>VXAK01020857.1:0-26382 GCA_013399435.1 Arenaria interpres
TCTCTGGACCCGCTCCACCCTCTCTATGTCTTTTTTGTGGTGACAGGCCCCAAACTGGACACAGCACTCGAGGCGGGGCCTCACCAGTGCCCACTCCAGGAGGACGATCACCTCCCGAGTCCTACTCACCACACCGTTTCTGACACAAGCCAGCATGTTGGTGGCCTTCTTGGCCACCTGGGCACACGGCTGGCTCATGTTCAGCTGACAGTCGACCAACACCCCCAGGTCCTTTTCTGCCAGGCAGCTCCAGTCTCTAGCACTGCCTGGGGTTGGTGTGACCCAAGTGCAGGACCTGACACTTGGCCTTGTTGAACCTCATCCCATTGGCCTCGGCCCATCCATCCAGCCTGTCCAGATCCCTCTGCAAAGCCTTCCTGCCCTCAAGCAGGTATGTGCCTACTACATGGGTCTTTCCCCTTTGGGCAGGAAGAATTCCCAGAGGAAAGGGAAACTCAGTTCCGACACGCGAATCAGATTGAAAGCTATGAACATCCAGACTATGCAACCACATTAGCACAAGACTTTGCACGTACAAGCAGCTGTTACTGTTTGCATATGCAAATCCTAAATAAGGGCCCCACAAGCACAATTATTATCTGCTTTGTCTACTGGGATGAGCGGGCCCTGGGAACACACGTGAAGAAACACAGATGGATCTGAAAGTGCAATAGGTTTTCTGAAGCTTTACAGTTTTCCACCTGTCTTTGTTTATGGTGCTCGAAAGTAAATTTCTCACGTATCAAAGTTCTTCCTTTCAAGTTGGCCCTTTATGTCTTACACAATTCCCATTTCAATTTGTACAGAAAAAATGGAGAGAATGTATTGTGTCTTTATCCAATTACCTTTCTCCCAGCGAAGACTTAATATTGTAGAGACTTCCTTCAGCAGCTTCTAAGTCCACATATACAGAGAAACTGATCCTATGGTGGAAAAAGAAGGGCTTTTCCCACAGAATTATTTCTCCGTGATTTCTGTGAGTCTTTGCTGAGGTGGTTTGGCCATCCCTGTGACACATAGCAAGAGACAAAAGGCCACAACTACAAGGTGCCACAGAAGAGATCAAAGATGACTGTAATATACATAACATCACACACCCTTTGGATATCCTGGAACATCAGATATCAATACGTTCATACTTCTTATCCCAGGAACTCTTGGACACATTTACAGAACTCCTTTCATAGGCTTATTTCAAGCTTCACCTTAAAACTGTTTAGATTCTTTGACTCCACTCTACTAAGAAATCATTTCAGAACCTCATTTCACATTTTATTGCAGCCCTCCTTCAAATCTACTCGCAATTTAGTTATGACCAGCTAATAATAATTTATATGGGTTTAATATTATACTTTAGCAGAAGTATTTTTTTCCTCCCATTATGTTATAGTAAATAACTTCATCTCCTCTCAGTTTCAGCTGGATCACCCCACACAGGCCACGTCTTCTCATGTTCCCTGAAGGGCACTACAGGTCTCCCTACTCTCACCATGTTCCAAATCATATTATTTCTTCTTAGAATGGTACGCTGGACTTCACACTACATATCGCTTATTAAACAATGGCTCTAATATTCCTCTAAGGCTGCTAATAATCCTGCCTTCTACAACGTCCTGACAGCAGATCGTCATTCTTTAACTGACCAGTACTTCCAGATTCCCTCCTTCTCCCACCACCTCCTCCTACTGGGAAATCCCCAGGTTATACCCAAATTCCCAGCAGAGGTCCCTTCATCCCAGACTTTACCACTGGCTTTCAATCCAGAGCAATTATTCAGAACAAGATCACCCCCTGGTTTTCACTGGTGAATGATCCAATCAATCTGTGCCTAATGACAGCTCTCACACTTTTGAATACAGCCTCTAAGAAATCATTTATCTTATTTAAAAAGTTATTAAATCATATTTTTACCTCCAGCTCTGAATCAGAAAAAAAAGAAAAAAAATGCAAGTTTTACCATTATTTATCCCTCCTTTAACAGCAGCTCATGACCTCATTCTTATTAGGACTACTTGTGCATCCAAATATAACTATTAACAGATATATATTTTTAAAAAGGCCCACCACATCAACACATACCATCCTTACAACCTGAATGTGGAACACAGTATCTGTTTGACAACATCCTATGAAACTTAAACACAGTGCCTCCACATGTTATTTGAAAAGTGAAATTCCTGGTGAGGAAAACATGCTTGCTAGCATCACAATGAATTAGAAATGTAAACAATCAAAAATAAAAGGCATAAAAGATTTTCTAAAGGCTACAAATTATTGTTCTCATGTTACTGTGCTGGTAAGCAAATTCTTTTTTGTCCTTTTAAGTATTTGGGGGACTTTTAGGAAGTCACCAAAATATTCTGTATCGTTTACCAAATATTAGATCAGCCACAAATTAGAAATGCCAATAAGCATTTGCATAACATTTCCAGTAAAAATGAATGTAAAGAGTGTACCTATGGAAAACGCTGAAACAAAAATAAAATGCCCAAAGCAATAGTTCCTTTCAGAATTGTTATTTGGATTAATGACCTTTTTCAATGAAAAAAAAAAAAGATCCTTTCGAAAGCAATCAGCTTGACAAACTACTTAACAGAAGCACATTTTGAATGACTGCGAGCTAATCAATCAGCCTGAGCGCACAGAAAAATGACACGCAACATGATTTTGACATGGATGGCTTCGCTTCGTGAGCAAAGCGACTCGACGCGCTAAACCCAGAGATGCGAAGAGAAGGGGGGGGACGACTGGCTGCTCTTCGGTCTGGCCAGTGGCCAAACAAGGACTCTATTCCTACGGCATTTATCGACGAGTCACTGTCGGGAAGTTCTTAATTCAGAAATACACAGGCATAAGAACCAAGTTTCCCCAAGTGTTGTAGGCGTCACCTGTGGTTATTTCGGACCACGCTTTGGTGTGTGCCTCCCATCCTCTCCTCAACCCTCCCCAACCTGATGAACACATCAGGTTCATAACACATAATTTTTTACGACTCTCAAGCGTCTTACCGAATGGGGGACGATGTTTGAACCAAAGTGGGATGCTGAATGCGTGCCAAGGAAGGCAGCAAAAGACCCACTTTATCACTTCAGCACTTCAGCCTTCCGTTCTGATTGCTTTGGCACCTCTCCTGATGTCTAAGTGAGTTTAATTTGCAGCAGTGCTACACGGAAGGTGCGCTCTACGAACCTGGAATTTTAATGTCAATCTTGCTGGATAATTTTCCACCCAGTATATGGAAATCAGTGAGTTCATGCACTGGGCTGCCCCCAAAGCTGAAAACGCCACAGGTCTGCACAGAGAGTTGAGTAATTCTGGAATTGAATGATTGTCACGTGTGGACATAAGACATTCCCAGTGAGTTAGTGACTTCAGGCATAGGAGATGTTTGAATCTGCAGCAAACCTGCAGCTTTTCTTTCCAAAGTCACCTAATGCTCAATGCTCAAGAGAAGAAATACAACATAAATACAAATGCAAGATTGTTCCACCTTTCCTTCCTTAATTCACTCTATTTCAACACACTGATCATTGGAACATCAACTCTTGTGCTCAGGGGCTTAACTCTCATCTCTGTGAATCTCTGTATGACATCTCTGTGAATCTCTCTCTTCTTATGGGGACAAGGAGGGGCTGCAGGGCTAAGGGAAAATTACCACCTCAAAAGCTGTAATATAATTACATGGTTGTAATCACTCTCATTTAACAATCTCCCTGCTTTTCTTTCTGTCCCTCTGCCCCCGTCACATTCTTCTTTACATTGCCTACTAGACTCTCACTGCTATAATAGCTATGTCATCACCCGTGTTACAGGTTATATGACAGCCCCAGAAAACACCCTAACAGTTACAATGCACATAGGACCAAACTTCCTATCCTAGAGCCCTAGCTGAGATCACCCTCGAGTTAATAAATTATTAAAGGGGCAGTTGATGTTATAACGTAGAATTTGCAAAACACCAGAAAGCCGTGTAAACCTAAATCCCATAGGCTTCTGTAAGGGAATGATGACAACTCTCCTGTTGTTTCAGTCACTGGCTGCCCTGTCAACAAAGCCCCTCTGCTCACACCAGACAGTTCTGCTACGCTCGTTCCTTTCAAGCTGCCACACCAGCATTGCTTAAACTTGAACGTAAGAAGTTCCACCTAAACATGAGGAGGAACTTCTTTCCTGTGAGGGTGGCAGAGCCCTGGCAGAGGCTGCCCAGGGAGGTGGTGGAGTCTCCTTCTCTGGAGACATTCAAACCCCACCTGGACACGTTCCTGTGGGACCTGCTCTGGGTGGCCCTGCTCTGGCAGGGGGTTCGACTGGATGATCTCCAGAGGTCCCTTCCAACCCCATATCATTCTGTGATCCTGTGATTGCTGCAAAAGACTTTATTTCCCCAGTTTTCAATAGGCTGCAGCATTTAGGAAATCTACCTTGGCAGCAGGCTATGTGAAGGCATCACCGGTACGTCAGACTCCAGAAATGGAAAAATCAGGGAAGTGGCTTGTTTCATCGCTCTCAGTTCCCCAGGCAAGGTTTTGTACTGGCAAACCCCCAAAAACACAACTACAGGCGGAGCAGAAGAGCATCCCTCCTGTGATTCTTCTCATACGGAACAAAACTCACTCCTGGAAGATGAATCAACTCGCACGGCAAATAACGGGTATGATGCTTGGCCTCTTAAGATCCAGCCTGACAGAACAGTCTTACCATTTCACAAGCATATCTTTAAATATTTCATCAGCAAAGTTAAAAAAAAGCACAACACTGGGGTTTTTTTTTTGTTTGTTTGGGTATTTTTTTCCATTTTGTTTTTTTTTTTTTTCTTCTTCTACACAGAAGAACCAGCGTTTTAACAAAAGAAGTCAGCAGGAAAGGGATGGTACCGAACTGTGTGTACATGTCTGTATTTAAAAGAAAGCAAATGATAGGTTATCAGCTTGGATATGCCACGCTCCGTCTGATCATTGCTTGATGTGAGCAATGAAAACAGAGTTAATGTTCCATAGTGAAAGCAGAAGTGACAGTAATGCCCAGGAATGGACTTTAACACAAAGAACTCGCTGGAAAAGCTCAAATGTCAAGTGTAACAGAAGTTTACATTACTTCAGGTTTTCAACTTTTGCCCTGCGCTTCTTTTTTTCCTGTCCATACAGACATACACAGTAGCATGATTTGCAACCCGGATTTAGCGTAGCGCTTCGCTTTTAGCGATAATCTGTACAGCGACTCAGCGTGATGCCCAACATGTGTGAAAACTCCTCGCAGCTGGAGAAAATAATTGTTATTCCGTCACCTTCATGGGCAGCGTGTGCCCTGAGGATGGAGAGATCACAGCACAGGCAAAATTCAACTGGACCTGGTATTTGTTGATGCTACTCGCCTGAAGTAGGAAGGGGGTAAGTTCCAAAATAGTTTTTTATAGTCTTTGCCTTCTCCCGGCTGGAAGGGAATTGGTATTTAAAGGTTGAGTGGATCCCTGCAGCCAAGACCTCGCTCAGTTTCCCCAAACATTTCGTAGGTATTACCCAGTCCCTCCCATCCGCCACAATGCACTGTGTTTCTTTACCAGACACGTTAACACACTTCAGAAAAAAACGGAAATTGTAAACTACAATTAGTGGATTGTAACCCAGAAAATATATCTGGAAGCAACCATGCTTCCAGAATGAAAATAGAAATGAAAAAAAAAAAACCAACCAAACCACAAACAGGATTCTCCATAAGCTGAATTATACCTGTGTACCACCCACAGCTCTGTGACCGTGGCTGAATCCACGACAGACTCCACGACACCGCAGAACTTCACCCTTTCTTTATAAATTCCTATGACCTATTAGAAATCACGGACCTGGTTTTCAGAGATGTTGAGCCCCTCTCTTCCATTCACTTTACCTGGAGACCTGTGTGCTCTTTCAGCTCTTCTGGAAATCAAAACCCAGTAACATTACATGATATTAAGGGCCAGATTCTCCTGGATTCTCAGGCTTCAAAGGAGCTACGCTGATTTATATCAGCTGAGACTATGACTCTCACGCTGTGCTCCTGGGCACCACAGCCCCTCTGCTTACACTAAAACAGTTAGAAGTAAGATAAAGAGGAAGGGTAGAGATAAGATAGATAAATGAGATAGATAGTAAGAAAAAAAAAAATGATCTTATTTGCCAGCTCTGTCTTGATGCAAGACTTCACAAAGTTGGTGAATAATAAAATAAAGCAAACCCAGGGTATCAATATACTATAAAGTATTTTGTTCTGGCAAGGACTTGTTTGCAAATCTCAAACATGTAAATGTGCAGAAAGTGTAAATCATTCTTTCATTTTATAGACAAGACCTAAAGTAAAAAGGCTGCCTTTCGACAGATTTCAGAACCTATGACTATGACATAACCAAAAAGTCATTTGTTTATAATGGAACATAACATATAAAATGACTTTTCCTGGTAGATGACTATACTTATCATTGGGGAAAAAAGAAAAAAAAAAATTGATATATAATTTTTTTCTCTCTGAAGTCTTTTCCCTATCAGAGCATCCCTGTGCTACATGGCACTAGTGGCATATTACTGGTTTGGTACGCACGACTGTCTAACTGCCATCCAAGCATTTGAACTCTTGCTCCTTGTAAGCATGAATAGCCATGAAGAGATCAGAGGTAGCTCCTTTCTCTGCTCAGATGTAAGGAGTGGATGGGACTGGAAGCACCTCCCTTCCCAAGGAAAAGGAAAAGAAAAAGCATTGCTTTTGCTTACAGCTTCCCCATTAACTCAGATATAATCATAGAATTGTCCAGGTTGGAAGGGACCTTTCAGATCATCAAGTCCAACCATCAATCTAACGTTGACACAAACCACCACTAGCCCATGTCCCTCAGCACCACTTCTGCCCGGCTTTTAAATACCTCCAGGCATGACGATTCCACCACTTCCCTGGGCAGCCCATTCCAAGGCTTAGTAACCCTTTCGGTGAAGAAATTTTTCCTAATATCCATCTTAAACCTCCTGAGGCCATTGCCTCTTGTCCCATCACCTGTTCCTTGGGAGAAGAAATTGAACCCCCTGGCTACACCCTCCTTTCAGGGAGTTGGAGAAAGCGAGAAGGTCTCCCCTCAGCCTCCTTTTCTCCAGGCTGAACACCCCCAGCTCCCTCAGCCTCTCCTCACAAGACTTGTGCTCCAGACCCCTCATCAGCTCCGTTGCCCTTCTCTGGACCCGCTCCAGCCCCTCAATGTCCTTCTTGTAGTGAGGGGCCCAAAACTGGACACAACACTTGAGGTGGGGCCTCACCAGTGCCCAGTAAGGGGGATGATCACCTCCCGAGTCCTACTCACCACACACCACACAACTGGCTGATGCCACTGCCTGTACCACACACCCTGAGACTCTGGAAGGGATTGTTTGGCAGACACCGAGGAGTGTTTCTAGGCAATATTACTTGCTATTACGTGCATGTGTGTGAAGAGAGAGGAGGTGAACCTCCTCCATTCCCCGATCTAGACACACAGACATGCGGATCGGCAGTGAACGGAATCAGCTAAATCAGCTATATGTATCACATAATTTTTTACTTGAGTATATGATATCGAAATACCGGATTTTCGAAGTTCACTGGTCGTGTAAATCTTTGTAACATTCAGCCAATTTGCCAGAGAAGAATGTTTTTCTGTCTCACGAGGCATGATCACACACAGCAATTTTTCCCTTTGGAGTTAAATAGATTACTGGTACTTAGTAGCTTTACTTTTTCACCTATGAATATCTGTGTCAGAACGATGTAGCGTGATGTGGAAACAATGAAGATCATCCTTTAGATATCTACAGAGGGTTACCGGCATCTGACAGCAAGGTGACATGGTTGAATAACCGCAAGAGACTAGTAGGAAATACAATTTTTATGCAACGCACTTTGCTCACAAAGGATAGTTTGGGCAATTCCCCAGAGTACCATAAGGGACGCTATTCTGTACACGTGACCGTCTACAGAAGTCATTCCTCCATTTGTAAGAATTTTATGACCCCCCCCCAAAAAAATAAGGCACTGGATTCTGGCAATACGAAGTTTCCATGGTGTAGGTTGGAATTCTTACTCCTAGTTCAGATTTATTGTTCTCGCTTCTGGGAATGAGACAGATGCAGGCACAAACTCCTGCCAAAGCTATGCCAGGGAAAACTGTTCCTCCTGCACTTCAGTGTGCTTGTGTTCTGCCTACGATTTGTTTTCGTTGGCCAGACATTCACTTACCCCACTGGATTGGTTCTGCACGGGCACAGAGGAGCTGTGTCCGTCAATGACACACGGAGCCCCTCTGTACGATGAACGCTTTTACTCGGGGTATCTATGTTTCACTGAAGGAAAAGAGAAGACGTCGAGTTTTATGTTTTCCCTCAGTTTATATTCCTTATCAGCAGAATAAATTTCACTTTCTCAAGACTGTAGAACTCTTCCCCTTTAACTGTAAGGAAAAATGATGCAGAATTAGAAGAATTCCATGTCCAACAAACCAACTCTGAATTCTCCATCTTTCCTCTGCTAGACTTATTTCCCTCTCTCCTCCACGAAGAGTGAATGAGAGCCCTCAAACTTCCTCTTGTGGCCAGACACACTCTCCATTGCCCAGCTCCTCTAGAAATGCCTGCTGCCTGTGACAAAATTCAGTTTCCAGTGACCACTCTTCCCACTAGCTTCTAAATTTATCTTCAAAAAGTATGAGTAATCAGTAGTCAGACATCAGAATCCTTTTACTTTTTCACTCTGCAGGTCCTGTACCTGCTGTCATCCACCACCAATATCCCTACATCACTTATTTAGCACCCAGCTTCTGGCTATGTCCAATCTCTGCTCATCTTCCCATTTAACCCGATTTCACTCCCCTACCGTGCACGCTTATACTCAGAAGTATTTAAATTGGCTGAATCAACTTGGCTAATTTCTGTTGGGTATCACCTGTCTAATTTACCTCACACAGCCATAAAATAAAATGACTCTGTATTTTAACTACATAAACAAAAACAAAGCAAAAAAAAATCCACAAGCATTAAAACATATTTCCACTTCAGATCCTTCAGTGTTCTATAAATAGAAAGGGTTGGGGTTTTTTTCATATGCTATACAAAATTATAAAGCTACTTGTTAAAAGAGTTTAACGATTTTGTTTTCTGGTTCAAGACTTTCGAACTAAATTTATCCCAGATCTGACTTAACCCTTTTTGGGTCTGCCAAGCCAGCAATTTTAACAACCTGGATACACAGACTTGAGAAGACATCTATTCTCAGCACAGATATACATACAGCCATGTGAGTCTTACCAGTTGGTCTTTAGCGCTGTTTCGGTTGATGATTCATTTATTCTGTAGGTAGAAATAAGTATAGCTAATGAGATCACAGAAACCTTCTGACAGCTTTGATGTGAACACAATCCCTATAATAAGAGCAGTGTGTGGAGGAGTAAAAAGGGGGGGATGTTCTCACTTCTTAGTGGAAATAAGTTTGGTGGATCTCAGCACAGTGCATAGCAGACTGATGTTCAGAAAAAATCGCTGTCAACAGTCAAACTAAAACTGGCACCGTTCTTGGCAACAGAAGCAAAAATTAATGATTAAACAGGCACAGCAAGATCGGAACAGGCCTGCAATGCATTTGCTGAAGGAAAAGCGTCCTGGGAAACTTGATGCCAATCCCATCCGTGCAATGAAACCACGGTCAAGCTAACATTTTTAATTACAAATAATTTTCATCTTTAAAAGGTATGGAGTAAATTTTCCTATGGTTTAAATCTGTGCTGCTCTACTGACTTCAGGAAAGCTGTGCTAATTTTCAGAAGCTGAAAATTCACCTCTAGTTTTTTGAAACTTCTCAGGATGTTCCTTAAAAAATATGTGGAGTTACTGACCACCGTAACTTACTATTCGTTCCTGCACGGCTATGCCGATTGCACGGCGGTTTTCCCTCAGAGCAGGAGATAGGAAGGATTCCACGGAGCCAATTGAGATGGAAGCGGGTACTGAATTTTGCTTGAGTCACCTGCCATGGGATTTATTTCCCCGGACACTGACTGTTTAAAACAGCCGGTTGAACTATCAGTCTAGGCAGCCTTTACTGAGCGCAGGTACCAACATCCCAGCGCTGTTGAGGACTCCAGTTCCATCTCCAGGCCGTGCCCCATCACTTAATGGGGAACTGAGAACCCCTAAGAAGCCGTTATCATCCTCCACCTATGAACTACTTTGCTAATGCTCGTTTTCTGAGGTATGTGGTTTACATCTTGCAGTTTTCAGATTTTGGCACTGATGGTCACAGGATCACAGAATCACAAAATTATATGGGGTTGGAAGGGACCTCTGGAGATCATCCAGTCCAACCCCCTGCCAGAGCAGGGCCACCCAGAGAAGGTCCCACAGGAACGTGTCCAGGTGGGGTTGGAATGTCTCCAGAGAAGGAGACTCCACCACCTCCCTGGGCAGCCTCTCCCAGGGCTCTGCCACCCTCACAGGAAAGAGGCATGTTTAGGTGGAACTTCCTATGTTTAAGTTTTTGCCAGTTCTCTCTTGTCCTGTCCCTGGGCACCAATGAAAAAAGCCTGGCCCCATCCTCCTGACACCCACCCTTCAAGTATTTATAGACATTGATCAGATCCCCCCTCAGCCTTCTCTTCTCCAGACTAAAAAGACCTAAGTCCCTCAGCCTCTCCTCGTAAGAGAGATGCTCCAGGTCCCTCATCATCTTTGTAGCCCTCTGCTGTCCCCTCTCCAGAAAGGGGAGAAATTCCTTTTTCTTGTGTTCTGAATCTAGGAGTTTCTAAAATCATCATTCATTTTTCTTTATCTGTACACAGGAACAATAAGTCAAAAATACTTTACATCAGCAGTGTGAAGCTGGGAGGGAGAAGCCTTCCAGGCTCTCTCTGGAATGACAGCAATGGGAATAGGACTGAAGACACATTGGACAAACAAACAGACAGACCGATCAGCCCCAGACAAGATGCTACAACACTTGTCTCCCCCTTCCTGACGTTTGGATCCACTTTGACAGTGTGACATCTAAAAGTCATTACCCCAGTCTGCACCATGAAAAAGCTTGCATTTTTGTTCTCCTCCTCTCATGCTTTGGCTTTTCCTTTTGAACATCCCGATTCCCTATTATTTTAAATATAAGAACCTTTCCCTCTCGGTGAATTGCATAAAAATTCAGTGAAACTTGACTGAACTTGACCCGGATAGGAGATCTCACCTGTATTTATGATGGTTGTAGGGAAGTGTAATGGTCTTAAATCTTGCATTCATGTGACTTGCAAAGATGTAAAAGCATTTAGGAAGTGCAAGTTTTTTAGTAAGCTAAATGTATGGGTTCCATAAAGCCAATCCTTTGTTTACATCTACACAATATTTACGTATCTAATGCATAAAAGCATACAAATGCAAACCATTCCTTTCTTCCTCACGCTGATACCTGCTTGTTACTCTGAAACGTTAAAAAACTCGCTAGCATTAAAAAGCTGCCTCATGGGCACACAGCCCCCCAGTTTCACATCCAGTCCTTATTCCTTTGTACCACTGGAGGCCAGAGGATGGAAGTTATCCTAATTCAATGAGAGAGCAGTTTCTCATAGTCCTGAGAAGATAATAAAGGATACTGACTTGGCTCCACCTGGAGAATTGCCTTAAGATGCTTGCTTGTCTAATTTGCCTGAGTAATTCTTCTTGTCTAATTTGCTTGAGTAATTCCTGAAGTGCAGCTCCGCTGGAAGGAAGGATACTGCTAATTCAACAAAATCCCTTCCTACAATGAACTAACATGCCTCTGGTCAAATCTTATTTTTCATTTTTCCTACTTCTCCCACTTCAGCTCCAGCTGACTATGCTTTAACCAGTCTCGAAAACCTCAAAGTTGAGTGAAATAAGTGAAATAAGCTATGAGTAGCCAAGGAGTTACCTCCCTGCCCCAGTCTCAGGGGGCAAAGAGGCCAAGCAGCAGAGGACAGAGAAGGCTCCAGGAGACCTGGTATTGATTGGGCACAACCCGAATACAGTGCTGTTACTAAGGGTCTTCCCCTAAAGACAAGCAAACAAACAAAACCCACAAGTCTACTAATTCTTTGAGCTCTCTGTGAATCTGCCAATAAATACGACATTTGGTGTTAACGTAGCCTTCTATATCAAATCACATTTTCAGAAACACCAGAGCATTTGCTCTGAGCCCAACAATCATTCCTCATCCTTACAAACGGAAATCAAGTTTTAGCTGTTAGAAGTTGGAAAGATCCAGGTTCAGACATTCCCACAAATTAATGTCTCCTACTGTAAAAAATACAGTATTTTAAAGAGAAGAACTAACAAAGAAGACCCACTTCATCCCAGTCACAAATAAGAGAGAAAATGGAGAAATTGTTAACAAGCCAGAGTTGTTTCTTCTATACACATTTAGAATCAATACCAAAAGAGGAAAGATTTTTTTCATGGGAACGAGGAAGTTTCAGGAACTGCAGACTCCAGCTGACCTGGGGAAGTGCCTGCACACTAAGGGTTGAACAAAGTCCACACACTCTCTTCGTAAATCATGCACATCTGGTGTGAAGGACGGATGACGAGGAGAACAAGGAACTCATCGGACAGGAGTGAATACAGTGCTGCATTTGACACCACCACCCTTAAGTGATATTCCCTCCTGCTTCTCTCCCCCTTGCTATTTTGCTTTTTTACTGTTTGGTTATGTATAAAGTATGCACTTCGCTACATCCATCGCCTCGTACCATTGCTGGAAGATCTCGTGAGTGATCTTCCCAGTCACATTGGCAGTATTCCAGAAGAAGCACTAGAGTAAACATTACGGGTTTAGCTTCCCTCCTTATTTCTACCCACCTGTTTACAAAGCTAAACTTCTCACAGCCCAAATTTGTAAGGCTACAAAGCATCCGAGAATCCCACGCTAACGCAACTGCTGAAGAATCACAGACTCACCTAAAGCCACCAGCTACTGCTGACAGAGAACCCTAACCACACTGACATAGAAGCAACTCTCATTTGCCAAGGAATAGAAGGAACCAGATTCATAGTAATACTAAAGTATAATACAGCACTGTATTGTGAAAGTAGCAGGAAACAGATAATTATATTCTTAGGGTTTCTTAAGTGATCTGGTGACAGGCTGTTTAGATTTAAACAGCATAGTGGATTAAAATCTTACACCTGGAAACAGGACAAATCCATCAGTGGATGATAAAATATTTCTATAAAGTTAGAGGTCAGTATTTTTACGGGCATGCAGAACTCACTGAATTTAATGCAGTAATTTGTTATTTTGGTATTTAATTTGTTGTTGTCATCTATCTGTCTAGTAAAAAAAACCGGTAGTTTTCATCTGTGCTGATTCCCATAATGCTAAAATTCCATAAAAAATAAATTCCATTTAAAAATTCCATAAAAAACCCATAAAGCCTCATCTGAATGGATGGGTGCATTACACTGGAACAGAAAGAGACTATAGAGAAGGACTGTATTGTGAAAGTATTGATAAGGTTATCTGTCACAGAGTCATCAAATTTCCCAAATCAAGGCAGTTTATATAAAAATTAGACATACAAAAATCTCCATCAGCAACAACGAATAATTATCCTGATTTGACTTCTGATGACAGCCACGGTAACAAGCCGTTCCCACCGCGCAGCTGAGCTGCACGGGGCTGGCTTGTTCCAAATACAGATGAACTGGATGGGAAATGCTGAAGAACAAGAACCCAGCAAAACGGCAGGCGAAGGGTGAGATGCTACTGATCTAGAGAAACGTTGACCTCAGTAAACCGTTACTTTGCACTCAACAGAAAACTGTTACAGGCACCATAAAAAAGAAAAGAAAAGCTGCAAAGAGAACTTTTAAAGAAGTCAGCTCTGAGGACATTTGTGAGGAACCCATTGCAGGCACAAAGGTTGACCTGGGAGGAAAAAAAAACCAACAAAACCCAAGAACCAACCTCATGCTAACAAAAAAGGTAGGTTTTCAAAAGCAGAGAATTATAATTGGCAAGGCAGGGCTAAATACATTCAAGCGCAGTCAAGCTGGTGTTTAACAGTGAGACAGAATACAGTAACAGAATTCCAAATAAAGGTGACTATGGCCGGCAAATTATTTGATTTGCATTAGTATCACATGCATTCTTCAAATTATGGATTTTTTTTTTCTGGAAACCTCTGCATACAACAAACATGAAGAGGAGCACATTCTTGTATTTCTCTATACAAATGCAACACATCAATTAATATCTGTATTTCCAAAAACAATTACAACAGAGAAGTAAATAAATTAAGAGTTCAGTAAGTGTTAGATTGGCAAAGATGGTAATTGAAAATCTGTATTTCTCCATGTACTGAACAGTTAATGGTTGTGCTAACTTCTGCTATACTTTCTTCTGCCTACGTGTCTTAACACTTATCCGGTTGCATCAACAACATGATTTTATTTCTATTCCTACCTTTGGAACATACTCCTAAAGCTAAGTGCATGTCAGTCGTACTCAGAGATAACTTGTTCATAAAAATAACTTTTGCCATATGAACATCCATCATTCAGAACCTGGAGTGATCACCACTACCATTTAAAAAAAAAACCCCAGATTTACTTGTCATAATTCGTTATATGAAATGAAAAGGATGATCTAGAAGGAAAAAAATAACCTTCTGGTTACCGGATAGTTCAATCATTTGTTAACACGGAACATTCTTAAACACATGATCATTTAAAACATAAATTTCCAGAAATCATAGAATCACTGAACGGTTTGGGTTTGAAGGGACCTTAAAGACCATTGAGTTTCAACCCCCTGCCCTGGGCAGGGACACCTCTCACCAGACCAGGTTGCTATCTTATTTATCCATATCTGAAAACATAGGGACCGAACTCCCAAAATTCTTAGTGCCTTAGCTCTTTGAATTTGCAGGCAATCAAGAGTGCTGGAGATCAGGTGGATGGCTCAAAAGCATAACCTTCTGAAACTAATATACCCCCCTGGAAGCAGCAACCCCTGGCTCAAGGGAGAAGTTCTTTCTCCACTTCAATCACGAGCCCTCATATTCCCTGACCCACACCGAATGCTTTTCTATAGTTAAAGAAATACATGAGCCTACTGAGGTTTTTCTGACCCAACAGGCTGTAAAAAGAAAATCCCTGATTTCTTGGCGTTTGCTGTCACTTCTGACCTTTCTTTCCAAGAAGGATTATTATTACCTCCTTGCACTGTACGTTTCCCCACAGGATATCAGCAGCCATATGTCAGCCTTGCTCAGGGGGCTCTCATACACAGCTCCAACAATTCCGCACATACTTCCAGTGTTTACTTAAAATTACGTACCATTTATTTCCGCAGTAATTCCTAGTTTTCTTGAATTAAATATAGAGTTCTAACATGCAGTTAAGCACTCACTTATCTAAAATACAGAGATTTGCTGGTGTGAGTAACTTAAGAGTGCTTAATTTTCATTAAATAACACATATTATGCCATATATGTGAATCAAGACAGTAAAAGAGAATGTTTTTTAAAGACCTTTCCAGCCATGCAACTTATCATTTGATTATATATCATTTTGTGTGATGTTCCCATGATAAGGCACTTAATCATGAACCTTTGATTTTCACTCCTCCCCTGCACTTTGCTCATTAATTCATCTTCACAGTCTATACTCCTGCCTCTGCAGAGCCTCACATCCTTTATTCTATTTCAGTAATCCTCACCCTCTTACCCATGACGTGGGGAATATTTACTCCTGAATTCAGTTTTAATATCCTGTAGTTTTGCAGAGCTGGAAATATGAAGCTTTATGGAATAAAAGAGAATAAAAAAAAAAAGAATGTCAAAAGGCGGGGCAGGGAAGTTATCCATTTCAAGTGATTTATTAAGGATCTAAAATGCCAAAACATCTCTATGCAGACGGATAAGAGAAACTAGAGTCATAAGATTATTTTCCTACTTAATGTGTTACATTCCAAGATGAGGACAAGTATGGTATCTATGTTGGATGATATGGCTAACTTTTTTATTGGTTTTCTGAAAGCGTGGTGAGGGAGTTGTAAATGAAAGAAATGGGGTATTATCAAGAATTATAAAAGTTGTGAACTTATATCAGTATATTCAGTAGCTTTAGCAGTACTGATCCTTTTCCCAAGCAATGCTATATGTTTCCTGGCAAACCCATACTTGAAAGCGTTTTTCCATCATAACAGTGTCATATCCTTCCAGAGGGAATTTAAACTGTAGGAGATTTTCCACGCAGCGTTTGATCAGCAACATAATGACGTAGCCTCATGTGGAAACCACCTGCGGCGGCAGCAGGACGGGTGAAAAGAAGCAGCCATTTGAGTCACAAAGTTTTTTTTCTCTTAGAGAGCAAGGCAATAAAGTCCACACCTTGAATCCGAAGCAGAGCTGTCCGCAAACTTCCTGCACCTCAGGGAATGCACAACACTCACAGATTTATGCTAAATATTTCAAAGACACCGTGGGAAATAAGGCAAATGGCTCTCCTGTATTTCAATGGGAATTGTGCTCAGATTTTCACTTGTGAAACTTTCCACTTTGAGCGACCATTAAAAATAGAATGAGGGTTATATGTACCAAATAAGACGGATGAAAAATCCTGATGCTTACAAAATTCCTGTCACTCTATTTTCTTCCAAAAGAATTAATTTTAGTATTTATAAGACACATTTGAATCCAACATATTTTTACATATTGAGAGGGACTTCCATCATCTTCTGGAAACAATTCTTACAGCCACATTTTTTATTTAAAAGTGATATGAAGTTCAAATTTCAAATACCGTGGAACACTATCAGAATTCCTGTGCTTTTAGGATGCATTACAATGCAAATACGGGCCACGTTTTCTAGAGATTTTCAAATCACATTGAGAAAGATGGATGCAGTGGCAAATGCCATCTCTGAAAAGGAAGACAACCCATGGGGAAAAGTCTAAACCATGAAGATATGATGTCTTACGGACCAGAGTAAAATATGACAGTTCTGGCAACACTTCCACTTGCTTGGATCAAACACTTCAAAGTGTTACTGAGAAAGTAATGACACATGATTCAATACAAGCCTAGAAAGCCAACCCCATCCTGGGCTGCATCCCCAGCAGTGTGGCCAGCAGGGCAAGGGGGGGAATTCTGCCCCTCTGCTCCGCTCTGGTGAGACCCCACCTGGAGCTCTGTGTCCAGCTCTGGAGTCCTCAGCACAGGAAGGACATGGACCTGTTGGAATGGGGCCAGAGGAGGCCACAGAGATGCTCCGAGGGCTGGAGCCCCTCTGCTGTGAGGACAGGCTGAGAGAGTTGGGGGGGTTCAGGCTGGAGAAGAGAAGGCTCCAGGAAGAACTTAGAGCCGCTTCCAGTCCCTCAAGGGGCTCCAGGAGAGATGGGGAGGGACTCTTGAGCAGGGAGGGGAGCCACAGGATGATGGGGAACAGCTTTACACTGAAAGAGGGGAGATTTTGATGAGATCTCAGGAAGAAATTCTTTGCTGTGAGGGTGGTGAGAGCCTGGCCCAGGTTGCCCAGAGCAGCTGTGGCTGCCCCATCCCTGGAGGGGTTCAAGGCCAGGCTGGATGGGGCTTGGAGCAACCTGGTCTGGTGGGAGGTGTCCCTGCCCAGGGCAGGGGGTGGGACTGGATGATCTTTAAGGTACCCTCCAACCCAAACCATTCTATGATGTGCCAGTTCAAGAGAACTTAAGCCTGCAAACATTTCAGTGAAGTGTGCAAGAAAAAGCAATGAGCTACCCCCAGGCAGGAAGCAGCTCCATCTTTCTGCTGCTGAGCAGTAGGGAGCAGTTACCATCAGCTACTGGCTGCAAGGGTTTAAATTATCTGCAGAACCACCTTTATCTGTTGACAGCAGGTCAGTTCCTCGAGGACTAAGTCTGAGCACTTTCAGCCAGTTCTTCATCATTCTGGAAGAACAACTGTTCTTCTTGAATGTCACATAAGGTCCCATAAAAACTCCTTATTCCAAAAGGGTTTCAAATATTTTTAAATACATTTGCTCTAGCTTTTCACTCCTGACATTTGGACCCCTCCTCCATTACTCTCGCAGTAATTAGTCTCTTTCAGCTTCTAAGTCTGAGAAGTTAAAGAGTACCGATATCCTAATACTGAAGTTCTTAACATTTCTCACCTAAGAATAGAAGCTGTTGCTAAAACAGTCTTTGAAATTTCATTGGTCAGTTAGAAAAACCTTTTGCGGGAAAGACAGTTTTCCAAGAAGGTCAGAATATATGGATTTATGATTGCAAGGCCACCATTTCAAAGATTTTTCAAACATTAGTCTCCAAAGCTTAGGAGATTCATGATCAACCTGACCCTTCTGGGGCATGTTAAAGCTTATCTAGAATGTTTTTTCACGCTTTTATTGCAGTGGATTTTGAGGACTACACTACCTGGATTATAAAGTCATTAAGCACTGAGCCAGTATTTTCAAGCGATGGTTTGTACTTTAAGCCCACGGAAGCTGCAAGCGTAGGATCTGCTCTTCTTGCAGTGATCTGGTTCTCATCCTGCTACTTGGGAAAAGCTCCAGGAAAATTGTGCTGATGCAGATGACAAAGTCGAAGAGGACACGGGTTCAGCAGGGCCAATTCATTACTCAAGCTGAGTATGAAATTTTGAAAATAAATGCCGTTGACGTCTCACCTGTTGGTGGTTCATAACTAGAGTGTTTGAAGTGTTTGCCTTCTCTCAAAAAAGGTTATTTGTCCAGACTTTGAGACACAGTGGGGAAAGCGACACATAAGAGCAAAATGCTGAAGGCACATCGATTTATCTTCTTAGGTGATGGAGGAGAAAGACATAGCTCAGCCTAAGGGCTTTCTGAGACATGTTTGAAAAGGTTTGCTCCATTGAAAAAAACCACAATTATAGATGGACCAAAAATTTCAGAAGGGAGCTGCATTTTAGAATCATAGAATCATAGAATTGTCCAGGCTGGAAGGGACCTCCAAAGGGCATCTAGTCTGACCTCCCCGCAGTCAGCAGGGACACCCCCAACTAGACCAGGATGCCCAGGGCCTCGTCGAGCCTCACCTTGAATATCTCCAGGGAAGGGGCCTCAACCACCTCCCTGGGCAACCTGTTCCAGGGCTCCACCACCCTCACAGTAAAGAACCTTCTCCTAATCTCCAATCTAAACCTGCTCCCCTCCAGCTCAAAGCCATTGCCCCTCGTCCTGTCACTACTGGCCTTTGTAAACTGGCTCTAACAAAGTCCCTTCCTGTTTAAAGGTTAGAAAATTTTCAGGTATTAAACCTTCCATTCCCTCAAGTTACACCAGCTGAAGAAGATAAAGTTACTTTTGGTTGCTAAGGCTTTTATGAAGGGATGTGGTTAAAATCCTGACTGCTAAAGTATAGGTATTGCACCTGAACAATTCTTGCTGATAGAAAGTGTCATTAACTCCAATTTTTGTCTCCATTACAACAAAACTTGTTTAATCACTATGATATTGAGTAGATTTAAGCCACCTATGAAAAAAATGGCAAAACCATAACAAGTGTACGTATTGCACAGTACTCAAAGTGCTATGGTTTTGTCCAGTTTATGTCCAATATTAGGTAACATGGCTTTGTTGATCCAGAAGAACCTGCAAACCTGCCGTTTGAGCTGATGGGGGGAAAAAAAGGTGAACTGCTTTAATACATCCCGGCATCATCATGACAAGCCGTGGTGGGTTGACCCTGGCTGGACTCCAGGTGCCCACCAAAGCTCACTCTGTCACCCCCCTCCTCCTTATTTGGAGACAAAATATAGCAAAAAGCTCACGGTCAAGATAAGGACATGGAGAGATCACTCACCAATTACCAACATGGGCAAAACAGATTCAGCTTGGGGACAATTGATTTCATTCATTACCAATCAAATCAGAGTAGGACAAGGAAAAATAAAAACTAAATCTTTAGACACCTTCCCCCCACCCCTGCCTTCTTCCTGATCTCAACTTCACTCTGCCTCCTCCCTGCCAGCGGTGCAGGGGGACGGGGAATGGGGGCTGTGGTCAGTTCATCACACATCATCTGCCAAACCTTCCTCCTCAGGGGGAGGACTCCTCACACTCCATGGGGTCCCTCTCACAGGAGACAGTTCTCCATTAAATTCTCAAACATGAGTCGTTCCCATGGGGTGTAGTCCTTCATGGACAGTCTGCTCCAGCGTGGGTATTCCACAGGGTCAGAAGTCCTGCCAGCAAACCTGCTCCAGCTTGGGCTCCTGTCTCCATGGGGCCACAGCTCCTGCCAGGAGCCTGCTCCAGCACGGCCTCCCCACGGGGTCACAGCCTTCTTCAGGCATCCACCTGTTCCAGTGTGGTGTCCTCCACAGGCTGCAGGTGGACAACTGCTCCACCTTTAATTTCCATGGGCTCCGGGAAGACATCTGCTCCTCCATTAACCTCCATGGTGTGCAGATGGACATCGGCTCAACCTTTAACATCCATGGGCTGCAAGGAGACATCTATTCCACTTTTATCCTGTATGGACTGCAGATGGACAACCTGCCTCACCATGGTCTTCACCACGAGCTGCAGGGGAATCTCTGCTCGGGTGCCTGGAGCAGCTCCTCCTCCCCCTCCTTCTTCACCAACCTTGGTATCTGCAGAGAGGTTGTATTTCTCACATCTGCTCAGTCCTCTCTTCTCACTGTTGCTGCTATTACATGGGGTTTTTTCCTCCTTCTTAAATATCTCATCCCATAGGCGCTACCATCATTGATGATGGGCTCAGCCTTGGCCAACGGTGGGCCCATCTTGGAGCCATCTGGCATTGGCTCTATCGGACATGGGGGAAGCTTCTGGCAGCTTCTCACAAAAGCCATCCCCGTAGCCCCACCACCACCAAAACCTTGCCACGCAAACCCCATACACCAGCCTGGGAATTTCTCATTTTATTCAGAAGAGAATAGTAGGGGTAGCCAGATGATACAAACACCACATATGGTATTTGTGCTTTCTCAAGCAATGTACGTACCGTATATTTCAGGCAGACGTTTATGGAATGTTCATGCTAATTCGTACACAACAATTCTCTGCAGCATAAGCAAGCAATCCTAAAATGTACTTTTAAAAATATTTCTCTAAGACTGACAATGGTATTATCTATACCCAGAAATATAATTTGAGGAATTTTAGATATATTAGTCAAAAAAATTCCTGATGTGGCCTGTCAGTAAATAGTACTCAAAAAAACCCAACCCTGAAGCTGCAAGACATATATAAAGACATGGGGAGAATTCCACCCCACAGGTGGTACACAGATTGGAGATAGGAATTCTCAAAGACAAGCAGCAGTAACATAATAGATACCTATAGTACAAAGTTAGTTTTAACTCTTTTTTCCGAAGAGGGAGAGAGAGAGAGAATAAATATCAAATCAGACAAGTCTACATCCATCATGTTTTCACATTTATTTGTTTTAGAAATTCATTTAGAATTTCTATCTTTCTTCAATTTGCCTCCAAATTAATACTAACCAGTGCAAATTTATTCAAATTTAGCTCATCACCATCTTCGAAAGTTCTCCACTTGCATTGCAACACACCAAAAACTTGCATAAAACACCTCTCTAAACACGTTGTCTAAAGCACATTACATTCATCATCCCCCATTACTTTCTAATAGTCTTACCACAGAACTCGGTCACATTCCACTATAAAGCACACTAAAAACTGCTCTTCCATAAAATGATTTTCTACCCATTTGAAAAATACCAAAAAGGAAACAAATTATTCTTCAGAAGAATAGAAGAATAACGGGTTTATACAGATTGCTTTTCTTCGGGGAGAAAAAAAAGATAATAGAAACCCCCCTGATGATCTTATATATTTTTTTCTATTTTTGTCAGGGTTTTTTCTGGAAAGCTTTTCCAAGACCTGGATGGTTGTGGAACTCACAACTCAGAATAATTCTCACATTAAGTGAGAATACTCACATGTAGGAAAAAAATCCCAGAACACTCTAGTACAAGGAAAAACATAATTAGAACTGATTCTTCCCCACCAAAAGGTTTGAAAATCCATTTAATTATTTGAAAAGTGAAATGTAAAAGGCCTGCTTCAGTTCTGGTAGCCATCAGAATTCACTTTTCCCAATCACAAAGATGCAAAGAAGTGAAAAATCAGACCCATGGTACTGAAAGATATTCCGTACTCTGCATTTCTCTCATGATTCAGTATTCCTTTGTACAAATACAATATAAAAAGACTGTGCTCACATCAACATACTTTGATGTTCTAACAAAAGGCTCCAGGCTTGCTGCTCCCCACATCCCTCGGACTGCATGCAGACTTTTCTGAATATTAATGACTAATACTTACGCTTCCTAGATAATATAATCAACTTAAGAAGAAAATGGCATCTATTGATTTGACGGTGTTTGATGTTAGTTGCTGTGATTCTGTTACTTCACATAATTTACAAACTCTGGTACCAGGGTGCCCTTCCCGCTACAGGGATGCTTGAGCTACCACTACCCTGACATACTATATTTAGAAGTATATTTCTGATACTGACACGATAAAAAGGAAGGAGGCTGTGCCTTTTTAAAATTCATTCTATGTTGCTTAATGCTTATTCTCTTTAGCTTAGAGCTCTAACAGCGTACACCCTTGGCTTCATTTAATTACTTTATGAAGCTGCAGAAGTCAGAAAGAAGAAGAGACCATACAAGAGGTTTCCAAATGCTTTCTTCGTTATGGATGCCACTGGAATTCAGATCCAGAATATTCCTTAAGCACAAAAAAACATGGCTACAAGAGTAACTGAGGAGTCCCAAGAAAGCCATTCCCTATAATTTACTTCTGCTACCAGTGGAGAGCCTATGGTTACCCATTTGAAAGTGAGTTTGAGATCTGTCCTAAAAATTGATCACCAATCACTTCTTGGAACACTTTTTTTGTCTTACATAACCACATATGATTCTATGAAAAGTTACAGATGAACAGCCAAGAACAAAGTTTGGAAAGAAAATCAGAGCAGACCTTAGTAGAAACACAATATTAATGAAAGAAAGAATAGAAGGAAAAGGGATTTTCAGCTTACCTGTCTCCATTAATTCATGGTAAAATTAATTATCCTTCGTGCCAAAGTATAGTGCATTTATTTTCTCAAACGGTATGCCATTTCTTAGGATACTTCCATATTAACAATCTCCATTGCACATTCCTTTTTTTCCAGCAACCTGTGTGTGTTGGAGGGAAAAAAGATAACATTTTATCGTGTGGTGTGTCTCACGATTATAATGTGCTTTATAATGAACGTACTGAGAAATCTTGTGATTAACTATGAAATAGAAACACCTCTTCAGTACAATTACTTCAAATTTATCAGGCAGATCATCAAAAACATACAATTGATAAACATAGAAAATAAAAGCGAATTCATCTGGTTTTGACTAAAGGTTATATTCAGTTATGTTTATCTTCATCAGCAATAATATTAATAATAACGTGGAACTTGGTCTTGAGACACCACAGAGGGAGTAGTCTACACCACAACCACCATCCCATTTATCAGACAAAATACCCGCACGCAGTAGTGCCAATTTGCACCATGGCTCAACAGCACAGACAAATCACCAACCTTCTCTGAATACATAACATCGAAATGCTGCTAGCTATTTTGTTGTGGGTTAGGGCTTTTTTTCAACCTTTGCAGCATTTTATAGCATTTGGCAGGAGCTGTACATTCCACAATGCCAGGGAGCACCGACGAACTGGGGCATTCTTTGTACAGAAACTGTCTCTGACACCGTAGAGCTACCTCCTGACGTGAATTAAAAGCCAGGTATTCCCATGGCACACATAAATCTTCCCTACAAACTGCAGATGGGAACAATTCTAAATTTTTTCTTCAATCCTTAGGACAACCTTTTCATTACTCTGCTTCCATTGTGGTTTTATATACGTGTGACGGTCATTAGTGGCCTCATACATTTTATACATTTGAAACCAGTTCATGTTTTTCCACTGAAGAACACCCAAATTCCAAGGCAGGTGCATACTATGTTAACCTATGTTAATTTTGCACATGATGCAGCTGTTCAAATACCTGGAAATGTAATTTCCCTTTTGAAGCAAAAAACATCTGGTAGTAAATATAAGGGTGATCCCTAATTAATCAACAGATCATAGACGTATGGTACCTGACAAGTTCATGCCAAAACCCAAATAGTTCCATAGAAAATACAGTTAGTATAAGTTACCTGAATTCCAGAAGGCTCCTTTGTTCTGTGTTTGAAGGCAACGTGTGAATTAAAACTCAGGGAGAGAAATGAGGTAGTATTCCTTTATAGCTAATGCTGAGCTTAATGTGAGATATTGTAATATTTGCAGTTTCTCTCTGAATTTCAGAAATGACAGCAGTGCACATCTCTAGCCGTTGTGTATCACATCTCATGGGTAATATATGTCATAGAACGGTTTGGGTTGGAAGGGACCTTAAAGAGCATCCAGTTCCAACCCCCTGCCCTGGGCAGGGACACCTCCCACCAGACCAGGTTGCTCCAAGTCCTGTCCAACCTGGCCTTGAACACCATGTCACGGTTTAACCCCAGCCAGCAGCCAGGACCACACAGCCACTCAGTAAGTTCTCTTCCCACGGCCCCAGTGGGACGGGGAGAAGAATCAGACAAAAACATACGGAACCCTCACGGGTTGAGATAAAGACAGTTTAATAGATAAAGCAAAAGCCCCCCACGCAAGCAAAGCAAGACAAAGAATCTGCAGGAGAAGCAGAAAAGGCCAGTCAAGGCCAGTCAATGTTCCCCCCGGTTCAACAAAAACATCCTCCCAAATCCAAAACACAGCACTGCATCAGCTGCAGCAGGAAAGTCAACTCCATCCCAGCCGAAACCACGACAACACAATAGTTCTGAATAACTGCAAATGAGGCATCTAGTTAATACGCAGTACGGAAACACAGGGAATGCTCTCATCACATCCCTCATATTTTCTCCAAACAGTGATTTTCTATCCCAAAAAGATATTATCACCCGCTTTTATTATTTTCATCCAGTGGATTTATTAACTGTAATTAAATTATTGTATTGTCAGCTTCTTGTCTCTGCCGACTGCATTCTATGCATAGAAGAAAAAAATAGCCTCAGGATCTACAAAAGCAATAAATCATTATTTAAAAGTTAACTGGAGGGATCAAATAGTTTCTTACCATCAGAAATAATTCCAATTTGGGCACAGATTTTAAAAGTAAATATATTCTTCAACAAAGGTATAGAATAGAAAAATATAAATAGAAACATTTAATTTTAGAAAAAAAATATAGTAATATAATATATAGGGAAGATAATATAAAAGTTTAAATGTGTTATTCTTTAAAGCAGGGAAAAAACCCTTTATACAAACACCTACACCACTGATATATTATTCATTCTCCATAACAAATGAGAATAATCAGGGGACAAAAATAGACACAAGAGACAAAAATGCATCAGACACATTCACAGTCACAGATCCTACCACGGTTTAACCTACTATTATCTAAGGGAAAGCTCCAGAGACTACTGCTGTTTTAAAACTTAATCACCAGGATCATTCCAAAAACTTCCCTGTGGGAAGTGATTTCACTCCCGCGCTGCACAAAGATGAGAATTTGGCCTAACGTCCGCATTGCAACCACCAGAGCCACGCTGCCCAAGGAGAACAGGAGGTACCTTTCATCTTACAACAGTACTTTACGGAATTTCAACTGAACCTCAGTCGTTGAATTTCAGAAATTACAGCAGTGCCCACCCCTGGCTGTTGTGTATCGCATCCCATCGGTTATATCGAACGGAGAATGGTTTGGGTTGTAAGGGACCTTAAAGAGTATCCAGCTCCAATGCCCTGCCCTGGGCAGGCACATCTCCCACCAGACCAGGTTGCTCAGTTATTTTATGTATTTATATATTTTTTTATATATGCTTTTATATATTTTATATAAACCTCAGGGATTTTACCTGCCACCAGTATTTTATCCTTCACAAGGGCCCTATGAACCACCTCTGGTGGCAGTACAGGAACGGCTCAGGTGGCACTCCAGTCTCCAAACCAGATCACATACTTTCCGTCTTCGTTAAGTTCACATTATTCAATAATTAAAAAATAACCTGGCATTAAAAATGTTGAGGTACTGCTTCGATGAAAAACTTTCTACATCTGTTCTGTCTTTTTCAGTATACCACAGAACTAATTAGCACTTGATATGAAAGCTGCTTTACCAATACAATCATTCCTGAGAGTTAGCTGAGGTATTTCCAAAGCAACGCGGAGTTCACGCTCACAGATGCACTGTATATACCGGTAACTACCTCACCATTCCATTCCTGCTCTGCTCTCAAACACAATTCGGGGAAAGGACAGTGCAATGGTTTTGGAA
>VXAK01020857.1:26792-48718 GCA_013399435.1 Arenaria interpres
TGAATTTCAGAAATTACAGCAGTGCCCACCCCTGGCTGTTGTGTATCGCATCCCATCGGTTATATCGAACGGAGAACGGTTTGGGTTGTAAGGGACCTTAAAGAGTATCCAGCTCCAATGCCCTGCCCTGGGCAGGCACATCTCCCACCAGACCAGGTTGCTCAGTTATTTTATGTATTTATATATTTTTTTATATATGCTTTTATATATTTTATATAAACCTCAGGGATTTTACCTGCCACCAGTATTTTATCCTTCACAAGGGCCCTATGAACCACCTCTGGTGGCAGTACAGGAACGGCTCAGGTGGCACTCCAGTCTCCAAACCAGATCACATACTTTCCGTCTTCGTTAAGTTCACATTATTCAATAATTAAAAAATAACCTGGCATTAAAAATGTTGAGGTACTTCTTCGATGAAAAACTTTCTACATCTGTTCTGTCTTTTTCAGTATACCACAGAACTAATTAGCACTTGATATTAAAGCTGCTTTACCAATGCAATCATTCCTGAGAGTTAGCTGAGGTATTTCCAAAGCAACGCGGAGTTCACGCTCACAGATGCACTGTATATACCGGTAACTACCTCACCATTCCATTCCTGCTCTGCTCTCAAACACAATTCGGGGAAAGGACAGTGCAATGGTTTTGGAATAGACCGGGAATCTGACTCCCGAGGCTCAGCATTTAATTCAGCCATACATTTAATCTGCGTCACCACAGGGGGTAACGAACGCACAGACAAGGCAGCGAGCACATGGATTTTATCTTTCAGCCTAAGCTTTCCCTCTGTAAAGTGGGAACAATAATTCATCATATAATTTACTTTATCTTTTGGGGTGGGCTGATCCTGGCTGGACACCAGGTGCCCACCGATGCTGTTCCATCACCCCCCTCCTCAGCTGGACAGGGGAGACAAAATATAACCAAAAAAGCTCATGGGTCGAGATGAGGACATGGAGAGATCACTCACCAATTCCCATCACGGGCAAAACAGACTCGGGTTGGGGACAATTAATTTCATTCATTACCAATCAACTGAGAATGACAATGAGAAATAAAACCTAAATCTTAAGACACCTTCCCCCCCACCCCTCCCTTCTTCCCGATCTCAACTTCACTCCTGATTTTCTCTTCCTCCTCCCTGCCAGCGGTGCAGGGAGACGGGGAGTGGGGGCTGTGGTCAGTTCATCACACATTGTCTCTGCCAAACCTTCCTCCTCAACGGGAGGACTCCTCACGCTCTTCCCCTGCTCCACCGTGAGGTTCCTCCCACATGAGATAGCCTTCCATGAACTTCTCCAACGTGAGTCCTTCCCATGGGCTGCAGTTCTTCACTAACTGCTCCAATGTAGGTCCTTGCACAGGGTGTAGTCCTTCAGTAACAGACTGCTCCAGTGTGGGTCCTCTATGGGGTCAGAAGTCCTGCCACCAAACCTGCTCCAGCCTGGGCTCCTCTCTCCACAGGGCCATGGGTCCTTCCAGGAGCCTGCTCCAGCATGGGCTCCCTATGGGGTCACAGCTTCCTTTGGGCATCCATCTGCTCTGGCGTGGGGTCCTTCATGGTCTGCAGGTGGACATCTGTCCCCCCTCTAACCTCCATGGGCTGCAGATGGACAACCTACCTCACCACGGTCTTCACCCTGGGCTGCAGGGAAATCTCTGCTCTGGAGTGTAGAGCACCTCCTCCTCTTTCTCCTCCTCCTCCTTCTTCTTCACCGACTTTGGAGTCTGCGGAGCTGTTGCTCTCACTCCTCTCTCTCTGGCTGCAGTTTCCACAGGTTTTTACCCCTTCCTAAATATGTTATCCCAGAGGCACTGTGACTGCCTCTGATGGGCTCGGTCTTGGTCAGCAGCAGGTCCATCTTGGAGCTGTCTGGCGTTGAGTCTATCGGACATGGGGGAAGCTTCTGGCAGCTTCTCAGAGCCACTCCTGCAGCCCCCCCGCTACCAAAACCTTGCCACAAAAACCCCATACATCTTTTTACTTGCAAACAATAGACGGAACTATTTGTAAAATGCACTTAAGAGATAACAACCCGACACCGACGTTTCTGTAATAAAAGTAATAACAACAGTCATCTTTTACAGTTAAACAAGTATTAGATTATAATTGCAATTGAGGAACTGCCCGGAGTATAAATATGATTCCTTATATAATTAATTACTAAACAATTTTCATTCCATAGTTGACAATCACTGACAGAATCTTTGAGGTCAGCAGGGACCTGTAAAGACCATCTTTGGTCTTTGACCACCCAAACAGTACTAGTGTTCTCCTTAGGTTTAAATGCAATTTTCTGTATTTCAATTTGTTACCATTGCCTGCTATCCTGCCCGAGGCCAGGTTTCAGAGAGACCTGTAACGCTCTGAGGAAGTGCTATTAAAGTGAGCAATTAGTGTGTTTGTTTCTCGTACTCCCCCTAATGTCACGGAATCCTGTTTCCTGATTGTGCTCCTATAACACAACGGCCACTAAAGAAAAGACTGGTCTTTCATCCACCAGCAGCGCAATATTTTCTTGTTAAAACACCTACCACATTCTACCATATTTCAGCAACCTCCTGGTGTCTCAAAACTCTACATTCATTTTTTGACCCTTTAATTTTGAATTCTGGTTGGGCTCTGCTTTCTGTTAGTTTGACCCAACGTATCACTACGTTCTATTTTCTGCTTTACAAATGTTATGTCTTAATCTGATGAGCTCATCTTTCCACTGCATCTACAGCAAAGACTACATGACTGAGTGAGGACAAATGTTCTCATCCATCATCATGTTTGTTTAAATATAACCTTGTGTTCAGACTCCTGGTCACCCCTCACAGAAATAATAAGGTCAAATTATTTCACATTATAAATCTTCATGGACAAATAAAAAAATAATCCATGGCAGTGCTGTTACCTGATGAGTGGTGACTGAAACTTAATTATTTGGATTTTTCTTCCCCTTGCATAATGCTATGCATGTACTTGTGAAACAAAACGTATTCTGCAAGCTCCTGCAGTTATCCACAATTTCCCAAATGACGTAAATTTTCAGCACCCCTTGCAGGGCAATTTCCTTGCTTTATGATGGTTCTATGCTGAAAAGAATTGGACTCCAAAACAGATTAGATTAGGTCAAAGTACCACATTGCAGGAGTCTTGGTGGGATTTATGCTTGGGATTTTTATGGAAATCACTCCACTGTTCCTGCTAAGGTAATAAATCATGCATCTTGTTGGCACGGTCACAGTTGCAGAACGTGGCATCAAATGTGCACACGTACTTCTCTTACCGCCCGGGGAAAAACAGATTAAAATGTCTCCCATATTGTAATTCTGACATGGACTTCATACACTCTCTGAAGTAAGTTCACTCAGCACTCAAATATAAGATTTTTTAAATGTTTTAAATTAAAGATTTTTTTTTTTTCCTTTCTCAAACAACATTCGTGTATTCACACAAAAAAATTCCTTGCATGCACAAACCGCTATCCAGCTTTTAGAGATACACTTTCCAGCCATGTAAAACTGATTTATTAAAGAGAGGTTGATAAACCATTTCTTTACCATGGCATAGGGTATAGGCCAAACTTTAGGCACTTTTTTCATAGATATTGTCTTATTCTGTCATCAGTTTGAACTACTTGATTTCTTTCGAGGGGGTAGTTCTCCATTCTCAACAATAATTTAACTTCCCACCCGTATAAAATCTTGGCTGCCACTCCATTCCTAACAAAATAAAATGTGATGTCCACACAATGGTAGTTTACTTTCAGTGCTACAAACCACCCTTTTCCGATTCCTTCTCTGTCGTCTGGCATTTGGTGTAAAAGATTACAAGATGGAGTAAAAATTGCTGTATTTGATTATGGAGATATTCAATTACAGCCCGGGATGCATTTGCTTCCAAAGAACATCCCTGCAGGGGATGGCCCAAAGCAGTGGGAAGGAGCCCCACCAGCTGATTCAGAATGCCCTCTCCCAGGCACAAAAGGTTTCCTTGGAGGAAATCCTTTTTGCATCATGTTCAAATCTGGCCCTTCAGCTCCTGAATGTACAAGAAACAGCTTGCGATGCCACGGATTTGAGAGAGACTGGGAAACAGGTCATTGCAGCAGAGCTTTTCACTTTTAAAGCTTTTAAAATGATGTTTCACATATACATGAAACTGCAGTGTATAAACTAATCGTATTTTAAGCCTCTGTGTGAACGTTCCCAACTTGGACACTGCATTATATTGATATAAGTAATTTTTAAGTCATTGATTTAAGTCACTTTTAGCTGGCCTAAACTAAAACAAAATATGGCACTTACTCTGAAATATGAATGTTTACACTGGGGCTTACACTGAAGGAACAGAAGATATGAGTCACTACTGGGTTTCGGTACAGATTTATATCTGGACCTAAGTCATCTTCGTACCCCCTGTGACAGATGCCATTCACTTCGGAGAGGCAATACAGACAAATTTCCTTACCTCAAAGAGGGAAAGGAACTTCTGGGCACAGTGAAAAGACATACCATCATTACTATTTATATATGCAGAAACAGAAACTATTTAATATATCAAGACAGGGCAATATTTAGTTTTAATCAGAATTGATTATGGTAAAGGTAGCTAAGCCAGAAAAATTTCATATTTATGTTGCTTAAAAATAAGCTTCATATTTATTCATTAACAACTGAACAATCTAAGTCACAGAATTTATTTGTATACACTTAGAAAACCCACAAACAGCTAAAAATCTTAGTCTATACCTAATTCCTGTAAAAAGGAATTATCCTATTATCATAAATATATGGATACGGATAAATGTTATTTAAATAAGTAACATCCTATGTTCAGATTATCCTGAGTTTATAGGAATTGCTATTGTATTTTACAAATATTTTGGAAACAGAATTTAAGCCTTGCAGTAGGATAATATTGTAAAAAGTATTGTATTATGCCTCCCTTACAGCAGTGCGTGCTCAGAATTAAAGACAAGCTGAAACACATTGTGCAATTTCTGAATACAAACCAGATTCCTACATCTGAGAAAGTAAAAAAAGAAAAAAAATCGTGCTATCGTTATTACTTAGATATGACTGAAATTAAAAATAAAAGAAGAAAGAAAGCAACAAAAAAAAAAAACAACCAACCTGAAAACTTACAACCTAAACTTTTACAGAAATATATTTTCCGTATTGTATTTTCTGGCTTACAGATTTAGTTCCTTATTATTTCCCAGTGAAATCAATCCATGTATACTGGAAATAGTATGCATGGGGCAAACATCAGTCGAAACCTCAGTTTTCTCAAAAGCTCTTGACCCAAGAAGAGCTCTTTAACTGGATAGAGTCAGGATATCTCATCTTCTCTACGAGCCTTCCCTGGGCAGCATTATACAGAAAGTTGCCATGTGGTTCTGCTCATGCTGAGTTTGGTTTAATTTCTTTCATAATATGGAGTTCAGAGAGCCATTTCAAGGCACTTCTTTGAAATACTGTGTTACGTTATTTCTCACCGTCATTTCGACCAAAAAACGTTTCTCGTATCATAAAATCCCATCGCACAGTTTTGGTGAAAAAACCCGAAATATTGTTTTTATTAGCATTTCTTTTCTTTATTTCAGCAATACACCAACCCTGTAGGATTAGGTTAAATGGAAAAGATCAGCTTGATTTTTTTTTTCCTGAGAACCTACTGGTTTTACTTTTCTTCTATCTCCTCTTCCCAGATCCCTTATGAACAGAAACCACCCTAAGAGGGTCAGAACACAAATATAAACTCCTTTGATAAATTAAAAAAAAAAGAAAAAAAGAAGTTACCAAACAAATGAAAATAAAGCAAAAAATAGCACACAAACCGTGACAACCGCAAGAACTACTACGGCAGTTTCATACAGGAGAGGCGAAAGATTTTATCACTCCTTTGTCCTTGAGTTTCCCCTACGGGTTAATTATTATTTCAACAATTTGTCACCTCTTAATCGTGATGTTTTCATGACGCAGATGAACTGAGGATTAGATATAACTGCCCTTGGAAAAACGAACCTGAGAAAGAGATCAGCACCCAGTGCATCGATCCCTGAAGCACTCAGCAGAAAATGAACGTGCATTGACCAATGAGCGGAATAATGGCTTTGTTGACAATCTCAGTTAAGTTCAGCTTCTGCAACTGAGCGGACAGAGAGATGAAAAGATGGAGATTCAATTCTATGATCCTATGAAAATCGTCTCCCTACCGCCTCCGTTCTCTGCTTTACGCAATCGTCCCCCTTCAATCACACACATGGCCAGACGGGCACGGATCGATGACGGCACGTAACAGTAGTTTATTTGCCCTTCTGGCCACAGGTGATATGAAAACACTTTCTTCATCAGAAAAATGTTTCTACCTTGTCAAAGGGTGCTACAGCTTATGGTAATAATTAATACCGTTACATCCCTCTTTGCCTCTTCATTCACGTCAGATAAAGTCAGAGTGGATTTATGGTCCCAATTTACCCTGGTAAATATTTGAAGGCCCTGTGAGTATTCTATAAGCACCTATATGCCAGTTGCACATTTTTCTCAACTCATACATTGCATAAGAATAAAACCAAAAGAAGAATATATGACTGTCTGAGATAGGTGCAAAACAAGAGAGAGAAAGTATGACAAATACATCCAGAGACTAGAAGGAATAAAAGACAAAGATTACTTTTTTTCCTGTTTAAGTAAACTTAAAGCTCCCTTAAACTTAACCTTGGCAGGACGTTAGAAATTACATCAATTGTATTGAAATATAGCAACTCTAAAAGAAAAGAAAAGCAGTCTATTTTTTTTTCAGTCATAGCAATCAATACTGCTGTAACATGGTCTTTATATCACTGCACCGATGAAAAAACATGTGTGGAGAGGTGTTTACAGCAGTGGAAAGCAGGGCAGCCCTCTAGAGGAATAAAAATTGTAACTATATATTGCTTCTTTGCATAGAGTCCATTAATCAGGAGTGTCGGGGATATGAGATGGTGATGTGGCCGGTCTCTGCAGCCTCCACAGCCATACAGGGAGCACTACCCTTTGATGATCAATCTACCCTCTTATTTTAGCCTTTATAGGAATTGAAGTACATTCAGCTGGAAAACAAGAACTTTCTTTTGTGATGTGAGAGACTGGACATGAGAACCGGCCAATCGGACCAGGACCTAACATCTTGCAGTCATTATGAATTCTAACTTTGATATATCAAAAGCCAACCTCTCTGAAAAAAAAACAGAGAAATTATGCAAGGAAAATAAAAGATCTTTATATAATCTATTAGCACAGGTGCATATACATATATTTGATTAAATATAAATAAATATCAAATTTACTCAAAAGAATTGGGAGCAGTGCTCCTAAGAGATGCAGATTTGGGAATTTTCAGAGGAAATTCAGAAGAAAAAATAATCTAAGATGCGGATACATGAAAAATGTAATACAATGCAACGTAGTTTGACTGAAGGTACATTATCCATCCCTAACCTGACAGATATTTTCAATAAGAAAACACTTGTTTTCTTCCATGCGTATAAAGTCTGTTTACTTTATCTGTCTTCACTCAAGCACCTGAAAGTGGAGAAAAGAAATGGGATGACATGTAATGGTACATTCAAGGTCTTTCACGCACTGACTAAAAAGGATTTCAATTATACAGTTCAATCTTATAAAATGCATAGGGAAGGACTAAAGTGAAAAGTTTAATGGCACTGCAAAGTTACTGGATAACCAAGACAATGCAGCCATCATGTAGCAGGTGGTGTTATTCCAATTTCAATGCAACAGTACAAAACCTCAGATGGGCTTCCACAGATGACCATCCATGCACAAGGAATACCAATTCAAGCTGTGGAAGGTAATGGGATCATCATCGGAAGAACAGAATCCAACCTTATACAAGGAACCAAAGAGTGCTTAGCTCATTTACCCTAGCAAAATCATAGTTAAGAGAAGATATTAGAGACTATAAATGTATCGGCTGGTTAAAAGTAGAAAGATTCAGGGTACTTTTATTGTAAAGGACGGTGTAATAAAGCCAAATGTGCATACCCTAACGCTTTTAATCATAAAAACAGAAGAAGACTGTCGAACATTAAAATGGTGAATTTCTTCTTCTCAGAGAAGTGGGGACAACCATCCTTTCTAATCTACAGTCAACTAAATGTGGAGACTTTTCTTTCTTAAGACAGGCTGAATTGATTTTAAGAAAGGGAATACATATGTGATGGTCTTACGGAAGGAGGAAACCAGTGGCAATAACAAGCATTACAACAACAATAAAAATCATAGTTTTACTTGGTTTTAATCTCTGGCCAGTTGTAGTCCCACACAAGATAGGACTTATCTTGAAAGACCAAGTTCAGATACTTATTGTCCATGAAATTTCCAGAAATACACATTTCTTCAGTTTGAGAATCAGTCAGTGACATAAGCCGCTTCACAAAACTCTTTTCATGATCCTTTATGATGCTCACAGGATTACCCCTAAAGTACAGTATTCACTTGGGAAATCAACAATATTTCTGACACTCATTTTCCCTTCCAGAAGCAAACCAACGTTTAGCAGTAATCAGAGATTCACAGAACACCAGGCTGGAAGGGAGCTCAAGGATCATCTGGTCCAACCTCTCTTGGCCAAAACACGGTCTAGACAAGCTGGACCAGCAGCCTGTCCAGCTGAATCTTAAAAGTGTCCAATGATGGGGAATTCCAGGCCCCTGGGGACATTATTCTGAAAGCTGATTGTTCTCATTGTGAAAAATTTTCCTCTTGTGGTCAACCGGAATCTCCCCAGGAGTAACTTGTACCCATCACCCCTTGTCTTTTCCATGGGACTCCTCATAAAAAGGGGATAAAAATAACGGTACTTCAGGCCCATTAAAATATAAATGGTCTCAAACTAGCCTGAAATACATGCAAAAATGGAGCTGTACTATTATTTCTACGTGTATGATTATTTACTTCAGTAGCTCCTGCGGTGAGTCACTCTTCATCACCCTTGGCTTTACTGATGGAGTTTTTTTGGGTGGATACAATGATATGCATGAAAAATGAGTGGGTGTTGCAAAACTCCCGCTGCTTTCTTCTACTGATCACAAAACAAAAAGTGAAATTTGAAGAGAAAAACATATTCTTGCTACGTTTCATTCATTGAGGCTTTGTTTTCTCTTTATTTTCTTCTAAATGTTTCAAAATAGCCGCGCAGCTGAACCGCATTAGCAGTTCCAACACACTGTAAGAAGGACACGAATATGAACCTTCTCCAGATCAACAAACTGGTTGAGGGGGGGAAACAGGACAGGGTTTGGAAACCTGTTCAGATCTGCATTCAAAATTTGGTGAACGCTAAATGCAGACACGCCACAGTGTCAATATTCAACGACGGCACTTAACGATCTAACCTGCTAAATATTTCTGCTCAGATAAGATTCTGAAGGCCATGTTAGTAATCTCTCAGTGACAACATGCAGATGGAAACAAGTCTGCCATTTCCTTTTTCACAATAAAACCGCTTTATGTTCCATCTCAGGGCTTCGCTTTATTGACTTTGCAAAAGTAAATACCTACCCCTGTCTGAAACCAGTACCCAAAGGAAACAGCACTGTTGATTTATGTAATTGCCTAGAATTTTCAATATACTTCCTTATTTTCATGTGTGCTTGCACTCTGTTTGCTTTTATTTTTCTGCTGCACATCAAGCCTCTCCATATTTTCATTATCTGCCTACCGCAATGCCAAGGTGTCTTTCTTTTCACTGGTTCCAGTTAACTTGGAATCTGACAACGTACATCAGCATATTCTGCTCCCTTTCATGATCAATACGAGTGGTAATTTTAATTAATGGAAATAGACGTTTTAGCGATATGTAATTATTAAGAATATACGTATCACTTAATTGGCCTTTCATTCATCACCCTGCTAGCCATAAGTCAAGGTTAAATTGCTGGATGGATGGAAGCTCACCACCCATCACAAAGGGCCTGGAGAATTTATAGACACAGTTGAACTCTTCAGACTCAACACGTTAGGAAGTGTATTAATGAACACTTTACTAAATTATTTTCAGTTCATGTTTTCTTATCAGTTCAGTTACTGTATAGGATACGTGGCAGGAACACAAAAGCAAGGCAGTGAAGACTGGTCAGTTCTCCAAAGAAACAGAAACAGTAGATCTGAGAAGTATGTACTGGCCTTCCACCAGTTATCCTATCATTAGCAGATACTAATTAGCATCAAATCCACTCACCTAAGAAGACGTTCCAAAAACCTTGTATTAGAGAATCACGTATGTGACAGCCAAGAAATATAAAATGTAAAATGTAACTTGTAATGGTTTTTCTATTACTTCTTTTAAAATATATATATAAAAATAGACAGTTTTACTATAGTTTCAAAAAGTTATCCAAGTTTTTTGGAAACATTTCTGGACTCTTGATGAGCAGTTAACCAAAGGGATGCTGAAGAGAAGGTGCCATGACCATCTGTAACTATGTACTGCCATAAAAACAACTAGCTTTTGAATTCCTATGAAAATCCTCAGTTTATGGCATTGAGAAGACACTCCTCTGCTGCTCTGGCCTAGACGCCTTGAGATGGGGAGGAAAAGTTGGAACGTAACTTTGGAGCCCCTCACTATTTTATGCTAAGGATCTTAGATGGCCTTATTCTAGTGCTTTTTTCCTAAATATATGGGGATGGTGGTGGGAAGAGAATATAATAACCTTGTTCGGTGAACAAATTCCCCATCTCAAATGAAAACACACCTATTCAATTCAACGAAAAATAGCTCAATTTTTAGCATTAATCAGATTTAACACAAAAGCATTGTGGTGCCGTCAAACCCCTCTGCTCCTCAGATCTTAATCTCTTCACCTATACAGCGCCTGTATCTTGGTTAGATACCACACTGGAAAGAGTTGCCTGAAGCAGATTCCCCAAAAATATACAGTATATTCAGTTTCTAAATCTTTGCATGGGCAAAAGTGCCATGGGCAAAAGAAGGGAGGTGATAAAGTGTCTCAAGACCCTTCATATCATGGAAGAATACAGAAAATAAGCATGTAAACTAGAATGGTAGGATGGTAGAGTCTGTACCCCTCCGAGAGTAAGACAGGCTGAGGTGTCAAAAAGCCTCCCTGTGCCAAGGCTAGCTGAATTACAGCTTTGCCCCTGCCCCAACATATACTGGGACAACAGGCTCTGGCAACAGTTATATTGTAAGGCTACCACTTCCACCTATTTTACAACAAAACCAAAATAACAACAGTAATAACAAAAAATCTCTCTTTGCAAGTACAAAGATTAAAGGTAAAAATAACCAGGATCAGATGTGCTGTTTATATACCATAACCTTGTCTAGGTAAAGCCAACACAACTTATAGGTAAAAATTCTTGATAATCAAATGACAAAATGTGATTGCATGTCCTAAAGAAAAAGGTAGCAAAAACTGAGGAAAAGAAAGGACGGCAGCTGTCAAGTGTGTTCTTTTCTATTTATTTTCTATTCTTTTCTATTTGGCAGCAACTTGCTTATAGGAAACAGGAGAAACTCAAGTATAGAGACCATCACAAAGAAAGAGGATGTTATAAACTCCTGGTGAATCGTTTAACCATTAATTTGTTCCCTTTCCCCAGTATTGTTTGAAACATTCATTCATATTACACACTTTTACTTACTTTCTAAAGTACATATTCACCATGTGATATTGAAATCAGCTACATTTCCTTGATGGGTAACTCTTAGTCCTCTTCACTAGCAGTAATATGTTTATTCTTCTGCTGGGCTTTTGCTGTGTCAACCCTAAATCAGAAGTATTCTCTTGCGCACGCAACCTTCTCACCACACACCTTTAACAAGACTTCTCTACAGCACGAAGGGGATGTCAAACCAACTCTATGTCCAAAACTGATTCTAAGTACTGAATCCTCAGAGATATAATAGCATCAGTCTGGAATATTAGGTTTTTCCCATTAATTCCTGTCACATCCAGTATGACATGATGGGCACCCCAGCTCTATCTGGTTTCAGCCTTCAATTAATAACTAGTTGTCCTTGGCCCATTGAGAAAACTTCCAAAAAAGACAGGGACCAATGGAGAAAAATGTCACTAGGAAGAACTTTGGATGATTTTTCAGTATAGTAAAGGAAGAGAAATACTAATCTGATGAGCATGGTAAGCGGATGTTAAAATTCTTGTTCTAAAAATGCTCAATTTTGCTTCTTCGTGCATTTTGTAGAAACAATTGTTAAGCTCAATGGAGTGATGCTGGCAGGCAGACATGTTCCTAAATTCAGCTTCATCTCCTAAATTTGTAGAGGAATCCAAATTTAAAGTCTAAATGCCTCTGACTGCTGTTTGCACATGCTCAAATTTTAATTCCTCTGTAGGTATCATATATTCCTGTACACTGATAAGCAACGGAGAAACGCCTTTGGAACCCACAAAGGAGGTGGAAGACTTGCACATGATTTGTATGTGAAGAAGGTTTGAGAGGTGCAATTTTCTGATGTCAAGCCATACACACAAGGTGCTAAACAGCAAGAGAGATGCATTGAATATATTTTATTCTCCCTTATTGCTCTTTAACACATTCCATTGCTGGAGGGGATAGGATAGGACCCAACCAACAACAAACTTTTCTACATACTACTAAGTACGCTCATCTGTGTTTAGCATTTTCAATTCTCAGCATCAATGCTGACGATAGCACTGAGACAAATATTATGGCTAGCTATCTAAACGCTGAATAACTGCATGACTAAATACTTCTGTGTTCATTAAGGCTAAATCAAGGATAATCAACATTCCTGTTTGCGCAGCAAACAAACTGCTACTAGAATTACGCAGAATTTTAGGTCTTGACAACTTCGTCTGTTTCCCTCCGGCATTACGGGTTATCAGTCCGTTGCAGGACTCGCTTTGAGGTATGAGATATGGCCAATGGAACTGAATCAAGAGACTGAGGCATGAATGTGTGTGTCTGAAATGACCATCACACACTCTTGCAATACATTGTTGTTGTTTGTTTTTTTTTTAAATACAAAGATAATGAGCAGAAATTAAAGTGCTATTACCTTTCACATGGGGGAGAAATAACCCCCTGCACCAGGACAGGGTGGGGGCTGACCTGCTGGAGAGCAGCTCTGAGGAAAAAGACCTGGGAGTCCTGGTGGACAACAGGATGCCCATGAGCCAGCAATGGGCCCTTGTGGCCAAGAAGGCCAATGGCATCCTGGGGGGCATCAGGAAGAGTGTGACCAGCAGGTCAAGGGAGGTCATCCTGCCCCTCTGCTCTGCCCTGTGGAGGCCCCAACTGGAGCACTGGGTCCAGTTCTGGGCTCCCCAGTTCCAGAAGGACAGGGAACTGCTGGAGAGGGGACAGCAGAGGGCTACAAAGATGATGAGGGGCTTGGAGCATCTTCTTATGAGGAAAGGCTGAGGGACTTGGGTCTGTTTAGTCTGGAGAAGCGAAGGTTGAGGGGGGATCTGATCAATGCCTCTAAATACTTAAAGGGTAGGTGTCAGGAGGATGAGGCCAGTTTTTTTTCATTGGTGCCCAGGGACAGGACAAGAGGAAATGGGCACAAACTTGAATGTAAGAAGCTCCATCTAAAGATGAGAAGGAACTTCTTTCCTGTGAGGGTGGCAGAACCCTGGAAGAGGCTGCCCAGGGAGGTGGTGGAGTCTCCTTCTCTGGAGACATTCAAAACCCACCTGGACATGTTCCTGTGCAACCTGCTCTGGGAGGACCTGCTTTGGCAGGGAGTCGGACTAGATGATCTCCAGAGGTCCCTTCCAACCCCATAGCATTCTGTGATTACCTAAGCTCCAATCGTTACTTTTACATGCCCAGAAATAACACTACAAAATGACACAGAGATAAAAAAGCATCACAAGTGCAGATCTAACCCGTTATCTATTTCTTGCACATATCCTTATGCATCACAGAATGGCTTACAGAGATGAAATAATAGTTGCAAAAATATCTGAATTTCATGCTGGATTGACAGCCCTGGAGACTTAAGTTTTCTTTTCATGTACAGAGCAGACACAGGGTAAGTAGCTGTACTACAAACTCTTTCTCACCACCACCCACTTGGAGAGACTATTGTGAAAGATAAAAGACTTCTTCTCGAGTTTTACGGGATGATGCCTACAGCCTTGAGTCATCTATGGCCTCCTCTGCAGGGCTGATAAGCACCCGCATTTCAAACTGACTTTCAAAGAAATTAAGAGCCTATGGAAAGAGGAGAGGCAAGTCCTTGTTGTACTGAAGTGAGGCACCGCAGATACTGGAAAACTAAATTAGCGGATGTCTTGTAGAACAAAGGAAATCCTTTGTTTCTCAACTGAGACCACAAAACAAAGTCCATCAAGTAACTGCTATTAGGTACTTAATACTCAAAAAACTGGGGGAAAACATACTGCAAGATTTTGGAAAGCATATTGCGAGAAAAAGAAACTGATTATATCAGTTTTGTAGCCAAGTGGAGGAAGACATAGATATTTTATCTGTGCCACTTCAACTGACCAATCACCTATCTTGACTATTTAACATGTGGGCATTTTCTTACTCACTATCCAGTGAATATGAGACTGGGATTCAAAACTTTACCGAAGATTGCAGTGAGATCAAAAGATTATAAGAAAATACTAGCCATGAAAGCAAGAATAAGCTAACGTAACAAATACCCACAAGTTTTCTGTAATTTTTACAATACAAACCGAAGCTTCCTCTCTTTGGCAACTGTGGTAAAATCAAAATATTATTCAGTTTGGTAAATAACTGGTATCACTCTTAAAATTGTGGACAGAATGATATTTGGAAGAAAATATATTTTCATTACCTCAAGTGCATCATTACTAAAATTACCCTAGACAAAATGCTGCCACATTTATCTATTTCAAGATTAAACTTCAATTAGTATAAGTATTTCAAAAGCGTAGATGCAAAGAAACACAGCATCACCTTTCTGTAAAAAGGTGTAATTAAGATTAAACTTGCTCCTCTGATAGATGTGAAATTATTTAATTATAATCCAAATGATCTAAGTTGAATAGCTTCTATTTCAAAGACTCACTTGCATAGTGCTAAGAAGTTAATTAAATTCAATTAGCTGTAACATACGCCTGTCATGCTTCTTTTCTGAACCACGGTATTACAATAAAGTTCGATTATTTCCCTGTAAGGCATTATTAATACCAAATATGATACAAAAGAAAAGCTTAGAGTAATCTTAAAGATCTACTTACCTTTCCCCCTGTTTTTAGACATTAAGTCTCAAATAAAAGAAACACTAATGGAAACGTGATAATACCTTAAGTAGATTCAAAACAAAAGTACCTTATGATAAAACGTAGAAACATGCAGTAATTACTAAAACCCCCAAACTGTCAACAGATATACGAATGCAAACAACAGAGCAGAATGTTTCTGCACAGCAATAATTGAATCTATAATGATTTGCTGGCAAGAGCTCACATTTTTATGATGACCACTGTAGACAAACAGGATTCATTTAACGTTAAAGCTTTTTAGCAACCTATATTCATTGTACATTATTAAAATCAAAATTCAAGCTAGAATATAACCTCATACCAAAACACTTTCAGTCTTCCTGTAGCAATTATGTCCATAAAATCCTATTGTTATAATGTTCACATGCCTACAGATGATGTGGTTTTACATGTAAAAGTTTGCATCACACTGACAGACAAGCCTGTTGTGTCTTGTTAACTTCTACCTGCTGAAGAATCCTAGAATGGTGGGGAGTGGTGCTTACAAACCGTTAGCAACAGAAGGGACGATCCTCAGGTGAAGAAAATTTAAGAAATATCACTAATTGTGATTAAGAAACCTGCTGGGCAAATGAGACAGAAACTCATCAACATAGTTACTCAGGCCAGAGGTGCTGAACGCTGCTTTTGGCGACAAGGCAAAAAGAATATTCAGGCTCCAGTCCATGCTTACACTTCAGGGGAAGAAGAAAGAGGGGGCGAGGGGGTCTGCACATACAGAAAATAAGCTTTAGCTTCATCTGAAACACACTCTTAATTTCTTTTTACTGACATTACTATTGAGACATGGTCTACTTGAATAACCACAGATGTCTAGGGTAACTTGTACAAAGCAGTCCTCTGTCACAGCCCCAACATCTGATTCATAAATGATCAGCAGAGGGAAGAGCACCACCTGCTGAACCACATGTGCCACTAACAGGGACATTTTAGTTCTTTTAAAAGTTTCGCCATCAAATATCTAACCCTGGGGCAGGGGTGGGTGTGGGTGTACAAGCAATTAATTTTAGAAAACAAGGCAATACGCCATTTATTTCTTTCCAGTACACACATGAAAGTCAATCTTGGTCAGGTCAGGCAATCAGGTCTACCACATTTCTTAATAACTCTTTTGCTTCCTGTTTGTGCCCCAACTCTTCCTGCGTTCAGTTAACCGTTTGTGCATGGATGAAAATTCAGATGCTGTGGATATCGGTATAATTTTCATTTTCTGTTCCAAAAGCAAATTTGATGCCTTTAAATTTCTTAGAAATATGCATCTGTGGCCTAAGCCTTGGGGATGAGCTTGGGCTTGTCCAGCCATGTATGTACTATAGGGCTGTAAACCAAGTGAAACTGGAGAGACCTACAGTATATTCCACTTCCTCAACTCTTCGGTTGAATGAACAGTGGAAATCAAGTATAAAATAAATGTATTTTTATGGTTTTGCACTCTTTTTTTTGGCAATCCTCTGTGAAATTGTTGACCAAGCACATTATCAACGCAACGTTCATAAGGAGTGTTCACCGCTGTACGTCAAGGGACTCAAGCTGTTTGTTACAAGTTTAGGGGAAAATATTTCTGGAGGGATTCCAAAAGCAAAGTTTAAAGCTACCTTTTTTTTTTTTTTTTTTTCATACAGATACACTGGAGTCAGCACATTAGAGGAAATGGCATTACACTGCGACAAGCAGGTCATGGCTGGATGAGAGACTGGAAAAGTTTTGCCTCTTCCTACAAACTCCGCCATTAATCTCAGTATCCCAATCCTCTGTATTCTTCAAACTCTTCTTTCAGTTCTTGGTAACGTTTCAATGTTGAGAAAGACAGGAAGGATATCAGAAGAAATTTTGAAGAAACGCGTATGAAATTTTGAGACTTGTCGAGTTGAAAATGAAAGGCAAGGAAAAGATTGATCCATCTGGCAACCCTATCACTGCACCCGCTACAGTGCCCTGGAAATCAGAGGGGAAAGACGCAAAACAGAATCCTTATGTTTCATCCCAGTCAAAACCTACCGGAAACCTCTGCTTATGAATGTATCAATCTATTTATACTCGATAAATGGACTACCATATGGATAACCTAAGTTTATGTCTATGCTACTTTCCTCTGACTCTTCAAGAGTCTAAAATGTTTGTAGAATCCTGCATCTATAAATTAGGTTAGTTCTCGGGACAAAAAGGTCACCTTTCTTCTTGTCAAATGAGCAACAAAATGTACACACTTATAAAGAAGATATGCCTTGCATCTTCTTTGAAGAAGCAGTAGTACATATAAAGTACGTATCAGAATAAAATTACTAGTATTAATTTAAAATGCAGTTAAGGAGAGTAATTGTTGAGAGGTCTCAGGAATGAAGATCTAGAGTCTTAAGAGAAAATTTTAGGTCTCCTTAGTTCAACAGTAACACCAGTATTGGCTTAATAGAACCAAGACCATTTCAGGTTCAAGCTGTGGATCAGCACCTAAATGCTTCAGCAAAAAGAAATCTTCCTCTCTCTCTCTCTCCAGAGGGGTTTCGTTTTCTGTGGCCCCAACACTGGTTTTGGCAGAGCTCAGGTGCGAAACATTGGCTGGGACTTTTTAGAAACCCGCGATGTCACAGGAAAGAGCTGTGCCAAAGCACATACCCTAAAGCTGTGCAAGACACGAGAAAGGTAAAACTGCAGACAGAGGTAAAATAGAGGAGAAAAAGATTGTCAGCAGCTCAAGGATTCAAGAGAAAAACTAAGGATGTGAATAAAAGCATAAAAATCTGAGGGAAAAAACAGAGCTGGAGCATGGCAATTCAGGAACATCACAGATCACCCAGTTCCACCCTGGGTGACCCTTCCCCACCTGGCCAGCAAGGACTCACCATAAGCCCATCAAGGGTGATGGAGCACATTAGCGGCTCACCAAGCACATCACTAGTTCTAGCTACTTCCTTTGTGTCTTAGCCAATAAATTATTGTTTTTTACTTTTAATTCGAGCACATCCTGCTTGCAATCTCGTTGTGTTTAGCAAAAGTCATCCAAACTCTTCATAGAGTGAGAAACACTATTTCCAACAGACCTTTCCCTGTTTTCTTGACACAGATTATACTGGTCGTTCCATAGCACGCCTCAAGTGGCAAACATTATAATCAGTCATCACACCATCATTTGACCCAATTTTTACACTAACTGAACCACATTTGATTAAAAATTTTAGTGGAATTTTTGCAGATCAATCAATTAAAGTTGTTGTAGTATAAATACCTAAATAAAATACGCATTTCACAATTGGAATTGTGCTGCAACGGTGCAGCATTAAATGTACAAGAATAACAATGTAAAAACTAAGACATTTACCTACTTAACCTTTGTCTATTTTCTTTGGGGCTTGAATTACTAGAGAAAAAAACATAGAAAAGGAAGAAATAAAGATGGATGGTTGCTCTTACTGTAAACCATGTAATTTAATAGCAATTTTTTAAAATGCAGGTCTCCATATTTTGCATGCTGCTCTTCACTTTCACACAAACTAACAAAGGACATTATGAAAAGTCCAACATGAATCACTTACTTGGACAAAACACACAGGCTATTTAAACTCTCAGTAATTCTCTTCTGTTGTCAGACGACAAAGGCTTACAATTTTCTTCCATATGATACCTTTTAAACGGTGAGAATGTCACCATGCTCTTTAAAAGGCAGAAGAGAAAGGGCTGGGGAGAAGCACATGCAATGGGCTGCTGCCAACTAAACATACTTAATTCACGTCTCGTTGTAAGAGAAGATGAAGGCCAGTTGTTAGATACATTATATGGTACCACACAAACGCTGGCAGTATTTTATAGTGTTGTCATATTCAGAAAAGCGGTAAGAGGAAATGTGACATTTAATACAATTCCCATCTTCAGAGAAATGTCTCGACCATTTTTAACAATAATTTTTGGCTCCTTTGAACTCTGCATAGCAAATATCCCTGCTGGAGAGTGAAGTACCAAGCTTTCTCTCCTGAAAGTATCCACACTATTGTCAGCAAAGTTGTGAAAGCAGTTCTGAAAGCAAAATCTTGGGATGGGAGGTGGCAGAGCAGCGAACATTAGGAAAACATAATCTGGGAACTCCTACTGAAGAACAGGGATTCCAGCTAACTATTAAGTATCTCCATTTTTTCCCCCCAACTTGGAATTTTAACCTAAATTAACAACATATAGGAGTATTTACAAGTGTTTGACCACTTGCACAAATGACAGAAATACACCCAATTCATCTAAGTGGCTCTTGGTCACCATTTAAAACCCACACACAGAAAAAACAAACAAAAAAACACAAACAGCAAAAAAAACCCCAAAGAAGCACATTGTTGCTGTTAATGACTATTGACCACAATTACAAGCATTCTTATCCAATTCTAAATGAATCTCCTGTTTAAGGAATGTATGCTTTTTGTGCTGGAGGCTTCAGGTTTTACTATATTTAACTATATATATATAAAAATAACAACAATAAAAATCAGCAGCGTCCCTGATTATATGATGGAATGTCACAGATACCACAAGTAAAATAAATATTCTAAAGCATTAAGTACTTGCAGAGACCCACACGCTGCAGGATGATCTGAAAAATCCTTAAAGCAATTTTTAGTGAAATCAGTGATTCATGTTTTCAGCCTATATAAATCATTTGGCATTTGTAATTTGGAAACTGCAAACCTGCTTCCTTTCTGTCAGGATCCAACTAGTTCCTGTAATTCTGCTCTAGGAACAATAATTATATTACCATACCTACATAAAATGGGTGGCTCAGATTGTATTCTAATGGGTATCCTCCCTTGAACATGGAAACCAAAATACTCCATCAGTCAAAGGAAGAGGTAGTCTCTTACTCATACATATTTACTTGTCCCTCTCATGTAATACTGAACAAAAATCCTCCATGAGGAAATTTCTGTACTCCTTAGGGATTTATTTATTTTTCATCTTGTGATTTAGATATACATACGCTATGGAAAGGCCATTTCACCACCAAAAAAGCTTAAACTTGACATGAACTTAGATTACCCAAATCCAACAAAATAGTTGGGACTTTTTGGCATATCAGCACTTTTCAGGATCAGGATAAAATATCCTGCTAGAGAAGTTTAGAAATTTATTCATGAATGTGGACAGAAGCCTTCTCTATAGAACAGATGACCATGTTTCTGCGAGCTAAAGGAACCTGATCCTTTTCCAGTAACACAAACCATTTAATTAAAGCAGGATTAATTTTAATTTAATGTTTTTGAGAGTTGCAGTAGCTTGGTTGGTTTGGTTCTCCAAGAAAGAAGTTTATCCAATTTTTCACTTGATGTGGGCCTCCAAAATGGACTGTCATAGGAATCAGAAATCCAAATGAGAGAAACCTATGCAAAATTGATTAATAGGAACATGGAATTTTACACAAAAGAAGCAGTGGAAGTAATAAACAAGCAGGAAATTTAAGTTCTAAGTATTTAAGTTCTAGCTGGCCTAATTAGCAGCACTGTAATAACATTAAGAGGAGAAAAACACAGTTTATTAGACAAGGGTGGGGAGGAGAGATGAAGTGGGGAAGGAATACACTGAAAGATTTTACTTCTTTACTAGTTTTCTATAGTTATAAACAGAGACTTCCTTCCAAGGTAGCAATGAATTTAGTTGCAATAAACAAGACTGTACCACATGAAATTTCTCATTAAGCATATATGATTCATGATTTTGATTATAATTTTATTAATCACCAGCTCTTTGTATAAGTTCATCTGCCAACAGCAGTATAAACTAGCAGTTAGCTATACTAACAATTTCACTCATCATTTTGATATCTGTTTCATCAATCCGCATGTGACTCGTCCATTTACACCACCAGATGGTAACTCAGGAACATTAACAGATGTAGAGATCTTACAAGCTTAATTTGTTTTCATTTGAACCTTTACCTGGCCTTTCTATGAAATAGCTTTGCATGCATTGTATCTTCTCTTCCATTTACGTTCCCCTCTCTTTCTGTCCTTCCTATTTCCCATAGCTCTCTTTCTCAACTTGAACGGAGTGATCTTCTAGCCTTCTTCAGCAGAGCTCAAACCCAGTGACACTCAAGCACGAGTTCAGTATTTCTCCCAACTTGGGGAAGTTGGCAGCCTCACTCTGTACAAAGGCAATTGTCTCTTATCAACACTGCATTTCTTGCTTAAGAATGTCTCAGTAACAGCAAAAAAAAAATCCCCTCGAAGAAATAATGAAATCAGTGTGCAAAGTGACTTTTCCTTAAAGGACAACGTGTAACTAAAATACATCATCTCATTATTACTGAATGAAAGGGACTTTGTGACCCTCTCAATAGTTCTGTTTTATCACATGGAACTCACCGCAAAATACCTTCAGGCACCTGCTAAGCTGGACAAGTTGCCTTTCATGTTATCTGCTTTAAAATCAATCAAATAACTTGCTAACAAATCTTTTTTGTTGTTGAATATAGGTACGGGGGAGAGAGGAATAAAAAAAAAAAAAAAGCCACATATAGGGTATATCCAAGTGAGCTGTGAATAAGATTCTTATTGTTGTCATCCAGTGAAAAATGCTCACTGGGAAGCAAGCGCTGATAAAAGGTTGCAGGAAGCCAACTATGCCAGACCATTCGTCCAGAGCATTTGAGAAAAAACTCAC
>VXAK01020859.1:1867-40725 GCA_013399435.1 Arenaria interpres
CCGGTAAGGACTGCTTTTAAGCGAGAAAACCCCCCCGCCGGAGCGTGGAAGTGCCGGAGGAGAAGCGACCCACGCCTTGTGGGAAGGGGGAAGAGGAAAGGGGGTCGGCAGCCGGGAGGGGTCACGCCGGGTGGGTGCTTCGTTCCCTTCCCCCGCCCCAGCTCGACCCGTCCACCCCACAGATCCTCGTCACGTAGATAGATTGCTAAATAGAGTGTGAGAGCCGGGGGTCTCCATCCTGTTTGTCCCGCCTGACCCACGTCAGTGATCCCATCAATTCCTCCCCTGGAAAAAAGCACCCCCTCTCATCATGCAAATAGAGGGTGGGGGACACATCAGCATCGTCTCGGACACTGCCATTAACATGACCAGAGCGAATACGTGGAAGTACAAATCGTGTTCATCACGTTTGTTTTTTCTGATTAAAAATCCTGCCAGGCTAAAGCAGGAAAAAGGGCTCAGAAGCACAAATGATGTTACTGATGTAATGAGAACAAATATAACGAAAACGATTCCCCGGATGAAGACAGTAACTGCATACTGGGATGTCTGATTTTGATCCCCTTCCTTAATCCAGGCCATGTTCATGCTATGCTTTATGCAAATTGCCATCAATTTATTGTCATCCCAAAATAAGGCCAAGAGATGCATGCGTGAACAAAAGATGGAATGAAAAATATTTGATAGTCACTGTAAGTAGTTGAACACACCGTATCTGAAAGCACTGGCCATGCAGACCAGCCTTCTTAGGATTTGTTGCCGGGTCTATGCTTGTGGAGTGTATCGGTCTATCATTATTTGATGCCTTTAACGTGATTTCGAATATACCTCATGCTTGTCCATAAAAATAATCAAAGAGGTTTATCTGAATGGAAATTTCAGCTTGGATTGATATCTGAAGGTCTACACGCTCTGCCCAGTGTGGGCTACTCTGAAATGGTCCTTACGTGGAGTACGCAATGGTCGCCCTAGACCACTTCCCGGGAGATATGGGTCTTGGGAGATACGCGGGCAACTGGAAAATAGGTAAGCAGAAATCACTGCTGAGAAAGATTTAAACAGTACCCGTGTGAGGACACAGCAAACCTGAAACAGGCTGGAACAGAGATTAACGGGATGAGTCCACATCTGATACCTAATTTGTACACGGGGTAGTTCCACCTCATCGGTTCAGTTAGGGACGATGGGATTCAGAATGTAGGCAGGGCAAAAGAAAATGATCTCTTACGGAGAAGTGAGTGTAATTCACGCTGTGTATGCTGATAAACAGCGCGTATACATTGATATTGACAGCGCAGACGTGGCGCGTGAGAGTCACCCTTTGCTGAGAGCTGGGAATAATTCAATCCCCACGACACCAACTGATGAAAACTTCTGCGATGTCTTCCGTTGGGCTCTGCAGGTAAAAGGCACTCCAGAAGTCTAGTGAGCCATTTAAACAAATTCCCTTTGTCGGGGTTAATACCGATGCTTAAAGCTAAGTGGTCTGTCTGGGCTATTTCTACACTCATGTGGATGCAGAGAAGATGAGACAATTCCACCTTGCCTAAATCTTAATGTTTACCAGCTATTTTTATAGCATCCCAGAATGCATTGTGATTGGCACGGGATTTAAAGAATTACAGAAGAGCTTTGGAGCCCATTTTGGGTGTGAAATTGTTTTAAAGGATGTTTTTTAACTTAATCCATTTGTGGAGCACCACCTTTTCTTTGCAATGGAGGTGAAGACTCACGGCAATACTCGTGGGTTTTATTTACTTTTCTTAGTTACACCTCGCATTCTTCTTAATCCACACATTCCACAGCGATTCACACATCACCAGCTGAAAAGCACAGCTTTAGGAAAACACACGCCAACTCCTCCCAGCTGGTTTCGGTTGAACTGGTTGCCCTCTAACCACTTCAACACAGTCGGCTCAGGCCTTCAGAGCAGAAGAAGGCCTGAGTATTGGCCGCGGCAGCTGAGGTTGAAGGGGCCAAGCCAACTGAGTGCTGAAGAGCCCTGACAGACCCACCCTTGCTCCAACCTTCTTCCCAGGTTGTTCACTCACTAGGTGAAAGCTGCCAGTTCCTGAGATTTGCCACCAACCATGTCATAGAATCATAGAATGGTTTGGCTTGGAAGGGACCTTAAAGACCATCCAGTTCCAACCCCCTGGCCATGGGCAGGGACACCTCCCACCAGACCAGGTTGCTCCAAGCCCCATCCAGCCTGGCCTTGAACCCCTCCAGGGATGGGACAGCCACAGCTTCTTTGGGCAACCTCTTTCAGGGTCTCACCACCCTCACAGCGGAGAATTTCTTTCTAATATCTAATCTAAATCTCCCCTCTTTCATTTTAAAACCATTCCTCCTCATCCTATGGCTCCCCTCCCTGATCAAGAGTCCCTCCCCATCTCTCCTGGAGCCCCTTTATTAGGGACTGGAAGGGGCTCTAAGGTCTCCCCGGAGCCTTCTCTTCTCCAGGCTGAACACCCCCAGCTCTCTCAGCCTGTCCTCACAGCAGAGGGGCTCCAGCCCTCCCAGCATCTTCATGGTGTCCTCTGGACCCATTACAACGGGTCCGTGTCCTTCCTGTGACTCCAGAGATGGACACAGAGCTCCAGGTGGGCTCTCCCCAGAGCGGAGCAGAGGGGCAGAATCCCCCCCTGGCCCTGCTGGCCACGCTGCTGGGGATGCAGCCCAGGATGGGGTTGGCTTTCTGGGCTGCCAGCGCACGTTGCCGGCTCATGCTGAGCTTCTTGTCCGCCAACACCCCCAAGTCCTTCTCCTCAGGGCTGCTCTCAATCCACAGCGCTGGAGATTTTGAAAGTATAGTGCATGAGGGGGAGAACCTCTGTCTATCTTCAAGGTCTGAAGTCACCAGATCCAGAAGGAATTGGCCATTTTATACGTACCTCAGCCTCGCATGTGCTGATATAATTGCCAAAGTTATCTGTGATTCTTGTATATTCCTCATGCTCTGTACAGAGCAAAGCAATATTCAGAGAACATCTGATCAAACCCTACTATGATAATATTTATTTTAATAATACAAACCGATTTTTATTTATAAGGTAACAAAAAATGGAGAAGAATGGCATTTTAATAAGTTTGTCTCAATGCTGGTATTTAACGTAGCTACAGATCTAAACCTCCACATTTACATTTTCAGTAAGAACCGTGTGATACAACACGTTCTTACTTAAGTCTAACCTAGAGCCCAATGACAGTATGGGCATTCTTATATTCCAGATGATGAATCTAAAGTTGTCATTTATTTAAATATTTTACATAAAACTAAAAGCTTAATGAAAAAAAGTGTAAAACCAAACATCACTTAAGATTGCTAAGAGACAATACATTTACCTAGTAAATCATTTGTAAAATTCAGTCGCTAAACCCCAGGAAATACGTTGAGGTCACCATAAAAATAACTGCGCTCCATAAATCATATCACACTACATAAATTAATACTTTCTAACTTGCAGTGTATTTTCTCATGCTGATTTGTGCAAACGAGCATTTTCTTTCAAGGAATGGGAGAGGTCGATGCATGTTTTTTGCCAGCCCGACAGTAGGATGTCTTAGTGAGCTACTTGGATTGTTCTTTCCCAGAAAGTTTGTGTGTGTAGTTTGATAGCACGTTAAGGTGAGTGAATTTGAGAGCGTCCACCTTGCCCTGAGAAAAGGAAACAAAAATAACATTTTAGTCAAGATGATGCGCTGGTTAGCATCAAACTCATTACAAAATAGCTGGTTAGGGAGTTATCGGTTTGCCTCAGTAATACAAAAGTTGCAAACCAAAAGAGGCACGCCGGGAAAGAGTACGTTGAAAGGAAATTCTCTCCCTGGTGTGGAATACGTTGGATCCCCCGAGAAATATGTCCTTGGGGAGCAGCTGCTTGTCTTCTGTCTATGCTGCCATCATCACAGAACAGCTGATTCATCTTTGAGGGATGGACTATATATATATTTATACATCTGTATGGATGTCCCACTTCCTCTGCTTTCTCAGTAGACTTACTGTGTGATATTTTGCCAAGTTTCTTAGGCTCTCTGTGTTCCAGTTCCCGATTCATGTACCTGGTATAACGGGATTTTCCTCGTGCTGGGACAAATAGAAGTTCTGGAGAGGAGGCCAGACTCCCACAATAAAGGAAAGAGGCCCCAGACTCCCGACAGGTGAAGCTGTTCTAGCACAGCAATTCAGGTAAGTATACAGAAAATGTATGTAAGTAGACCTAAGATATATTTTTCTGATGTTTGATATGAACCACGTGCGCTGGAACCCGTTTTTCCGGGACCTGTGTTGCATCTGAACTCTCAGGATCTGAACTAGCAGCACCGGATTCATCTTCTGGGACTGTGTTTGAGCCTCGGGGCTGGAGATCTGTACCATGAAGCATATTTCAGACTTGCTTCTCTGCGTCCTGATACCCTTCAACATACAGTGTTGGAGGAAACAGGGAAGGGGATTCAGAAAAGTGAATCTGAAATGAGCCCCATGACGGAAGAAAATTTCAGATGAAGCTTCCTGAGAGCTCTTGCTTTCAAAAAGTCTCTCCTCCTGACTTGCAAATGAGCAAAAGTGACCTAATAGAGTTAATCAGACTGAACAGGCTGGCAGAAGAAAATCTTTCAAGGGAAGAACAGCTATGTGTGTGCTTTGGAGTTACTGACAGAGTTCAAACAGGCAAATTCACACCAATTGAACTATATTCATGTTTCGCCTTTTTTTTTGACACTTGAATTTGTGTAGAGCAAAATGAGTAGCTGAAATACATTTATGCAGCCCTCCTGTGGGCCTTAATTATGACGATTGTGCTAATCACGGAGGCAGAACGTTTCTACAAGCACATAGATATTGGAAGAGTAAACTTTTTCAGGAGATGAATCCTCGTTCCCTGCTTTCATTTAAAACTCCTAATTATAGTTTTAATGCTTCAGGAAAGGAAGCTTAAAGAAGAAACCATGCCTTTTCTTAATTTCATTCCTTTGCACGTAACAACTTTAACAAATTGAAGTCAACTCTCTACAGTAGTTTCCGTGGCTTATATTTTGTGAGAGTGTGTAAAATGTAAACTCTATTTTATTTCTCTGTAAATGTCAGGAGAGAATAAATCAATAATAGAGTGGTAACTGTGCAATTAACTCACGTCACCCCTGTACCTTCACATTAGCATCACTGAGAATGGTATTACCCTTTCGGTGACCTTAGTAAGAGCAATAACATCCCTTTCTGCTAAAGTTAATTTTTTTAAGTGAACTTAATGCTCCTGGAAGGTGATAGATTGACAATACCGTAAAGTGAAGTTCCTTGTTTGGTGATTGACTAGGTCCTGTACAGGGAGTATGTAATTCCACAAATTATCTGGTGATCCAGCCCTGTCCCAGAAGAACAGGAATGGAGTCTGGTACTTCCTCTTTCACCCATTTCATTGAGGCATCACAACTTAGATGTCACTTGTCAGGGTAGTTTCTGGTGCGGTTGCTGTCAATTAGCGAGCAGAGTTGGAATTCCAATTCATTTTTGGCAAGTAACCCCAGATTTCTGTGACCACTATGGACAGAAGGTAGGTGGCCACCCCAGGCCTGCAAGTGAAGGCAATGTGTCCCGTTCCCAATGCCCTGAGCTGTGTCATTTGCAAAATGGCATCAAAATAGGCCTTCAAAAGGCATCAGAAAATCCTTGAAACAACTAAGGACGTTAAATGCAATATAATAACCTTCTGTCAAGCTGGTATTAAGATTTTGAAAGCTTTACGCTTCCTGGGGAAAATGGAGAAAATTCAGCAAACAAGGAAGTGAAAGATAATTTAATTCCTCTCACAGGTAAATTTTCATGTATGAATTTTACACCATAGCATAGCACTGATCAAATCTGTGTATATTTACCAGGAGTCTGAAAGGCAATGGCACTCTAGGCCTTAGGACTGCAAAGATTTTCACTCAGTTGTCCCCTCTGCCAGGGGTCTCAGCTGAAGAGAGGAATGTCCCTGTGCTTTTCTCTCCTGTCTACAAGGAAAATACGGAAATGCTTCCCTATCTCAGAATGGTGTAGAATACAGAAAAATAGAGAGAAATTATGAACTGTTCTAATACAGGGGCAATAAGGGAGTCAGATATGAAGCTGAGGGAAGACCATGCCAAGATTCACCCCTTAATGGTTGAAGGATCTTTCCTTAAATTCAACTGCAGGGAAGCATTTGAAGAGCAATTCAAATGGCACCTGTCTCTGATGGATCTCTTTTATAGGTGTACTCGTGGTGGTGGCACCCATTCCCTTGGCACCACCACCCAATACTTCTGTATTTCTGTTTGAACATGGAGCTGTTCTCATCAAAGCACAGAGGAGGAGGAGAACCAGAGCTGCATCTTCCGTAGAGATCTGATGTGTTGGAGGGTTCTTGTCTGGGTAAGAGCTTGCCTTCTCATGGTACTTGGGTTCGTATGTACACACTCTGGTGCAGTGAGAACAAATTCAAAGCCGTTTTCTTCTCAGTGTCCTGCCAAGCCACCATCCTCTGTGCCCCTTTTGTAGCATGGACATGAGGAAACCCAGGAGTTTGCATTTGACACGTGCAGGGAATTTTTTCAGGCACTTCAAGCTGGTGGTACATTGCATAACCTTTGCATTGCATCGCCAACACTACTTTGGGCTGTTGGTACAGAGATCTTCATTGCATTGCCTTTCAAGTTTAGGTGTATGGACACACGTAGGACTGGCAACTGGCATGAGCTTGACATTACACCATTACAGGTGCAATGTGGCCCTATGGTCCTAGAACCATAGCAGACCGCACAAAACAAGCTCCCCTTTTGTCCTCCAGTAGTCAGTGATGTAGTTGAAACCAGCAAATGGTTTGTCATCTGCTTTCTGCCCCAAACAAGGAGTTTTGCCATCAATGTTTTCTCTGCTTTTACAGGGAAGGTGAGGATTTTGTCCTTCATTTCAATCTTTTCTGAAAAAAAAAAGGTACAACTGATGCAGTTTTTAGCAGGAACAAATTTAGGTCCTTGGGCTATCTGCACAGGAAGGACATGGACCTGTTGGAATGGGTCCAGAGGACGCCATGAAGATGCTCAGAGGCTGGAGCCCCTCTGCTGTGAGGACAGGCTGAGAGAGTTGGGGGTGTTCAGCCGGGAGAAGAGAAGGCTCCAGGGAGACCTTAAAGCCCCTTCCAGTCCCTCAAGGGGCTCCAGGAGAGATGGGGAGGGACTCTTGATCAGGGAGGGGAGCCATAGGATGAGGGGGAACAGTTTTAAACTGAAAGAAGGGAGATTTAGACCAGATCTCAGGAAGAAATTCTTTGCTGTGAGGGTGGTAAGGCACTGGAAGAGGGGGCCCAGAGAAGCTGTGGCTGCCCCATCCCTGGAGGGGTTCAAGGCCAGGCTGGATGGGGCTTTGAGCACCCTGGTCTGGTGGGAAGTTGGCAGGGGGTTGCAACTGCATGATCCTTAAGGTCCCTTCCAACCCAAACCATTCTGTGATTCTATGATTCTAAGGAAAGCTGAGAGGTTGGGCTGGAAATGAGCTCTCTGTGCTTTCTACACCATCCCTATCCCTTAGTCACCGAAATGACAAGAACTAGAGGGTATATTGGACACACTGCACATAGTCAGATGCACTTGTAGTGTTCCCATCATATTCAAGTCCTTCTATTTTCTTTACAGGGAACTGTTCTTTGCAGCCCTCTCAGGCCTGAGTCTGGTCTTCTGAAATGTGACAGCAGTAAATAATTGGAGGATGGGATGATGGGATTTTTCAAAATGTTGCAGGGACTCAGACATATCTTCCACTGTGTGTATCAGAGGATGTGTGTCCAACACCTGAGATAGTTTTTAGAAGTTTTTCCCTTTGGCTTAGTGTAGTATTCTCTTATGCGGGGTAAGTTCTGTTCCCTAGATTGCAGAATGCTCTTGTGCCAGGTTATACTGCGGTTTTTCCCGTGGAATGCGTGTCTGGGCTTCCCTCAGGACATTTGCATATGTGGCATCTCTTCTTCCATTTAAATCCAACCACTCCTCAGTGTGCTGTCTCATTAATTGTACACTAGGAAAAAGAAAAGGAGAACACTGTGACCTGTGTATGTGTAGCACTTAGTGAGAACCTGGGGAATTATTTAATGAATTAAATCACCTCAGATGTTTCTTCTACATTCTTGAATAGCCCACCAGATCCCATATGCCTGGAGAAATTGCTATAGGGCTCAGGTGGTCCCTCATTAGCTATAATGTCATTTAATTTCTTCCTTCTTTATGCTGGCAGTACCTTCAAATGAAGCTTGATGGCAAAATTCTCGGTGGCCATAATTAACAAATGAGGCAGAGGTAGGACAAGAACCCTTGTTTATGAGTGCAGAGGAGATCCATGTCAGTGGCAGACATCGGGGTGTTTGCCCAAGCTGGTGAACTCAGCTGTCACTGCCAGGACCCCCCGCAGGGACAAAGATAGTGCTAATTAAAAATCACTATGCCCAAAAGGGCCGTCACTAATGAACAGGCATTGATAAGACATTTAGCTGTGTTTCTTGCATCTTCACATGCATTAGAAGTGGCTTTCATGAGAGATTTCTCTTCTCAGGAAGGGCTGTGGATTTTCCTGAAGGATTTCAGTCCGTGCCGTTGCTTTCCGTGTGGAACCACGCAGCGACAGGCAGATAAAGTGTCTATTAAAAATTTAACATTGCAAAACGGATGCAGCCCGAGTTTCTGAGTGATGCCGTCAGGAGGAACTCTGGAGGCAGGAGAAGAGCTCCTCCCTTCTTTCCAGTTGGTCCTGGGGGCTGGAGTAGGTGACCTCTGGAGGTCTCTTCCAACGTAACAAACGCTATGAGTCGATGGGGTCATTTCTGCGAAGGACAACTAATATGATAAATCTTCATGAGCACAAATGAGTTTATTTCAGAAGAAATGTAATGTTGCCAAAGTCAATGGTAAAATGCCTCTTGCCTTCAAAGGGAACAAAACCACTTTTGTTTGTGGCAGAATGTGAATTTTTTGCAGGGAATACATTATAGAAGGTACGGGCAAACATGACCATACAATTGTAGCAATTGTTTATAATAACTCCACCCTGGAGTCACTGGCAGCCTTGAGCATGCTTTGACTTACAGATCTTCTGTAAATACTTGCTCTGGTTCAGCACCAGGTCACGTTGCAGCCAAAGCATCCTGTTACATCTGTCTTTATCTTTTTTCTTTTTTTTTTTGCTGTGGGTTTGAATCTGTCCTCAGAACAAGACCAGACCTGAAGCTGGCAGCATGTTCTCAGACCCCACATGCCCGGTGTGTTTGCGCGGTGGAGACCTATCTGGCTGCTTGGAACAACCCTGGTTCAGAGCAGCTTGGATGTGGTCATGAGCTTCAGAGAAGGCGAGGAATCATTATTTGGCTTTGGAGAGTAATTTGGGGTATCAGCATTCCAGCTGGTATTATTGCCATTACCAAATGGAGTTAGGCACTTGACTGCTACCAAAATTCAATGTATTCACTCAGTGCCTGAGTCAGCCTTCGAAAATCATAAAATCACAGAATGGTTTGGGTTGGAAGGGACCTTAAAGATCATCAATCAAGCTCCAACCCGCTGCCCTGGGCAGGGACACCTCCCACCAGACCAGGTTGCTCCAAGCCCCATCCAGCCTGGCCCTGAACCCCTCCAGGGATGGGGCAGCCACAGCTTCTCTGGGCAACCTCTTCCAGGGTCTCACCACCCTCACAGAAAAGAATTTCTTCCTGAGATCTCATCTCAATTTCCCCTCTTTCAGTGTAAAATTGTTCCCCCTCATCCTATGGGTCCCCTCCCTGATCAAGAGTCCTTCTCCACCTCTCCTGGAGCCCCTTTATTAGGGACTGGAAGGGGCTCTAAGGTCTCCCCGGAGCCTTCTCTTCTCCAGGCTGAACAACCCCAGCTGTCTCAGCCTGTCCTCATAGGAGAAATGCTCCAGCCCTCTGAGCATCTTCGTGGTGTCCTCCGGATCCCAGCTGTGCGCCCCAGTATCTGTACTCTGTACAGGTGAGCGGGCTGCAAAAGTCCAGACGCAAGGACACAGTTAACAGGAATAACTGGAGCTGCGAAACGAATCTCTTTACTACGGTTTTTTAGTGTTACAGACAGAATTTGGGGGGTCAGCTTTCCGCCCTGAAAACATTTCTACTGTTAAAGGAGATCTGTGAAGTCGTTGTCAACTGGGAGCGGTTTTGATCACTTGCATTCCTCTCAGGAAACACTAGATGGCCATGTGGCCTTTTTCTTCTTGCCACGTAAAAACTTAATTATGAAAAAGCCCCTGCGGTGTTCTTGATGACTACAAATAATACCACATCAGGAAATTTCTCTAGAAAAATTAGCCCGTGTTAGACTGATTGCACCAGGGTCAGAATTGGACGACTGTAGGTAGTACCTGAGAGCTACACACACTGTCTCCTAGATGAGATGTAGTAAAAAAATCATTTAAAAAAAAATATCTTTTTATGAAGAAAAGAAAAACAGAAAAAAACACTGATAAAGGTTCCAAAGTAACCTTTCTGGGTGTGTTCCGGTAGTGTAATATCGCTTATGTTCATGAAGGAAGGTTGTTTCACGTTGTGGGTGAATGTTCACATATCTACATATTGCTAAATATAGAGGCATTTCATAGCTGTCAGTCTATAAGAAGATCTGAAGACTGTCGATAATTTGCATTCCCAAAGCATAGGCATCTTTGAGAATAAAACTTAGATCAAAAAAAAAGAATTCATTTTCCTCACACTCTGGATGGGGTTTGCTTTATTTTTTTTTAATAATACATACCATTTTTCTGAAACTGTAACTTCTTAAGTTTTTTTATTTGCAAATGTTGATTCATTAAAAAGGATTTTATTGGAATTATTATCCTCCTCACATTTCTGTAAAAGTACTAAGGTATTCTGTCACTGAAAAAGCAACATTGTTCCAAAATTGCTAGTTACAAAATAGAACACTGGTCCTGATTTTAAATTTTTAACAGGGCCTTTAACTTCCACAGGTTGAATACAGTTCTTACAGGCTCTTTTTTCTTCCTCTGCTTTCATTATGTCTGACAGAAAGGATAGAAATTTTCCATCATCTGTTTTTGGTTCATCGTACAGTAAGGGGGAACCTCTATGGAAATGGTAGATTCGTTGCTCGCAGAACTGCTAGCACTGAAATGCAGCGATGACATAAAGTACCGCATATATATAAATTGGAAATACCCCATAAGTTATAATATAACATTTATCTATAGAATTATGCATCAACATTCTCTTTCTCTCTTACATAGGCATTCAAAAAGGCACAACACACGATATCTTGATAGAAAAAACTACTGTAGACTCTGGGAAGGCCTGATGAATTTCTTTGATGTTCCCTACATCACTGCACATTCCAGAGTTGTTTAATAACGTAAATTATTAAGTTCTCTGAAATTCTCTTCAAAAAGTTACACCTGCTTATGCAGGAGATGTGTACACCTTGCATGACTTCTTTGGCTGCAACTTAGTTTAGATAGAACTTTATTGCTGAAGGAAGGTAAATCCTGGCATTACTACGTGGGATTAAAAATGCATTTCTTGCTTAGGATACCACTGGATACCTATTCAAAATGTCAGTGAGATGCTAGATCTTTATGTTCTGCCCAAAGATTTGAGGCGTGTATTTAAAGCAGTTTTCTGGATTTCAGGCAGATGGCTCGTTCTTCGTTTACGTTAGCCTCGAGTGGCAGATCTTTATTGACCATAAATTTCTGGCACTCTTATAGCACAGCTGCTTCACGTTTAATGTTTGGATGGCAGAATGCTCAATAGTATTGAAAGCCAAGGAATTGGATTTGAGTTTAATGCACTGCTTATTACTCTCAAAGAGCTATTTATTTCAAGGGGGATCAGCTATGTATGAAGGCTGTTATATCAAACAGATGAGCAGTCCTCTGCTGTAGAGAGGACGAGTCCTTGTTCTAAAGTCTTCAGGGCACACACATTGTTAGCCCCAGTAGTTCCCATTACCTGCTAATGGGTAGATCTGTGCTCTTCTATTTTACTTGTTCTCCAAATGTGTTTAGCAGCTGTGAGCTGCTTTTATTCAGATTCCAACCCACTTCAGTGGGCAGTCCTCACCTGGGCCATGTTTAATGGGAGACTGGCCTAGACGGCATCCTGAAGTCCCTTCTAACCTGAATTATTCTCCGATTCAGGAATTTAATTTGCTTTCCTGAACAAACCTTTTGAGACTTTTTATGAAGGCCAGGCTGGATGGGGCTTTGAGCAACCTGGTCTGGTGGGAGGTGTCCCTGCCCAGGGCAGGGGGTTGGCACTGGGTGATCTTTAAGGTCCCTTCCAACCCAAACCGTTCTGTGATTCATTCTATGATTCTATGACTTCCTACCATTTCCTACCTTTTTTTAACTGTCTCTGATTTTCTGCCTGTTCTGGGAGAAAGTAGAAGTTATGGTGGATTTAGTTTCCAAACTATGAAGTTGATCTCTAAGCCTAAGTTGTGCTCTGGAATAAAACAGGTCTGGAGAATAAGAGTTGAGCATGGGATCACAACTCTCCCTGCTATTTAACTTTTAGTGTACTCGTTGGCACAGCTTAGCCCCACTCAACTAGGGATTTGCCTGCCAGATAACAGACAAATGCCTGGATATTCTTGCACAAAGTGGCTATTTCCCGTAGGCCGTTCCCAAAAGGTAGTATAGAAGTGGCCATCCTGTCCCTGCAGGCAAAGAGAATTTTCCATGGAGATGTGAGCTGGTCAATTTGACTTCTCTTCAGGGCTGAGCTTCCTCTGGTCTAATTTGTTTAGTAGGACAGATAAATTCTCATGCTCTGAGGATCATAGTGAAATGTCTGCTGACCTCAGAGCAGCCACCAACCTCAATTGCAAGTGCAAAGTCATTTGCAGATGTAAACTTGTAGGAGTTGGTAGGTAGACTATCACTGATTGAGAAGTGGTGGGACTTGGGGGAGCCCTTCATTCAGGAATTTGTTGAAGTATACAGATTTTCTACTGCTGGACGCTTTATTCGATGGTATAAGAGCTGCTTGGAAGTTAAGAATGTCTTATAACATAGAAATAAACTTAACTGACAGACATTTCTCCTTGCAAAGGTCATCAATTAAACATAACAAATGCAACTGTTCCTTAAATTTCTTTCAGTAGCTCACATCAGTAATAGTGGAAGTTGCTAGAACCTTTCCAGAGCTATGGTTACTAACTGATCTTAACTTGCTCTATTAGGACAGCTGCTTCCAAGACTGGTTTACGTTGCTTGAGGAGGAAGCTCTGTAACACCTTGTGACAAGCACTTCACAGTCAAATCCATTGACTACTAGATGGTAGAATTGACTCCTTGCTTGCTTACAAGGCCATAACTTTTCCAATTTTGTGTTCTTTTGGTGACTTGTCAGGCAGATGAGCATTTGTAAAGAAATTTTCTAGGTCCTTCCCTTTGGTCCAAAGTTCTTGAGGACCTTTGGAAAGGCACCAGCATTTCCAGCAGCCTTCTGTAGGCTAATATCAGCAAGTCCTTGTTTTATCTCCTGTACTGGAAAGGGTACTGAAAATATAAAGAATGTCTGACAGTTTGACATGTTTTAACAAGTTGTTTATAGACTTGACTTTGACAGGAATTATTTACTGGAACCTTCACGTTCCCGATATTTATAGGATTTGGATTTACTTGCAGCAGCTTGTGAGTTTCTTGATTTGCAGAATCAATAGGTGGAAGGCTACGCTGACTTTGCAGAGTTGGTGACCTCTGCAGTGTCTTGCTCCCATGTTTTCCAGCAACTTTTGCTATGGACAGGTTACTGTTTGGGTCAGACTCCTCTTTTTGGTGACCCGCAGGAAGGACATGAAGCCTAACATGAGTCTTCAGAACAAACTGGAGTCAAAATATGGTGAAATCTTTAAAATGTTCTCAGACTACATTTTCCACTTACCTAGTAATCACAATGTGCAAGTTGACAGAAATGTGAGGTTTTGGCACTGGCTTTGTAATAAATTGTTGAATAGAGGCTCTCCTAAGAACTGTCAGGCTGGGTGTGAAAGGGAAGACTTTCTAGTCCCATGGGCTAGAAGTTGGACCAGGGGAGAGTAGAAAACAGATCAAGCATAGAGCAAGACGCAACATAAAGTAAGATTATAGCCCACTTTCCAGGTGCTAGCCTACAATATTGCTTGACTGGCATCAAAATAACCAGGTATTGTTTTTCTGGAGAGGCCCATAAAAATATTTTTCCTTCAACATGGCTGATATTTCCCTGTTTTGTGTTCAATGGTGGTTTTTCAAATCACTGATTTTGTCATAGGATGGTTTAATAAACTCAGAGTACTGTGGCCATTGATTCCACACAGAACATCTTGCAGCTGCTCCCCACATGGAAGTCACAGGTTATAAGCACAATCATAGTTAACTTCATAAAACGGATTACTTGGGCAGATTTCACAGAATCACACAGAATCACAGAATGGTAGGAGTTGGCAGGGACCTCTGGAGATCATCCAGTCCAACCCCCTGCCAGAGCAGGGTCACCCAGAGCAGGTCCCATAGGAACATGTCCAGGTGGGTTTGAATGTCTCCAGAGAAGGAGACTCCACCACCTCTCTAGGCAGCCTCTTCCAGGGCTCTGCCACCCCCACAGGAAAGAGGTTCCTCCTCATGTTTAGATGGAACTTCTCGTGTTCCAGTTTGTGCCCATTCCCTCTTGTCCTGTCACTGGGCACCACTGAAAAAAGACTGGCCCCATCCTCCTGACACCTACCCTTTAAGTATTTATAGGTGTTGATCAGATCCTCCCTCAGCCTTCTCTTCTCCAGACTCAAAAGACCCAAGTCCCTCAGCCTTTCCTCATGGGAGAGATGCTCCAGACCCCTCATCATCTTTGTAGCCCTCTGCTGTACCCTCTCCAGCAGTTTCCTATCCTTCTGGAACTGGGGAGCCCAGAACTGGACACAGTGCTCCGTGTGTCCAGATGGAGCTGATTTCCTGAGCTTGCCATTCACTTGTGCAACTACTCTATAGTGCAGGTGGCCCTTGGTGGCAGTAGAACATGTGCATCCTGAAGTGACAGCCTCCTGTCCCAGTTAAGTTTCTGAAACACTAGGAAATAAATGTTTTCATGATCACTGACACCTCACATTAGCAATTGTTTTTAGTATCTCACCCTATGATCCATATTCCACTTCAGGAGCAGTTGTGCCAGGTTTATTATCCTGTCCCAGGTAATCGACTCTGAGAATGTCCCACTATTATCAATGATCTGTGTTATAACCACTTCGCTCAAAATCACTGGGCACACAAACCATCGTAGGGATATTTCTAATAAACATTATGCCACTTCAGTACTGATGATGCCGGCTGAAAATTCAAAGCTGATAAGTGAAAAACTGCGATATAACTAAGCAAACAGCATCTTCCATATAAAAAAAATAGAAAGGTGAGACTTCCACACTGCTGTGTGAAGGCAGGGAAATAAACCCCTTGCTTCAAAATCCATCCCAGTTTGGTTTACATCCTTCTAGTGCAAGCTGGTATAGGACAACATGTCTACTTTTCCGCTGCCCTTTGTGTTTGCATGTGGGATTTCAATTTTGTTGTGCAAAAGATTATTTCAGTTGCTAAATCATCTTGAGGAAATCAGGTTTTACTTGAATAAGAAAAATCATCTGCCTCGCGTTTGCCTGAACTGATGGTGACAGATTTGAACAAATTGTGGCAAACCCATATTCATGGGGTTATACAAGCTGAGATACCAGCCACAGGTATCATATTAGTAAAGAGGTTGGGAAGCTTCTTTTTGCTTAATATATGTCCAAACTCTTATATAAATTCATGTAATTCTTGATATTCTGAATTGTTTGAAGTATGATTTGACTTGACTTTCCCAGTTAAAAATTCAATCTTTATCAAATTAACTCTCAAAGTAGTTCAGAGATCTTTCTGTACTGTCTGCTCTGCTTTATTGATTACTATCTAGGTGCCTTAAAAGTCTCAGAAGTAAGTAAGGTTTTCTTGCTGCACTGTCTCAGGGTCACCTGAGGGTACATGCCATGGTGTGCATTGTTGTCCCACAGAAGTACCCCCTGGACAGAGATACCATACTACTACTTGTGTTTTAATTGCACATTACTACAAACAGTGAATGACAGCATGCTGTCATCTTTTATACGTCCAGAAACTATAAAATACCATAAACAATAAAAAATAGATTTTTCTTCCATCTACTGAGTCATACTTTATTGTATCAGTACGGAAAATCTCCACATGCAGATTGTAATTCCCTGTTCAATGTTTAACGTTGAAATTAGTCAGTGAATTTTATGGTCCGTTGCTGTTTGTAGTGGTCTGCTTCAAAAATGTAGAAGTTTACCTTGTTACTTTTTTAGAGGTCATGATTTTTGTCAGTTACAGACATTTAAAAGGTAGAAACTTCAGTTTTTCACAAGGAAAAATAGCAACGCGTCTTAGCCATCTCTGTGGCAAACTAAAGTCCCACAGACTGTAATCACAAATCAATTTAAGCTCATACTGAGCCATTTCTAGTAGGAAATATATAGGTACAAAATAAGGAGGAAAGCAGCACTGGAAAAGAATATTGGTATGGAATTTACCAGTTATACAAACATTGGCAATAAATTTTCCATCTCCCTCCTGTCAGACTAAAATAAACCTGGTTTTTGGAGCCTGATTTTCACTCTAAATAATTTTCTTGATCCGCTTCACAAAGCAACCTCATGAACAATTCCATGGGTGTGGGCAATAACAGATATGACACACCGAGATGCAGAGCAGGAGAAAGTAGCCAAAGGAAAATGGGATGAGAGCTTTTAAAATATCTGTCTCCTCTAATAACACATTGGAGTGCTTGAACACACTTCCTTCAAGCACCTTCTGAAATATGCATGGTATTATAGGTTAAGCTGCTTGTGAAGCAAATAATTAATCTTTAACAAATCATAGAATCATAGAGTGATTTGTGTTGGAAGGGACCTTAAAGACCATCCAGTTCCAACGCCCTGCCCTGGGCAGGGACACCTCCCACCAGACCAGGTTGCTCCAAGCCCCATCCAACCTGGTCTTGAACCCCTCCAGGGATGGGGCAGCCACAGCTTCTCTGGGCAACCTGGGCCAGCATCTCACCACCCTCACAGGAAATAAGTTCTTCCTGAGATCTCATCTCAATCTCCCCTCTTTCAGTTTAAACCTGTTCCCCCTCGTCCTCATTCACACAGGAGGTGTCTCAGACAATCCCTAGCTGCCAGTTTCCCAGCAGGATCTCCTAAGAACACGCAAGTTTTTTCCAGTGACAATTTCCACTGTAATAATTGAGAAGATTTTTGCACAAAATTCTTTTACAGTCCCTAAGACTGGAGGAAAATTACTGCAGTAGCATCACACTCTGTCTCTTGTCTTCCTATTTTTGCTGTTTCCTACTCAATTATTTGGTTTTTTCCACCCCTTACCTCCCAGAAACTGTTTACCATTGAAAAAATCCTTGAGCCACCTAGTCATTCCGAAGTACACCCAACAAGAAATGTGCTGTCTTAGAATATTTAAACTCTGTGTTGGTTTTAAACCTTGTGTGCTTCCTGCCTTTATTATGTTCATTGTTATGGATTACGAGTGTGGACCAAATTCTTGGGAATGCCAAATATAGGATCCCAGGAAGTTCAAGCTGGAAAGAAGCTCAGGAGGTTTCCAGTCCAGTCTCCAGGGTCAGTTGTGGGACCAGGTCAGGGCTTTAACCAGTCAGGGTCTTGAAACCCCCCTGGAGATAGAGACTACATAACCTCACTGGGCAACCTGCTTCACAGCTTGCCTGTCCACACAGTGATTTTTTTTCCTTATGCCCAGTCTAAGGAACTCCTGTTTCAGCCTGTGCCCATTCTCTCTTATGCTCCAGTCATGCACTGCTGCAAAGGGCCTCCATCCCTCTTCCTGATGATCTTGTACATGTTGGAAGGATGCTATTCGGGTCTACCTGAAGGGAAGAATCTCTTCTCTTACTGAACGTTTCCACCCCCCAACCATGTTCTATGTTCCTGTTGTGAAAGAAAATCATGTGGCAACAAAGCTCTGCCATGAGGCAGATGAAAGTTTTGCTGTTGGCCAGGGCTGAAGAACTGAGTGAGAAGGATTTGCTGGTGTCTCAGCTCACCAGAAGGGAAAGGGCTAAACCCCTATGGACTTGAGGCAGATCAAGACCATGGGTTCTGCCATGGAGAAGGAAGAGACTTTTACAGAAAGGCATGGCTGTTTTGAGCAGTTCTAAAAATGTCATCGTCCTCGTAAGAACAGGTTTGAAGAAAGCAAGTGGGAAAGATCTTAAGTTAGAGTGGATGATCTCTGCATATTTAATTTTTTTTTTTTTTAATTGTAATTTTGCATTGCTCTCTCTCATACCACTGTCACACTTTGCAGGAACACATCCACAATGAGCAGCAGGATATGACTGCATCTCTGTTGCCTTGGATCCTCATATGTTCTTAGCTGCCTTTACAGGTCAGTGGGCACTGTTTGAACCTTTGGTATTGCCATACACACCCTGATTTTGTGTTTATGACCCCAACTGACCTGTTTTTCCATGCATTGCTTCTTCGGTCTGGCTAAAATGGTCCCTCACTTGCCATTGTCTCTCAGCTCCTGGCAGTCAGTAGTTTAAAGACATCCTGTGTCAGAGGGTGGGCATAGAGCATCACACTTAATATTTCCCAACAGACCTACCCTTCATGAAAGTCGTCTGGGCCTTTTTTGAAGGCATTTACAATTTTGGCCTCCACAACATCCTGTGCTATTGAGTTCCATGGCTTATTTCTCTCTCCTTTATGCAAGAATTTCCTTTTGTTTGTAAAATCATTTCTTTGCATGCGGCTTCCTCTTTGCCTGTAGAAGTTTTAGTCATCATTCATTTTTATGGACCTCTATCACAGCCTCCCTCAACTGCCTTTTCCCAGCTGAGGAGTCCTTGTTTACATCATTTCTGTTCAGCTGATGCACAGAACTGATTATCTTTTCTTTCTAGTTTTTCTAGATCTGCTGAAAACTGTTCCCAGTAGCCGTGCTGTTCAAGATGTTCGTCCAATCCAGACCTAAACAGTGGGATAAGAGCATTCTTTGATATATTTCTGTTTTTAAGAGTTGACGAAGAGTTCGGTTGCATATCTTTTCTGATAAAAGTGCCTTAATTCTCTCATCACCCGAAGGATGCTCAGATCTGTTTTTCCCTTTGAGTAATGTTTCAGGTTTATTCCCATGAAAACTGCCTTGATTAATTCTATTATATCTGCTCGAACGGACCTTTTTGTGCCTCTCCCAAAACTTGCTTTTAGTTTGATAAACCAGACTGCTTGGGCATGATGGATGATTCTATGGGAATTGGTCAATCTATCCTATTGTTTTAAAACACTTATTCTAAATTTATTTCTGTTTCGGTTATTCCTGCAAATCAGTATAGCACATTTTTCACAGGATTAGTCTTTTAATTTTTTTCATGCTACCCAAAATGAATTTCAAACAATTTCAGTGGGGTTTTTTCATACCACAAAACAGATCAGCTTTTTGGTAGTTTTACTGTATTTTATTCCAGAAATGCCCAGAACTACAGATATCTTTTGGAAAGCTGGCAAAACTAAGACTAAGATAAAGGTCCTTTTGCCTCAATATTAAGGCCCTCAAACCCTTAGCTGTGCTGCTTCCAGGCAAATAAATCTTGCCCAGCCTGCAGTGATCTGTGGTAGTTTTTAGATAGATGTGGTGGCTCTCAAATGTTGAAGAATTACAACTGAACCTCCACTACATGGTCTGCAAAATGTTACACTCTCAGGCATGGGGGGATGTTTAAAGCACAACTTTTATTACCCTGGATATCTAAAAATAAACACAGTCTGGAAAACCACCATTGCATCTAATCACACTCTGAGCGGGCAAATTCTTGAACTGAGGAGGACTCTGGGGCAAGGAATGGTGCCCTTGACCTCCTCACAAAAATACTCATCCATAAAATCAGACAATTTTGACCTTGCACTCATTCAAAACTGCTGCTGTGGCTTGTCTGAATAGCCCCAGCATTTACTGGGGGAAAAAAAAAAAAAAGAAAAAAAGGCATAAGAATAAGGACAAAAAAAGTGCAAATTTATGTTAACAATAAAAAAAGTACATCCTATAGATAAGATGCCCTGCGGCTGTTCTAATTGATAGACTTACTGGGTCTTATCACGTGAAATGACAAGCACAATGTGATTTGTTGAGTCTAAAAACTCAAGGTAGTTTCACCTCATTATTTTTAGGCAGAGTAAGTCTAGTTTAATCTAGTATTTTTTTAAAAAACGTCAACTGTTTCATTTGATCCAGTATTATTTTGGGGAGGTTTAGGCACAATTTTCACGGTCAATCAACTAGATCTGAATTTGTTTTACCTAAAGATTTGCAGTCACTCAGCACAGTATCCAGCTGAGAGCAGCAAGTATTATTAAAAATATCCAGGAAAACAAAAGCACCCGTTCCTTCAAGGACAGAGCAAAAAGACACTTAAGCTGACATTTGACCCACTTGCACTCAACTACTAAAATGAAAGTGCAAAAAACACACCAAATAAAAATGGAGTTAAAAATAAGAACTTGCGTATATAGGAAAAGGAAATGAATGAAACGCGGTTTTAAAATTTCTAGCACCATGAGGATCAACAAAGGAAAAAACACCAGGAGCTGAGCTCCACAGGTTTTAAACAAGTCCTCAGGACGTTAAGAAAGCGAACTCAGTGTAACAGTTCTGGTTTATTTTTTCACGGTGTAACTGACCTATAGGGAATTCCCAGGGGATGCAATAGATTCTGCTGCACTTGTTGTTTCTTTTATAATCAGGAAAAGAAGCATCATAAAATGCCATAACTCTGGCCTCGGACTGCTCAGAAGTTTGCTTCTCTAATTAAAAAGTGAATGTTCCCAATGTTTTGCCAAATAAAGCTCTTTTATAACAAATAACCTTTTGATGGGGAAACCACACTGTTTGGACACCAAAAAGTAATTTTAAGGCTTATCTTGAGTCTGTGCCATGGTAAATACAGGCTAGAGCTTCTTGCCTTTCCTCTCTTTACTGAGGAATCAAAACAGACGTATTTCAGCAAACAGCTTGTACAAATATTCTACTGTAAATGTAACTACAGTTTGGAGTGACAAATTCTCTTCTAATGGCATTTTTAGAAGGATTACACATAGCCTTACATTAGGGCAATGGTTATATAGGAGAAAATTGTGACACTTTTTCTATGGTTAACATAAATTTGTACTGCTTTTGTTTAACTGCCATAGAAAAGCTGCTTTGTGTCTGACTTCTTTTGGCCTTACTCTCATGTCTTTTTTTCTTACTTTTTTTTTTTTTTACTTTTTTTTTTTTTTTTTTTTTTTGTGAATTTTGAGGATATTCAGGCAAGTTACATTTGAACTGAGGAGCTCAGAAAAGTCAGTAACTATAAGGCATTTTGAAGACACGTAAAATTTTGATGTTGATAGTTATGAGCTCAATCCCACTCTTACTAACGTTAATTCATCACTCTTTCAAGTAAATGCAGTGTCAGTCCATGAATAGCACTGGCTCTACTAGAACACCCACAGGCAACACACTACAGGTGAGAGAAGCCGTAGCACACTGACTTGCAAACCTTGGTAAGGTACAGCCACCCATAGACAACCCATCATCAACCATAGAATCATAGAATCATAGAATGGTTCAGGTTGGAAAGAACCTTAAAGATCATCAAGTTCCACCCCCCCCTGCCCTGGGCAGGGACACCTCCCACCAGACCAGGTTGCTCAAAGACCCATCCAGCCTGGCCTTGAACCCCTCCAGGGATGGGGCAGCCACAGCTTCTCTGGGCAACCTGGGCCAGTGTTTCATCACCCTCATTGTAGAAAAATTTCTTCTTTATTTCTAGTCCAAATCTACCTTCTTTTAGTTTAAAACCATTGCCCCTTCTATTGCAGCAAACCCTACTCTCCCCATCTTTCCTATAAGCTTCCTTTAAGAACTGAAAGGCCACAAAACAGGTCTCCATGGAGACCTTCTCTTCTCCAGGCAAAACTAACCCAAACTCTCTCAGCCTTTTCTCATAGGAGAGTTGCTCCATCCCTCTGATCATTTTCATGGCTTTCCTCTGGACATGTTCCAACAGGTCCATGACTTTCCATATATAAAGCTTTCCTCCACAGCCACTTAACTTCTTGGCTTAAAAGCCCTTTGGTCTTTTCCATCAGCTTTGAAGTACCTGTTAAAGTATAACCAATTTCGTCTAAATCCATATGCTTGAAGATGTAATGCTGCAGCATTTCTCTTGAATGTTTTTAGTTTGTATCCTCAAATTACTTAATTTGATTGGGTACCATCCTGAATACTGGACTGATGATAGTAAATTAGCCGAGTACAAAGTCATCTTGACAGGATGCTGGGAGTCTCCTTGTGGTCACCAGAAACCTGGAACTGACATCACATTGTGAGAGATGCTCAGCAGCTTGCAGATCTTCCTCTTGAGTTCAAAAAGGTGAAGGCAGCTCGGCCACGAATACAACAAGTAGTCACTGAAATCAGCTTGGTGACCCCTGGGTCTGGGGGCTGCCAGCAACCCAAAATGCTTATCACCTTCCGAGGGGGATTTCTTCATGTCTCAAGGTCCATGTGTCTGTGACGCTTGCAAGCATGTAACATTATTTCCAGAAACTAGACAAGAGTAGGCAGCATCGCAAGTGATGTTGATTTGTCACAGCAAAAGGGAAGAGGTTAAAGAAGCAAATATTTTGATATCTTCACATCTTTATATGCTGTTGTATCTCACGGAGTATAATAAACATTAAACTTCTGATGTCCTATTACAACGACAAGACAAGAACTGCAAACAGCACGGAACTGCAGGTAATCCATTTTTCTGACAAGTTTTCAGTGTGGATGAAGAATAGCAAACATAAGACATTCTCATTACTGTATTCTCGTTGTCCTCCATAGATGTCACACGCAGGGCAATCTGTACAGTTTTTTTTAATTTTTTTAAAAGAATTATATTTCATACTAGTACATGTTCTTGAGCAGACTAGTTATCTGTGCTGGCCACTTCCAAAAATAAATGTAAATTATCCTTGCTCAGACAGTTCAAAAAATGCATGTCAGCAGTGAATAATAGTTACGAGTATTTATGAAACATCTAAATGCTTCAGAAAAATTAAAGCCATTCTGGAAATTCTGGTTATTCAGATTCTATTTTGATGTGTATGCAAATTACTATGCAGTAAGGCTGTTATAATGCATGTTTTTTTAATGAATTGTGGAATATACATACGAGCCATAATTAGAGCTCTTGGGAACAGCATTACCTAAATCTAATTTGCTGACATGCCATCATAAGGTCAAGTAAGTCTTTAAAGAAAAGAACTCCAGTAACCTGAGATCAGAGACTTCCAGATTTTTCTTCAGCTTTGTAGCGTTGCATATTCATGCACATGTTCATCAGAAAAGCCAGCTCTTTTTGATAATTCACAAGGCTGTGAACCCTGCTGTTACCATTGGCTGAAACCATTAAGCAATGCATTATAAATATTATGCGTTTCTTATAGTGTGACCCTGGCTTTATCTTTGTCTTTGTCCTTCACAGAAAAATAATTCTGAGGATTTCCATAAGACAAAGAAAAGAAATTCGATAAACTATTAGGTCCTTCTTGTGATTGCACTTATTTTACTGCCATCTCTATCTAAAATTATTCATATAAAGCTAAATTCATTTATCAATAACCTCCATGTTTCCTTTAGCTGCAATCGCTGTTTATTTGAGTTCATGTGTTGCTTCTATAACAATAGGATACTGGCATCTGTCACCTTACAGATGGCTGTTCTGTACAGTGGCAACGTTTGGGCAGAACTAAATTTTCCTCTCTATTATGAGATCTTCAACTTCAGAAAACAAAACAGTGAAATCTATTTTTATTATTTTTTTATTTCCTATGGGTTTTTTTTCCTAACAAGTCTCTTGGTAAAGTCTGGGAAATTCTTGCTTGGAAAATATTAAGGAATCTAGGTCAAAAGTCCTAAAAAGCATATGAAATTTTCCATAAACAACACCGGAGGGGTTTGTAGTTCAATTTAGGAGTTGAAAAGTAAGCTCCGAGGTATAGATTGCAATTCCATAGATATACTGCATGTTAAAATACCAATCTCACAACTCATAATTATGCTGAAAATATGCTGAGGTGGCTAACATCTAAAAATATGACAATAATAAAAGTTTACAATTTGGGATTAGGAATGATTCCAGACTATGACAGTGGAGAAAAATAATGGATCCTTATGTCTTACTATGGACCTATTCACAGCAGAAAGTTTTTTTAGTCCTAATGTCACAAAGCACAATGGGTTTATTCTTGATTTATCTGGAATACACAGAGTCAATATTTGTCATTCACAGCTCTTTTGAATATGGCATTTGTGGATAGCTTTGAACATCAGTTTCATGGTTTTCTTTTCAATAATTTTTTATTTATTTTAGAAGCTCCAGGTGAGGCTAAATTCTCACTCTCCTTGGCACTCCACAGACAAATAGCAAAACAGACTCCCTTCTGCAAGGAACTTGCAATTTGAGTAGCAGAGATAGAGGCCAAAATAATCTGGTCTTATTTTACAGAAGGGAAAAGTATGGCAGAGGTCTGTGACAGTGATAATTTTTTGATTTGGTGCTCACAGGTTACATTCCCACCATGATGAAATATATTCCCATTTTTAAAACTGTAGACAGACACTTGATTTTCCTGAATTATAAAAAAAATTCAAATTAATAAAGTGAGCTATTAGCTTATGTAATATTCCTAAAACTAGCACTATGAGGAACTCATATTTCCTTTTCATTTATAAACACATAAAGAAAAGGCTTCTTTCATTAATTTGGTTGGTTTTTTTAGAGGAAAACTTTCTTAGAATAAGAATTCACTGTAATTAGGGATGGTTTTCATTTTTTTAAAGTCACAAAATAGTTGCTGTTTTCTCGGTTTATTGTTTCGTGAACTTTCTCTCTCTCTCTTTGATAAAATCTTTAATTTTGGAGATCTCTTCTAATTCCTGAAACACCTCTTGCTTGGACAACCTTCATTTTTATTTATATGTTGTAAAGCATGGAAATAATCTCTTAAGCAACCTTGAGAAAAGTATCATGAGAGGAACTAGTTTTGTGATATGCTCAGTTTATGTTGAACAGTCCTTTTTACTAAATATCTGAGAAAAAAGTGCATATTTCTTGCAAAATTTTGAGCTACATTTTGAATCATGAAATTTCTTAATAAACTCTACCTTACTTTTCCTTTTTAACTTCATCTCTGTGTCTGCCTCTTCTTTTTACGCATATCACTTTCCTGTAAATCTTTTCCACTGCATTGGATGCCCACCTTCTTTACTCAGGAGGTAGTCCAGTGGCTCTCTCCCCTCTTACACAGAGTTCAAGCCTCTTTCTCCCTTCCTTTCTTTTACTCCCTTTTTTATTATGATTTGTGTTCAGTTATCCTCAGCTCCTGCTGCCTCCTACTAATTAGAGGTCATTTTACCTTTTGGGAGTCATTCAACGTCCTACATCATCAGGTCTCTTCTCGAAACTCCTTTTTATCAGTCCTTTGTCCACTTTTAACCTGTACTTATTGAATATTTATTTTTTTTAAAAAAAATAACGCTTTTCAAATGATGCTCTTCCTAAGGTAGTTTTCTCTACTCATTTGGTTTTTCATGGTCTTTTCTTTCTGCTGTCTCCATTCATTTTCTGCTGTCATTTCTCATTATTTCATCTGTCTAATTCAAGGCCTTATCAAGCTCCACATTTATAAGACTCCCTTTGAAACTAATAATGCTTGCAAAAAGAAAATGTTTCCATCCTGGAGCTCTTGCTTTTCTCTGTATAAACCCTGCCCCCTCTTTGAAGTGTTCAGGCACAAGACAGTACAGCTTCTGTTTTAAAAATGTCTATGCCATTTGAGGACAGACAGATCAGAATGTTGGCTGGTCCAATCTGTGCACGACAGCCCAAATAACTGTACCCCTCACTCTGGTGGGTTCTTAGAATCATAGAATTGCTTGGGTTGGAAGGGACCTTTCACATCATCGAGTCCAACCATCAACCCAACACTGACAAAACCCACCACTAAACCATGCCTCTAAGTACTATGGCTGCCCAGCTTTTAAATACCCCCAGGAATGGTGACTCCACTACTTCCTTGGGCAGCTTGTTCCAAAGCTTGATAACCCTTTCAGTGTACAAAAAATTTTTCCTAATATCCAATCTAAACCAAAGCTGGAGATGGAGTCGATCTGGAGTTGGATGTCAGAAGCCTTTGGGTAGTCAGCAGTTTGGTGGACCAGAGAAACCTGACAAAGTCTCCAGAGCATCAATCACAAAGGTCATTCTCGGGAATTTCTACATAATTTATTTTTATTTCCAGAAAAAAAAGGGATCTGCGCTGCTGTGGAGAAACCCAAGTGACCATGGCCAGAAGCAGGGGGAAGCAGCCTCTACAGTTTTGAGCATTTATCATAGAATAGAATCACAGAATTGTCCAGCTGGAAGGGACCTCCAACGGTCATCTAGTCCAACCTCCCCACAGTCAACAGGGACACCCCCAACTAGACCAGGTTGCCCAGGGCCTCCTCAAGCCTCACCTTGAATATCTCCAGGGATGGGGCCTCAACCACCTCCCTGGACAATCTGTTCCAGTGCTCCACCACCCTCACAGTAAAGAACTTTCTCCTAATCTCCAATCTAAATCTGCTCCCCTCCAGCTTAAAGCCATTGCTGGGTTTCTTTCTAAGCACCCGTCATGGACACTTGCTGGCCTTCCCAGTCCTAACACTTCACAGGCTCCTTTTGCTCCATCTGCCCTTGAAGAATTCAAAAAAGCTTGTCTGTAACCCCATTATCTACAAAACAGTTACAGCTCCCGGTAGAAGTTTGAGTACGACATGTGGCACTTCAGGGCACTTCCTGCTCTAGTGGCCAAGATTGTAGGGGGTTTTTTTTGTGTGTATGGTTGGACTCAGTGATCTCAGAGGTCCTGTCCAACCGTGACGATTCTGTGATTCTGTGACTCTGTAATGCGGATGTTTTCTAGTCGGGTATCCAGCATATTGCCCAGAAAAGACGTAGATGCCTCATCCCTGGTGGGGTTCAAGGCCAGGCTGGAAGGGGCTTTGAGCAACCTGGTCTGATGGGAAGTGTCCCTGCCCAGGGCAGGGGGTGGAGCTGGTTGATCTTTAAGGTCTCTTCTAACCCAAACCATTCTATGATTCTATAGTATTAATATAAGGACTTGTAATTAATTGTCATTTCAGTTGCTGTGTGGTATCACTGGTAACTAAAAAAATATCTGCTGCATGTGTAGGTCTGCTCCAACTATTGATTTGGCTTTTGGGCCTGATCCAAAATCCATTGGATTAACTTAATGTTCATAATCAGACCCTGACATTGGAATTTATTGGGACCATTTCTAAATAGAAGTATAGAATTCTGGATGTAAATAGGAAAAAGGATCCCAGCTTAGCAGTGTTTAGTAAACCATTCTGAATAATTTTCCCTCCTGACTTCTTCACATCTCAATCTATAAATTCTGAGCAAACCCCAAAGTATGCTTGGCACCATAATTATTTCATTATGGGTCTAAGGACAATGTGTCTGAATAGTTACAAACCTTGTGAAAAGCAGAAAAGAAAATTAATGGAAGATTTTTCATTTTAATTTTTTTTCAAGCTTTTTCAAGGCTTCAGTAAGCTTCACAGAAGTTCCAAGATCGGACTCACTCTTATTTTTTTCCTTTATTCACAAATATTTGTGAGTGGCTCCAGGCTCACCTATTTGAGTGTTTTATTTAATACTTCACAGTGTCTGGTATAAAATATGCCTTCCCCAATGTGCAGAAATATTTCTCAGGCTATGTTTAAGATCTATAATATATATACACATACATACATATGTATGAAAGCTAAAATATATACAAATAGTTAGCTGTATAAAAAATCCTTTCATGATGAAGGAACAGTTTGTATGTGGATGGGAAGCGTTACCTGAAAACATACGTCTGGCCAATGCTTTCCTTAAAAATACTTCTGACAGACTTGGTTTTATTAAATCAGTCATCGTGAAATGAGTTGAAATGCTGGGAAGATAACAGTGGTTGGTAGCTCTAGGCTTTCTACGATTATTATGATCTTCTGAAGCAATAATATAAAATATTTAGAAAGGTAGTTTTAACATGCTGCTTCACTGACCCAGCAATTTTTAAAGAGCAGAAGCAAAACTATTGTCTTGACAGTCCCCATGTCTTTATTCTTAAGTGTTCACCTGATGCTTATTTCTGTGCAGGAGTTGTGCCCAAATGAACATGCCAATTATCATTAGCTGCCTACAAAAAGGACAACTGCGGTCGCAACTGACTGGAAGCTTGGCAGAATCCTTTGAGTTTTCCCCTGCTTTTGCTATCGGCTGTGTAACTTCTTCTAGCAAAAATGTTATCATCTCACAGACGGAAGGTCTCCCAGCATGTACCCTACGGCGTGGATTCTCTGGCTGGCGGGGCAGCATGGGCTTTAATTGCTGGCAGATTTCCGGCTGCCGTGGAGGGGCAAAGGAAACCAGCAAAGTCTCACTCTCAAAAAGAAAGCAAGAATCATAGAATCATAGAATTGCTTGGGTTGGAAGGGACCTTTCACATCCTCGAGTCCAACCATCAACCCAACACTGACAAAACCCATCACTAAACCATGTCTCTAAGCACTATGGCTGCCCGGCTTTTAAATACCTCCAGGGATGGTGACCCCACCACTTCCCTGGGCAGCCCATTCCAATGTGCAATAACTCCTCCAGTGTAAACATTTTTCCTAATCTCCAATCTGAACCTCCCCTGGCACAATTTGAGGCTGTTTCCTCTTGTCCTATTGCCTGCTCCTTGGGAGAAGAGACCGACCCCCCCTGGCTACACCCTCCTTTTAGGAACTAAACCATGAGCTAACTAAAGGTGAGCAGCCTTTCCTCAGGTATTGTGTGTCTGCAGTACTGATATGTGGGATGTTTTCCAGGGCAAACTAAAAAGTTTGGATTATATCATATATTAATACTGAATTAGGAAAAATGATTAATATTTTCTAACAGTTACATACGCATAGAGAGTTTGGGTTCTGGGGAGTAAAAAGATGTCTCAACACTGAAAAAAAAACCCATCACGTGCTGTAAAACACAACATAAAATTAGGCCTAAGTTCTCCAGATACTTATGGATGTACTTAACTTTATTACTTTGAACAGTCCCAGGCAGTCAAAGGGTGCAAAGCCTGAGAATCAAGGAGGAAGAATTTTACTATTATTATAATGATATAATTATTGCTATTTTAACTCTAAGCTCTGAATTCCTTGTGTTTAGAGCTCGTTTGTGTCCTTTTTAATGGTCTAATTTACCTTCAAATGTGAGCAGCAATCCATGTGAGATTTTTCTGGAACACTTTGAAGTCCCAGATTTGAAAGTGCCTCTTTGCCAGTTATCTGAGGTGAGAATCAGGTCAGCTGTATTGTTTAAACAGCTTTAGTCTGAAAAAGAACAGTTTGGTTAAACAAAAAAAAAAAAAAAAAGAAAAAGAAAAAGATGACATTTTTACCATTTGAAATGTGAACACTTCTTAGAAACCATCCTTATTAAAGAAAAAAATTACCTTGTGTCTCTGATACTTGCCACATAACCTTGGTAAGGACACCATTAGATCATGCCTGGCAAAACACAGCTTATTATTCTTATTACAAATTATTTGCTAGGTGCCAGCATCACAGAATCAGGAAGACGTGGAGACACAACTCCTGCCATGAGGATTTTACAGTCTAAATACGCAGATCAGATAAATCCAGCCCCAAATGCATAGGAAGATCCATACAGAAGTGTGTTGCTGTGTTTTCCTTTGAGTAGATAACAACGTCTTTGTTGAAATTAATGAGCATTAGTTGACAGAATTTAAAAAAGTTATTTTAACTGACATAAATAGTACATGGGGCTGATTTCAGGCCAAACCGGTACAGAGAAGCTACAGAAAAGTAACTAAGAGGCTACATCAGGATGACAAAGAACAAGTTGAAGGCCAAGGACAGAAGTTCAGGCTTGATGTGAAAGACACAGAAACCAAGGAAGGGAATCCGAGAGGAGAATGATAAATTCTCATGTAAAGAAAAGGTCTGCATAGACTGAGATACAGGGTTTTAAATTAAGTGCTAGCAAAACTTCCAACATATTTTGATTGTCTCTTGAAAACACCAACCGATCTAAGGAAGCAAAACAGCAGAATAAGAGGTAGTGGTGGACATGTTAGTAGGTGAAATGTGCTTTCAAGAAAGCAGGAATACATTTGCAGAATGTATCTGGGGAAACACGCCAAGAATCCCTACTCCCAGCCACAATCTTGCTTAAACAAGATTTTAAAAAAATGGAAGACATTTTTTTCTTGTTTTGTTTATTTCTTCTTATGGACTTCCATTCCCTAAAGTTTTCCTGGTGTGTCATGTCTTCTGCCCCCCAAATGCCTTGAAGAATTATGGCTCAATCTAGCTTAAATTCATTTCTCACTTTGGTACATGGGATAAAAGCCACTCTTCCAATTAAAAAATCTGTTCCACTGACTTATACTAATGAGTAATTAGCTATTATCAGTTATCTCAAGCTTAAATAATTAATATTGCCTTTAAATGACTACGGGTTAATGGTCAAATAAAGCCAATTAAATTAAAACAATGATCAATAACTCTCACTGTTATAAACTATACGGCCTGATTCTATAACAACTGTCATGTATTAGATTTCTGTGGCATAACTTAAGCATCTGTTTTAGAAAACAGAATATTCCCTGGCCATTAATAAAGCTGGGGCCACTTTAATTGTTTTTGAATGTCAGGATTGTGTTACCCAATGCCTGCTGCGTTACATTCAATTCATTTTTAGGCACAAGATCACAAAAACAATTTCACTGAAACCCACAGGGAAAATGGATGTTCAGGTTGAACCTTTGTCCTTAAACTAGAATGTTTTCATCTTTAAAATTCAATCGCCAGAAAAGAAAAGGATAGCCTAAAGTGAAATAACAACTCTCTCAGTGGTCGCCTGGGGCCACGTGGAGTAACACCACCACATGTGCTCCAAAGGGTGATCTGAAGAGGGTTTTGCCAAATTTAAAATCCAAAGCAGCTCACCTTCAGTCTCTCAGTTCTTTTGTCAGGGCAGTGATTTGTCAAAGGACTAATTCTAAGAATACATCTCAACTGGATGAAGACATAAATTTTAAGTGAAATGGAGAGTGACATCAGTTCTAAAACTCTACAGTTCCATCTATACACAAGATTTGTAACCCCATTTTTAGAAGATACTTTCAAGTTCTTGGAGAACTTCAATGGCAGGACAGAATTAAATTCTCAGACTAAGGAAATTATCTCAGTTATATTAGGATGAAACAGGCACGTTTTCTGGGTTGAGTAACATTAAAGGGGTTATAGCAGGTTTGCTCTATTTGTTGTATGAACATCACAGCCTGGCTGTGTATATAGGTATAAATGCATGCATGTATTAGAAATGTCCCTATTCTTTCAAAGAGTTTTGAACTCCAGGATTATGGGATAGTTGTAATGTCTTCCTTTGATTAACTGATTTTAATATTTTTTTTTCTGTTAACAGTTGTCAAGATTTGAGATGGCTTATTCTCCTTTGTTGGCTCTGAGGAACTGTTTCACCAATAGCCTGCTTCTGTTTCTGGGGGCAGGATGCTTCTATCATATGTCTTTGTGGTCATAAATCGAGTTCCTTGGTGTGATCTGTGGTCACTGATCATAGATGCTGGTTAAAAAGCTGCACTTGGCTGTAGCTTTTTCAGGATATATAATAACATTTATTAACCACTGGTAAAATCATATGTATCATCCCATCAGTTCTAGCTGGCATTTTACTGTCCACATATTTGAAATTTCCTGAAACAGAGTATTAAGTTGGTGGCCTGTTCTGGAGGAAAATGTAAAGATGTACAAAGATGTTAATGAAAGGTGGAATTGTAGCTCACAGAAAAGAGGACCACATGGGTCAGTGGTATTTATGACCTGCATTTTGTCAGCTGAAGGCAAGGATTCTTCTGAATGTCTGTCAAGGGTATATCTTCAAGAGTATTGTGTTTTATTTGATGATTTTGAAGCCTAAGGAGCACTTGCACAACAAACACTGTCTTGTGTTTCTGTTTTTGTACCTACTTTAATCAGTAAAATTAAAACTTGCTCTGTCCACCTGATGTTTACAGATTGTGTTCTCTTTAGGACTGACCATTGCCCTATGTCTTTTATCTGGAAGGGTTTTTTTTTACATATGGTGAACATCTGAACTCTGTCTTTACATAGTTTAACCTTCTTTAAACCAGGAGGAACAAAGAGGTATTTTGGTGATGTATGGCACAGTGTTATCAGCTGAAACTGTAATTGAACAAAAGTTCCTATAATTTCATTCCCTTCTACACATTAATTTTTTTGGAGAGAGTGGTGCCAGTGCTTTGAAGCATGACTGGAATGCTTAAAAGAAATGCAGATTGATTGAAATACAAAGCATCAGCTGTGCAACTAAAATATTTAAAGAATTAAAGCGCATACAAAAGTGCATAACATTTTCCAGTTAACTCTAACTATTACAAAGATCTTACTGATTTTACTGGGCACAAACGTAGACCCAGGCTTTGGGAACTCCTGTTTTACATAAAATTGTTCCAATCACTTAAAAAAATGCAATCATTTTACATTGCTAGAATATCATATATGTACCTGGCAGAGCTGCTACCACAATATGATCAGTTAAACATGTCCAGTCTCTAACTGTGGTGTGACAAAGGGATAACCCTGATCAAAGTGTTCTGTCATTTCCATTCATTCACCTTTTGAGCTGAAATCTTTCATGCTTGTGCTCAATCTAAAGGTGAAAGTTCTCAAAAAAACCACATTATCTGTTGTGTTATTAGTTGTAGCACTGAGAGTAATAATAATAATAAAAAAGAACTGTACAATAATGTACTTAAAAACATATTTTAATGCAGATAGGTAAGAAGACAGCATTAAGACTGACCACGTACTCAGACTAAACTCCCGTTCTCTCAGCTACAGTATGTTCATTTATATACGCTGTGACATGGCATTGATTTGCTGCTACTATAGCAAATGGCAATATTGTTATTGATATTCAAGGTGGGTACAGCTGAAAAATCTGAACATTGAGTACATCTTTGTGAAAATTACTCAAATTAAAATAGACTCCCTTCACAACTTGCAAGTGTTTCAATAGACCACCACTGAAATTCTGGGCGAAATATTTCTGCATGTTTCTTACAGAGAAAAAAATATAGTTTAGTATCAAATTATTTACTCAAACAGATTGCCTTGCTTCTGTTGTAGATAGTAAATTGTATAATATGTATTTTAAAAGGGCATACTGGGGTCTACATTAGGAAATGCTTTAGGAATACATTAAGTGAATTAACATTTTGAGTTTTGTCTACCTAAGCTTACCAGAACAGTTTAAGTGGTCAAGGGCACATAGATCTCTATAGTTTCAAGGTGTTTTTTTTTTTTTCCTCTGATGTATTGACCTTTTAAAATTCTCACAATATTAGAGGGAAACTTAAAAATATAATAATTGGATTATGAGTATCTTCAGGGTACACCTTATGGGTTTTATACTAAAAGTAAATGTTTAACATCTATGATTTGGTTATTAGAATATCACCTAGTAAAGGTATTTTATTGATCTTGGCTTAGTACTGCATTCCCCCAAACTATTATTTCTTGCTTATTTTTTAAATATTTTTTTCAATATTTTTACTTTGTCTTAGCTCAAAACAAAAGATACAGGAAAATTGCATTATTTGAAAAAAAAAAAAATAATTCCACCACTATGGTTTTTGTACTGACAGAACCTTTAAATATAACACTGATTTTTAAGGTTTTGAACTTTGTATGAGGTCTGTCAATAGGTAGGAATTACATGGCTACCGAGAAAAAAATAGCAAGCAGACTTTAAGTTCCACTGTCATATCACTGCTATGGAAGGGGTAGGATTTAGCTGTTTTGCTGCAACAGAAATTCATTTATGATGTTAATCCACACCGAACCTAATACGTTCATCAAACTCCTCTATTGCGACTGCAGATGTGAATGCTTCACTCCAAATGCATGAGTGATCCCCCAGAAAGCAGTAGGACTATTCAGCTGCTTCAGTATTTACAGGACTGGAGCCTAAATTTTCAACATAAGAGCTTCCTCTGTATCGGTAAAAGGCGTGATATACTTGGTAAAATGGAATGTAAGGACAAAGTTGTTTCAAAGTCAATCACAAAGTCTTTAGGATCATTCGCAAGAAAATCTGTTGGTTTGCTTACCCATTAAAAACCAACCAAACCCACCCCACAAGCTTTCCTTTGACCGAGGAAGCAAAAGATATGCAGTCTAGTGGTACAACAGCATGAGCTTCAGCTCATGTAATTGAAAAGGGAGTGGACTTGAAGACCTTGTAGGTGCCTGGGTTATATTATCCTCAAGACATTTTTGATAATGTAGTTGGGAGGAGTGCTGTGCATTCCGAAAGCAAAATAAATTACTCTTTGTTAGTTGTTTTCATGACTGCCAGGGACCAATCATTTCTAGTGGGGATGGTTTCTTCTACCCAGAGAAAGTAGGAATTGCATTAGAGGCTTTAAAATTATCCTCAATTTCCCTTCAATTTGGTGACAATTTTAACAAGTTGCTTCCAGGAACCCTCGAGAGCTTCCTTCAGCATCTCATTCTGTTAAAACCTTAGATATGTCCCTGCAAGTACTGTGGAATTTAAAATACAGTTATAAGCATTTTAAAATTGGCCTTGGTACGTCACCACTATTAAAATTTCTATTAGCTTTTTATTGTATGTAATTCCCCTGTAGCACTATGGAGTTGCCTAATAACAAACTTACTCTGCTGTGTTATAGGTTGCATGGGATGAAGTTGAGAACTGCAATGTAATGTAAAACTGCCTCTTCAGTTGGTTGCAACATTCTCAAATGTTGTTATTTTCTTTTGTTTTGTTTTTTTTATTTTGTAGCTTGTGTTAGTTTTGCTTAAATTTCCACCCTGTTCTCTATTGTGTGTAATAGATGCATTTTTGGTACCCATCTTAGCTTTAATGTCATGGATAACAGACCTCTGCGACAGTTGCAGGGACTTGGTTTTGTTCAGCTCCAAAGCATGGAGTTTCCCAGCACAGGATGTAAACTCTTCCTCTCCACATCCACTGCCTTTCATGACCTTCAGTTAGGGCATGGCTTCTTTCAAGCTCCAAACAGACCCTGAGCTCCTAGGCTTAGTCTCCTAAGCCAGAGAATTTCCATCAGGTTTTTGTGCAGTTTCTCTTTCAGAGGGAAATGAGACAGATGGCCCATGTCAGGAGAAATGTTGTGGATAGCAGCGTGTTTATGGTGTTCTGTAGAAGTCTACAGACATCCCTTGTTCCTGGCCTGTGAGTTTTGCTATATGAGTAGTCGAGTATTTCTACTTTTCGTTCAGACTAGTGCAAGAACAAACTTGCACAGAATAATTTTTACAGTTATGAACCAGCCCCAAAACCCTCTTGTGCTTGCTTTCAGTCTAGTGCAGGAACAGAACTCATGTTTAGTTTATGAAGGCTGGATTACTGTAGCAACCCCCCCACGTTTCTTTATAATACTAATAAGTATGTGGAGCCTAGTGTGTAAGGAATATCATGCTGGTTCTGGTGAAGTTACATTTGGCCAGTGGGAAGAGAGGGTCCACACCATAGATTGATATATAATTAGAGTAGAAAAATACCCAAGGAAAAGCCATTGTAGGGACAAGAGTTATATACTGAGCAAAGGCCCTTGCTGACTGTTTAAAGTCTTGTAAAAGAAAACTCATTGTTATGCTGGAAAATAAAATACAGGTTTATGACATTGGCATAATAATCTTCCTGTGGGTAAAGGAATTTCAGATTCTAGTAAATTGGGAAGTTGAGACAAAAAAAATGGTTTCCAAAGCTCACAGGTTTTGGTGTCATTAAAAATACAATATTTGTAAAGCAGATATAAAAGATTGGGCATGTGAGTGGATCAAAAAGGAGCTAACAAAGCAATTACAGTTTGGCTGAAGGATTTGAAGGATGAAGAGCAACTTCTTACTAAGGCTTGAAAGAAAAAAAAAAAGAGGAAATCAAGTGTAAAGGAAATCAGATATTGTTTTTTCCTGATCTCTCGCCAAACACCCCATTGAAGAGTCCGACCTTTATTCCAGTTAAAAAAAAAGTTTTCTTGCCAAAAATGTGGAGGTGGCTACTTTGTTCCCAGCCAAGCTGAGGATGAATTATGAAAATAAAACTTATATCTACTGGGACCTTCAGTCGTCTGAAGATCTGTTGCAACATGTTGAAAGTGACTTAATTCAGGAAGATCTGGATTCTAGCTCAGGCTCAGAGGGAACTTGAGGACTTTATGGTTTCCTTTTTTTCTATCAAGTTTTATAGCCCACATTTGTAGTAAAATAATGTTGTTTGAAGTTTGTATGTTTCATGGGAGTGGTGCCTTGAAGAAGTTATTTCAGTTAAATGGCACCAGATGGAGTGTTTAGTTTGTGACAGGATTCCAGTGTTTAGTTTGAAATTATGTTCTTTATTTGATGGCTTTATGGTATCAACAGCTATTCTGCTGGCATATATTCTTGTTCTGCCCCTCGGAAAAATTGGATGAAATGCATCTTGAATCGATTTGGGAAAAAAAATGCAATGCTTCAATATTAACATAGCGGATTTTCTTCACTATGAGGGTTCAATACTTCATATAGGAGTATGAATTAACTTTTTAATTCAATAGTATGTCTTGGTTCTTTTTTGACTATATGACAAACCCCAAAGGTACACAGATAAGACAGAATAAATCCTCAAAAGTGACAATGATAATTAATACTTAGTGTGAGAATCAAAAATGTTTCTGTACTAATATTGGGAGTCAGTACTTTTGATTTTTTAATTTGCCATCTTCCTTTATGCCGGTGTCATCTATATTTTAGAATCTCCGCTTTGTAGCAAAAATAAAAACTCGAAGAAGACGGAGAGGATCAGTGATAAAGGGCAGGGCAATGAGGTTGCTACTAATTGCGCCATTGACTTTTAACAACTCTCGATCCAGAAGTAATAGGGGAAAGAGAGAAGGTGGCTGTGGAGTGGAAATTGTCAGCCAAAGAAAAGAAATGAAAAAGGTGTCACTAACTATTTTAGGAGAGAGAGGTCATCTCAATGAGGGGGCAGACCTTCAGAAACAGAAAGCACAGCAGTAAAAATGAGAGTGAGGGTGATTTTATCTTCCTTGAGACTGGGATCCTCAGCCCGCAGTCTTTTAGTAGTGGCAAAGACTCTAAAGTGGGAAGATAAACATGTGGGAGATTTTATCTTCCCTAGAAAAGACTGACAGAATACAAGGACTTTTAACAGGAAGAAAGACTCTGAGAAGGAGACTGAGATCAGGCCTCTCTTTTTGTATACATTAGCAAATACACTTTCTAAATACTTGTAGTATCTAGGATTAGAGCGGTCATGCTAAAGAAAAGGAGAAAAAAAAAAAAAGGGATAAAGTAAAGAAGTATTTCAAACTCTGAAATGATCTTCAACGGCTAATGTAGAAGCAAGCCCCAGCACAGGTGGGTGAGACATCACTGTCGTGTGAGCACATAGAAAGAGTCTGAGAGAAAAGCAGATGGGGAAGTTTGAGACATCTCATCGCTCACTTTAGGCTCTAGGAGAGTTAGATTATAGCACAGTTTCTCAGGAGGACAGATCCATCCTGTAAGAGGCCACATTACAGAGAGCGTTTGGTTTCTTAGACACCCTGGAAATCTTTTGGTGAACCTATCTGTCTCCAGGTAGTGTGCCTAAATCACTTTTAAAACTGAGACTTAACCTAGAAGGCACTTAGACATTCCTCAAAGTTTTTCTCCAAGTCACTCACATATTTTAAAAAGAAAAGTAATATCTTGATTTGCAACCAGAAACATTTTGAGAGCAAGAGGAAATTCTGGAATACTCATACTCCCCGAAAGCAGAACTCTTCAGCAAGAAAACCACAGACTTCTGCCAGAACCCAGCTCAGTTTTCCAAATAATTTGAGGTGTGGCACACTGCAGAAAAAATGATTTATAGGAATTCCTTCATACATTTTAAATATGTGACTGAATTGTAGGAATAGTTAACTCATGCCTTCTCTTTTGGGAACAGAGATGTTAAAGAGATATTGTCATGTGGGTTTTTTTTTGGTTTGTTTTCTTTTTTGTTTGTTTGTTTGGTTCTTGTTTTTCCAGTATAATAGTTTTAACTATATCCTTTATATATCATACATGTTGGGCAGAGAATGGCTAGAGAGCAGCCCTGAGGAGAAGGACTTGGGGGCGAGAAGCTTAACATGAGCCGGCAATGTGCACTGGCAGCCCAGAAAGCCAACCCCATCCTGGGCTGCGTCAAGAGAAGCGTGGCCAGCAGGTCACAGGAGGTGATTCTCCACCTCTGCTCTGCGCTCGCGAGACCCCACCTGGAGCTCAGCGTCCAGCCTTGGAGTCCTCAACACAGGAAGGACACAGATCTGTTGGAACAGGGCCAGCAGAGGGCCATGAAGATGATCAGAGGGATGGAGCACCTCTCCTATGAGGACAGGCTGAGAGAGCTGGGGTTGTTCAGCCTGGAGAAGAGAAGGCTCCGGGGAGACCTTATAGCAGCCTTTCAATATCTGAAGGGAGCTACAGGAGAGCTGGGGAGGGACTCTTTGTCAGGAAGTGTAGTGATAGGACAAGGGATAAC
>VXAK01020859.1:40808-91528 GCA_013399435.1 Arenaria interpres
TTAAGGTCCCTTCCAACCCAAACCATTCTATGATTCTATGATTATCTTTAACTGCTTATTTTTATCTTTCTCAACCAGGTATTAATTTTCAGACCTCTTTTAGCTGAAAAGGGAAAATTTCACACTGTTTTGAAAACTTGAACGAATTAATGCTGTTAAGAACTAACAGGAAAAAGAAAAAGGTTTAACTTTATGAAGGAATTACTACTGCCATCGTCTCTTGGAAAAGAGTCAGACAAATAATCACAGTTATTACAAGCATATAGAAACTTAGACCTTTCTGATTTCCCCTACCTCAACTTTAATAGTTTTATTGTTCTGCAAAGGCCAAGGCAAAGCTGTATTTTTTACACTGGTTTTCCCCACAGGTCTATAAAAATCAAACTAAAAAGTCAACCAACCAATGAACCAAAAACCCCCAACCCAACAAACCCCACAGAGAAATCCAAGCTGATGAAAAACACTGAAGTTCCAACAAAGAAAATCCTGGGTTTCAATAATCACTCTAGGTAGTCAAAGTTCTTCTGTTAAAGATAGTTGATTCATTTGCTGCTCCTCTTCCCAGCATTGTCTTGGTCTTTCATTTAATTAATTTTTGAAGAGGTGGGTCTAGTTAAAGCATAAAGGAATCCTTATTCACTGAAATGTTGTGGCAAAGAATCTCTGTAGGTGTAATGATTAAACAGTTCAGGAAATGCTCATTCTCGAATCAGTGATCACCCCAAGTGTTCATTACACTGATCCCATTTAACAACATGACTCCTGCAGCATTTCTTGGACAACAAGTTGACCATGTGCCCTTGTGGCCAAGAAGACCAGTGGTGTCCCGGGGTTTATTAAGAAGAACATTAAGTGCATTAAGACAACTTTGCCTTTCAATCACAGTCAAACAGGATTTGTTTGAATAATCCAGGGAGCCATAAATCATTAGTAGCCCACATTCCACATCTGGAAGACAATTTAGATCAATCACATCATAACACTTCCAGTTATTCTAGAGGAAAAAGAGTTAACTTTTACTAAAAGAGCTATCTGCATGTGAACATTATACCCACATATGTAGCTTTATTTTTGAATGTTATTGTGTCTTTTGCGACTATTTATTCTACTTTTTTTTTTTTATTATTTTATTTTGGCAATCCAATCATATTGCATTTCCTAATCTTCTGGCTATACCTGTGTTCATGCATGCTATAGTCTTTTCATCTTTTCGTACCTTTGTGAAATATTCAAGCTTTTCATTTGAGAGATGATTTTTCATTTTTTGGTGATGTAATGAAACCCTCAGAGAAGTTCTTTACTGCCAAGTCCATTACATGCTTTTATTAGCACTTAGGCAATAACAGTCCATACAAAACCATATATATTTATATATATAAATACATATATCATGTGCATATAAATGAAAACAGTGGAAGTGGAACAAATAACACTGCTTACTCTTTACTAGTTCATCCTTAAATAGCTCAACTGTTTTCCCTTTTTTCTTATAAGTAATCACCTTTCCCATCTGAAACAAATTAACTCCTGGGGAGGATATGTTCTAAGAGCTTTCATATGGTCCTTGTTACCAGGGAAACTACTTCTTTTGTCAGTATGTGTTCTGAAGCTCGCAGACAGTGCAGATTGCTCTGTAACATGGGATGACAAGAGACAGCAAGGTCCAGCTCATTTGCATGTGGGTTTTGAGTGAAAAAAAAATAATTAGAAACTCTCCCAACACTGGCCAACGTTACTTATCCAGGGCAGCTCTTCCAAGCAGAGGTGGGCAAAATGGTGTGGTTTATTTGTGTATTCAGCTTACTGTGGGTTGATGAAGAAAATATTGTCCCGGGGATAGAGGGAGGAGGATGCAGACGGAGCAGCTGGGGAGTCCTCTGCCAGGCGACTGTGTGTCTGGGTGCCACGGGTCCCAGGTTACAAGTGCTGGAATAAGCTGCAAGAGGAAATCACTTCCCTTTGAGCAGGTTCTTCCTGGGTGTCACAGGTGCATCTCATCTTGGAAGTGATTTGCACTGTTTATTTAGTTTTTGTCACTACGCTCTGTGTGCTTTTCTATGGTATTAATCCCAGGGCTTCCACTTCCTCATGAAATACAGTACCTGAGAGCATACCTTCCTAATGAAAAATACCTTTTTTTTTGAGTGTATGGTCTGCTTTTTTATTTTCAGCAAGCAAATCCAACAGGTACTGTGGGGAAGTAAACCAGAGCTATGATTGTACCTAATAATAATTACTGCTGTTTCAGAAGTTTTGCTGGTTTACGTTTTTAATCTATAATGAGCTCAACATCCACATTGGATTGAGGGAGGTGTTTGAATTTAAAACGAGTAGCAAACAGGATGCAGAGCTGAGCCAATGTTGAGAAACAATGTGCCATTAATGACTTCTGAACATCTCAGCAAGGGTTCAGTTTTCAAACGTCTGTTAAAAACAAAGCTCAATGTATGTCCTATGTCTTTACCAGTTTGCTTTTTTAACCACGTTACTTTGTCTAGAATTTTATCCAGAGGAGCTGGTTTGTTTTAGAGGTGAAGAAAGACTAGATTAATGGAGCTAGAGCTTTTTTTTTTCTTTAAAGAAAAAGAAAAAGAAGAATAAAATCATCTGGATAATCCATTTTCATTCTTTGGAAGACTAAAATAATAAAACCAGGAACACTGGCTGCAGAAGTGGAAATATCCGTTTAGTTTTAATCATAATCACTCCACCATCATTGCAATAGTCCTGACGAGCTGAAGTTCAGTCTCATGTCTGAATGTAACTGTTGTTTCAGTCAGTGGCACCTGACCACGGATATTGGTTGTGAGAACAGATCACGCAAACCGTGACACACTTACAATGTCCATCAAACACTATTTGGAAAGAATCTGTACTATTAATCTGAGCAAATCACCAGGTAGTGGCTATTCAACACGATGAATACAATCAGGAATGATAGACAGGAGGCCGAGTAAATAACTGGGATTACAGAAATGGGAGAAGAAATGATTAAAACCACTGCTCTGATTTATGGGGCACCAGATGCATTAAATACTAACAGGAAGGTAAGATTCCTTGCCTGGAAGCAAACCCTCTACACGGAGGTTTTGTGTATATGATGGGAGTTAGTCCAAGAAAACCAGTGCAACTGTATGGCAAATTTATGAATGCACTTGATATAATGGGTTGTAAATTATTTTCTTGTGATTGCTTATGATTTTCAACACGTAACACTTCTCTGTATCATGTTTATGTTTCTCAAAGGTGTATTCAATGGCCCTGATGCAGCAAAAAATATGGATGTATGCTTACATCTCATAACCATATACACAGGAAGAACTTTAGATAAAGTCTCATTAGCATGTGATCCCAATGGGGCATAAGCATATGCCTCAGTGTTTTGTGAAAATGGACTTTATCCCACTTTCTGGTAAAAAAACAGACACGTGGAGAATAAATCACAAAACCTCTTCCCCTTGGGATGCTGGGAAAAAAAATCCAAAGTCAAAGAGACCAGAGCATGCGAGAAGCTCAGGTGGGCTCTTCCTTGGGTTCTGCAAAAAACTGTATTTTCAGGTTGAGTTTGTAGCTAGAGGGTCCTGCAGGAGTTCTGCAAAAGCAGAGCATTTAGACCCTGAGGGAAGAGAGAATGGTCTTCCCAATCCCTTTCAAGAGTGGTCTCCCTTGTCAATTAAAAGGATGCCAGCTACTGTCAGCTCAGAAAGTCTGTCAAGCCCTTGGTGTAAGATGCCTGAAGGGAGGATGTAGATTAAAGCAGTGCAAGAAAAACAGATGTTAGAGCAGGAGCCAGAGATGTTCTGAAATTCAAAGAGGTTGTTCTGCCTTAATGTGCTTAATTACAGAATTCCTTGTTGCTGTCATTAAAATTGAACCCTGCTGTTAGCTCATTCATCTATGCTCCAATTTCCATTAAAAATTTTCAGTTCTCTTAGGGGTGGTAGGACCACCAAGATTTGCCAGTCCCTGAGAAGTTACATCAATAGGGGAAAAAAATATTCTCTTTACAATTCTGAACTATTCAGTGGTAAATATGAAAAAAGAAGTCCAGTGCTTAAATTCCAGGACTAGGGATTAGATGATCTAGATTTTATCACATTAGATAGATTTGTGATGAAAACCTAGGTCCCTTGAAAACCTTGAAAGTTTTGCTATTAATTTCAAAAGACCTATGAATTCTCCCTTGCTGTTAAAGCTGGAGTTAGTAATTCAGGTCAGCCTTTTGAAAAGGCGTTAGAACTACAGATCTTAAGAGAATACAGAGCATCCCAAATATGAAGCATCCAGCACTGGTGAGCTCCTTTATCCAAATTCGGTAGCTAATTTTGTCATCCTTGATTTTCCCATGTAGAAAACAGGAAACATAATTTTGGGTTTTATAGAGAAGTTTTACTTACTGATATTGGATCATTAGTCAATGAAAATAAAATGGCTTTAAAAAGAATAAAATGCATTAAAACCCATATGTGATTAATCTTACTCTTCCTCTTTTCCTGATTTAACATAATCTTCCTGTTTTCAAATCTGTTCATTCTGGGATAAAGTGAAAAAGGGGACCATTTTGGTGAAATACATTCTTCCTAAAACATTTGAAAACAACCCTGAAGACTTCCTTTCAGTAAAGTTGAAACTGTTTTTTAAGGAATGTAAAAAAAAAAAAATTTTTTTTGTGAATCTTGAAAAAGACTAAAGGTTTTCATATGTTCATGAAAACATTTTGTTTCCAACCAAGCAGCATATCCAGACGGAACAGTTTCAGTTACGTCGAGTCATAAGAAGAAGAAATGAAAGTCAAGGAAAATGTAAATGTAATATTCCAAATTTCCAGAAAACAAAGTAAAAATTGTTGGGATTTATTTTTGCCATGTAAATATTTAAGTTAAATATAGAGCTGAAAAGGTCAAACTTGCTCCTACGGGGAGCCTGGGAACAATCTGAGTTTCCTTTTCAGGCTTTGAATGAAGTTATGTAAAGATGCCTTCACATGTGGTTAAGGACAGGGGAGAGCAGCACCCGTTCCTGCAGAGTCACTCTATGGAAGGAGACTGGAGCTCCTGGAAGGCACTTGGGTAGACTTCTACAAGCCAGAAGTTATGAGTCATGTGTCTGAGACAGCACGAACCCAAAGACACTGGAGAAAAAGGCTGCTAGACCCATAGAACCACAAGTATGTGTGTCATTTAATATAAATATCAGCATAAAAAGTCTGTCACCAAACCCCGGCATCATATCATTGCATAAGAACCAAATAGTTGCAACATGCTGTTCACTTTTTCATAGACCCAGCTCAATAATTTTAATCTAGAATTTTATTTGACTTTTAAAACTTTTTGTTGTCCCTCCTAAAACATTTAATCAAATACTCTGAATAGTCTCTATGCTTAATTCCTGAACAGTGCTTTATAGTTTTCCAGATATTCACTGGCTGAGGACAAAGGCTGCGAGGTGTCACATTTAAAGGAATTCCATGTTTTTATCCAGGAACCTAAATAAGTGACCTAGTCTTAAAGAGATGGTTCTCATTTGAATATATAAAAATGTGATCAAGTTTTCAAATGCTCTCTGTACTTAATATTGGGAGCAAGAACTATAGGATATACTAAATATTTCTGGAAATCAATTAGGAACCTCAGTGGAAACAAAGCACTTCTGTGAGTTTGATTCGTACTGGGTGAGCTGATTACATTTGAAAATCAGCCCATCAGATTTTATTTTATCCCTCTCAATATATCAGCCTCAGCAGTACCTGTGACTGGATATTGTAAAGGATCTATTTTCTTTAGCATTCCTACCAGTAAACCCACATGCGAGGGTACTGCTGAGTAGTGAGCATAGCAAGGTTAGGAAAGGAGTCAAAGCAGAAAAATCTGAAAATTCAAATATTCACAGAAACACACAAGGGCCTGTTTCCAAATGCTGCTTCAGAAAGTGTTTTCCAGTTTTAGGAACCAGGTTACTGAAAGAATATCCAAACTGTTTATTTATTCTTTAGTTGAAGTATAACTTAAAATCATTTGGGCATGGACTAACTGCAGAGATATGAAATTTTTGGATGGCAGTGCCCCTTGCACAATAGCCAGAGGTTTTTTAGCTGGGAGAAAAATACACAGAACCCAGCAGGAAGCTGACTGAGCACTGGTTAGTGGCAGCTTGAGACAGATATTCACAGGATTTAGCAGGTAGCAGAGAGAAAATGGAAAGAAAATGAGGAATCTCCATACCATCAGAAATACCTTTTTTTTAACAGGTTGCTGAATATCGTTGCTAGTTTATGGATTCATTCCAATACCTTCAGCCAAAGTTTCAAATCATTGGTTAAAAAAGGGACAAAAATGAAAGCTGATATGAAAAAAAACCTGCAGACATTCCCCTCCAAAACAGAACCAAACCCCAAAACCCCTAGAATCACAGTAGCTGCCCCCTGGCATATTTGGTTGAAATCAGAACAGAGTTTAGGCTGTACTGCATCTGCAGAAGAACAGCTTTCAGACCTGGCCTTCAGCCTGCTTGTTGGGACAAAACATCCCAGTTTTTCCCCAGTCTGCACCAGGAGGGGCAGAATCATAGACTCATAGAATGGTTTGAACCATTCTATGACTCTATGATTACTAGAGCATCATGCTGGATGTACAAGATTATATTAGCTAGGAAAAACAGTATCGGGGTGTCCAGAGTGGTATTAGGACCTTCAGAACTGCTGGTTTTCATGTAATCCAAAAGTGCTTTCAGTAGTGAAACATCCCAGGACAGTAGATCAAGGTAATACTCCAGAAGCGACCTTGGTAGGAACAATGAAACGGCGCTGGGAGGTGATGGGTTCTGTACCTCTCAGAAAAATCTGTGAGTCAGGCTGTCACAGCAGACACAATGCTGAGATTTTCCAACTGATCTCAGCAAGCCTTAGGTCAGTATTGTACGGGAACAAAGCAATGCATTTGCTGCTTTGGTGTTTTAGAAGATTTTGCAAAGGTTAGTCCAAAGAAGGCGGGAGGAGGTGAGTCACCTCATGGACTTCTAAAGAGACCAATAACAAAAGAGAAATCATCAAAAGGAAAACAGAGTTACTTTTAATTGTTCCTTCTCTACTTAAGTGAGGGCTGTAACTTTTTCATTAACAATGCTAAATTCACTTTGGAAAAAAAAAAAAAAAGGAAGAGGAAAGCAGCCTTTTTAAAAATAGGTGTTATTCAAATAGAAGGTCTTTTAGTTATAAAAATGTATCCTATAAATCTGTAAATTCCTTCACGAAGTCAGATACTATTAACTTTATTCAAACTGCTGAAACACTGATGTAGTAAACAGTTTCAATGTTGACAAAACAAGAGAGAAACATTCTCTTCACTTTTTTCCCACCACGGCTTCTACGAATGTGCCCCCAAGCACAATGTAGGCTGGAAAACAGCTTAGGAAGGGCTCTAACTTCACATAAAAATCTTTCACTTTGTACCCCATTGTTATTTCTCATAAGATGTAGCTCCTGTTAGCTCAAAAACACATTTTCCCTGTTATTTCTTTTATATGCTTCCAACAGTTAGAGATAATTTATCCTCTTTACTGCTAGAAGCGATTTTTCTCCTAAAAGTATATTTTCATTTTAAAAGAAAAAAAAACCAACAAACCACCCCCAAACTTTATAAGGCATTTCATATTTTCAAAATATTTCTGTAAGTACTGTACCTTGATCAGTTAAAACCAGCATCATTTCATCAGCCCTAAAAGACTGTCTTGTTACAGAGAACCATTTCTCAATGAATAAATGTAAAATGCCTATCATTTTGCTTAAGATATTTGAGCATTGAACTTGATACAGTGTAATAAATATTTCTACATCTGAAGCTTTTCTCTGTAAGGCATATCCTAAGACATTAAAATCTGTGGGTATTTTCCAGTTAGAGGGAGATCGAGGTATCTCCCCCAAGTTTCCCATCTTTCCTATGCTCTATCCAGTAGTGGTTTCTTTTGCTTTAAACCACAAGACATTGACTGCTCTAGTCACCAACAGTTCCACCACATGCATTTTTTAACCTCTAGAGCTTACAATGTGGATTAAACCCAATTTCTCTTCCTTTTTATTTTGTTTATTCTGCAAAAAAAAAAATTGTATTTGAAGTTACAATCAGAAAGATTTTTTTCTCCAGAGATGCACAGACCTTCTAAAGTTCATAGGTAGAAACCAAAAGGTACAGATCTTTTCCTGCAGCCATCTCCAAACTGCTTCACCTCAACTCCCAAAGGTTCCTCATGTTCTCTGCTCTACCTCTAAGTCTCCCCACATCTTTGCTTATCTCCATTTCCCAGGCAGGCTCCAACAGGGCAGGTGTGTGCCAGCATCTCCCTTGCGGAAAGGCCGGAGGAAGCTCTAAAATCCACTCATTTTCAGAAGACCCATTTGAAATTAATGTTTTTGGCAATTTGGCCCTTCTATAAAGTTGCCTGAAATTACTGAATGTGTTCCGAAGGGCATGACATATATCCACCCAGGTTTGATTCAGAGGGAGGATGCTCCAGTAGGTCCCCTTTCCTTCCTCGGCATTCCTAAAGGTACCACAGGTTTCATAACCCCCACATGTTCTTCTGGGGAAGTCTTTCCAGTAACCTCCTGCCTGAACAGGAGCTGCATGATGAGTTTATGTAGTATTCTAAATAACGCATAGGGAGTGTTACCAGAATTGTAGAGTTTGTTGCATAAAGATCTAGATCTACACACGCCGGTGATATGTAAATGAATTTCCTCAAACCTAATTTTCTATCTAGGTCGTTGGTCCTTTGGTTGCTCTTATCAAGCAGAGTTGGTTTGGATCTCACCTGTGCCAGCATGTACAATGCAGTACTTCCATGTGATTCAATGAATACGTAATAATCAATAAGAACAGAATCAGACCTTGTGTATTTTATGGGAAGTATTTCAGATAGTATCATTAAATTACTTCTGTCAGGTAACTTGATTAAAGCTCGGGTTTGATCCTCTTTAACTCAAAGGCAAAATACCCTTCAAATTTTCTTGGTCCCTGGATTTCATCCATAATCCATACTTATCAATTTCACCAAATGCTATTCATCCAATAAGTGGTGTCAGAAAATGCCAAGTCAAGTAATTGATTTTCCAGACAAGACTTAATGGAAAGAAGAAAACAAGTTAGAGTAGTTACAGTAATTTTTTCAATGTTTGAAACTGATTAAAGGCTGACACTATTAAACTTTTCGCATATTGAAGTCCTGAATGTAATGCACCTGTCACTGAAGCCTCCAGATTTAAACCTCCAAATACATTTCACCATATAAAGTTCTGCAGCCTGGTAAAACTGAAGAGTCATAATTTATTTGCATCGACCACACTGAAGTATCCTGGAGTGATCTCAAACTAAATGGGATATATGTGGGTTGGGTCAGCAGTTTTGCCTTAATTTTGTTAGACATAACATTGGATGATGGTATAGAAGCCACAGGGAGATGCTGGGGTTTGTTGTAGGGTACTAAACTTGGGCTGTTTGCTCTGTGTACCTGAATATCATAGAATCACAGAATGGTTTGGGTTGGAAGGGACCGTAAAGATCATCCAGTTCCAACCCCCTGTGATGGACAGGGGCACCTCCCACGAGACCAGGTTGCTCCAAGCCCCATCCAGCCTGGCCTTGAACCCCTCCAGGGATGGGGCAGCCACAGCTTCTCTGGGCAACCTCTTCCAGTGTCTCACCACCCTCACAGCAAAGAATTTCTTCCTGAGATCTCGTCTCAATCTCCCCTCTTTCAGTTTAAAACCATTCCCCGTCGTCCTATGGCTCCCCTCCCTGATCAAGACTCCCTCCCCCTCTCTCCTGTAGCCTCTTTAGGGACTGGAAGGGGCTTTAAGGTCTCCCCAGAGCCTTCTCTTCTCCAGGTTGAACAACCCCAACTCTTTCAGCTGGTCTTCATAGCAGAGGTGCTCCAGCTCTGGGAGTGTCTTCATGGCCTCCTCTGGACCTGTTCCAACAGGTCCGTGTCCATCCTGTGCTAAGTACTCCAGAGCTGGAAGCAGTCCTCATATGTGCCCAGCCAAAAGAGAACATATTTTGTGTTCTACCAGTGGGCTTCCTTGTTGGCTTGTAGTCTCTTCTGTGTTGCTGCATCTCTCCAGAGATGAGCTTTCCGATCCTCTCTTCCAGTTTATGTACTGGAATTTACTCGATATGAAAATACGTGCTCCTGTTCCACATGAACCCAGGCCGCCTAGTGACAGGAGGTGGTGAACACACACGTTCCAAAAGAATTCCATGCAGCTGTTGAAGCAGATTTCTCAGAGATGTATGACTGCTGACTCCTTGGGGACACAACCAGCACCTGGCCACCCACCCAAGGGTACCACTGCCACCCCACCAGCACCACTAGGTGTCAGCCTCGTGCCACAGATAACAATTATGGTCAGTGACGCCGTGATGACTGTGTCATTAGCAAAAAACACTTTAAAACGTGCTCTCTTTCCCTTCTAATGCCTTTGAACTAGTTTGTTGTTTTGTTTTTTTTTTTTTAATTTAATTGTCCTCTTTCCGTTTCCTCCCCTTTAATTTTCAGAATTTGGTAGTCAAGCAACCTGGCAACCACGGTGTTTTCTTTATACTAGCCCTGATGTCAGAGCAAATGCCACATTAACACGGCTCAGACCTTCCTTTCACTCAAACTGTTTTTTATTCCATAAAACTTTCAGCGTTGAGCATGAAGCAGAAGAGTTAAGCAGACACAGCGATCCTACTTGAACATATTTCCTGCAAAATATAGGCATACGTTATTCTTTTTTGATTTGGTGTAATAATCTGTTATCTTTTGTTGTGCATGTTACAATGATTTCATGCATGAGTGGAAAGGATGGATGATTTATTAGGAGAGCTCTATTCATCCTGCCGAGCAGGCTTGGGTTTGAAATTGATATGTGCTTAAAGAAATACAATATCTCAGGTCACAGTTATGAAAATACATTCCTGGTTGCAGCTTCATTAAAGGTTTTCTTTTAAGAAAATATGGGCAAAAGAAATCTTAGCTGTTGCTTGGTTTTGCATTCTACATAAAAGATTATACTAATGAGTGTTTTAACCAGAATCATTTTCTACAGCTTTTGTTCCCGTCTTTGTATGGATTTCCATTATTCGTAATTATGGTACAGTGTTATAAAATGAAATTTGATTTTGAAACATTGCTTGTAACTGGATACCCTTCAAAGTTTGAAAAACTGGGGCATCGGTTTAATTACATCAGTCTGTCACCGGGCATTTTTTGGAAATATTTTTAGTCGGACTTAAAAACCCATTAAAATATGATTATATTGTAAGGCCTATAGTTCTGCTCTAATTAACATATCCTTGCAATAATGATAAATCACCATTCAATATAGTGGTGAGGATATTTCTAAATTGTAAGCCCTGACTAATTTGAATGTTACTGCCAAGATACAGCCACCCATAGTAATGGAAAGCTGATTAATGGCACTTTCTCTGAATAGAGTGCTGAAAGTAGGAGCGGAACCTCCGTGAGTTAATGAGATGGCCTCTCTTCCTTCAAAAAAGTCTTGTGGTGCCAAAGTCAGAGGTTTTGTTTGGAGACTGCTCAAGTCATGGTGGTGTTTTACGTCCAAAGAGCAGGTCAGTGGCAGATGCTAAGACTAAAATTCTATTTCTTCTTCTACTTCTTTTTTATCATGTAGGCTTCATGATGAACAGAAAGCTGCCATGGGAAGGCTGTACATTTAGATTGTCCCTGTGAGTGGTTGGAAATTCACTGTCCTTGTGTCTACTCTTCTGAAATACATCCAGTGAATGGAGAAGAAACTGCATCTGCACCTCTTGCAGGCTTTCATTATTTTACGTTTGACCATGTATTATTGTTCCTTTTTTTAAAGGAGGTTGGAAATCTTGGTTATTTCCACTAAATCAAACCCAAAGATATTTTCACTTAAAAAATGGAATTTAAAAGTGAATGTTACCAGTCTAGCTGTTGCCAACATTTAAAGATATGAAATAAAAACTTTAGTTCACTCAAATAAAAAATCCCCTTGGTATGCTCTGCACTGATCATTACCATTTAGCAAAGAGACCTTGTAGCTATAATAGATATTTCTAGGAAAACACCAGTTCAGTGCTCAGAAACTGTGAAGAAACAAATCGAGTGTTGAAAATTATTAGAAAAGAAATAGAGAATAAAACAGAGAACATTATTGAAGCACTCTACAAACCGATGGGGAGCTCATATCTTGAATAACAGGTATAATTCTGGTCATCCCATTGTGAAAAGAATATAGTAGAACTGGAACAGGTACAGAAAAACGGCAACAAGGATGATTAAAATTATGTAATGTTGACCCATAATGACCCATAAAAAGGGTCAACAAGCATTCTTCACCTCTCCAGCTTGAAAAGACACGAAGGAGAAGTGATAAAGTTCTGTAAGATCATGAATAGCATTGAAAAGGTGAATAGAGGGCAACAGACCTCTACTGTCTCACAGTACAAAAACTAGGAGTAGAAAAAGAAACAATATATGACAGGTTTAAAATAAGTAAAAGGGCAAGAATACACTCCAGATAACACATGATTAAACTGTGGAATTCCCTGCCATAAGGTATTATGGATACTAAAAGGTGCAATGGGTTGAAAAAGCATTTGGACAGTTTCACGAAATTAAAAAGTCACTGAGTGGTCTTAAATCTGTGGATCCCTGTGATTTCCTGTAGAGCTTTGTTTGAGGTTAATATTGCTGTCCGAGGCCCAGCACATTCGTTGCAGGGCAGGGCATTTAAATCCAGTTCGTTGCAAACCAAGACAGAGAAGTTTTAATAACTGTGGCTGGGTCAGATTCTGCCAGGAGAAGGTCCAATCTCATGGCTGGCCATAAATGAAAGAAGATGTTTTTGGCAGGTTTTTTTTTTCATGGGGTATAATGAGAAATGCAGAGAGATGCCGAGGCCGCCTGCCATCTTTAGAGATGAGAAATGAGACCAGCTGTCCCTCAAGCAAAATTTTATTACAGTGTTGGTTACTTGTCCAAAATGTTTTCCTGTGCCTATCAATATTGCTTTTATTGTGCCCAAGTTTAGTTCAGCCAGCTGTTCCTAGTCAGAGCGCTAATCCCTCTTAGATTCCTGGGCAGCTGGAGAGAGCGAGCTTATTGCCATTTGTTTTATTAAAGGGAGATAAGTGAGAAGTTGGTTGACTGAAGGAGAAAGTGGTGTAGAGCTGAATGTCACAACGCATCCCCAGAAACTCTGCCTACTGAGTATGGCAGACTCCCCAGATACATTACATGGAATGAAGGGAGAGAGAGTTTTTGCTTTCTACATATTTTCCTGACACCTTGGCATTTCAAGCCCATCACTTTGTAACTTTTTTTTCCATTCCCCCCTGTAACACTGACGGGCAGCAGTGAGGTTTAGAGTTTTAAGATTTTTGGCATCACCATCTTCTTTTTCATCTCCTATAGAGTAGCCTCATTTGAGTATGAGTCCTTTAGGTCTTACTAATCCCTAAATATTTAGGGCATCTAATAGAATTAGAAAAGAAAAGGATTTTAGAAAGTTCTTTTTACAACTTTCATGATAAACAACCTAGCGATTATTTCTAAGAGGCTATTTTTCCTCTTGTTTACCTTCCAGAAGTATCAGCTTCAGATAAGCAGAAGGACAACTACAAATCGTTAAATTGCTATAAACTTATTTCCTTGGTTAGCTCCCTTTGGTGCACCAAAAGCGCTGAACTCAAGTGAGTTTTGAATTGAGCGGGGTTAATAATTATCAGTTCAGTGTGACTCTCATAGCGCTGCTGGCTCTGAAGGTGCCCTATTGATTTCCTCGGTGTTTTGTGGCTTGTTCTGATATGAGTACAGATTTTTGTGAAGTCATCTTGGTGCGGTGACAACCAGTCAATATGCTCTGTCAGTGCTCTGTTATTGAAACCTTTTGCCTCGTTGTTAGGTAATATTGCCTGGAAAGGTACCGATAGAGCCACGTTGCCGGTTTATACCAAAGGCTTTTCAAGGAGCTACTCGCCCAGCTGTGAATGCTTCAGGTCACTGTGCGATCTTTATTTGCTTTAGCCTTGTTCTTCCCCTTAAATTACGCATTAAATGTAAATCTACATCCAGATACATCACAAAGACCATGCTGTACTTATAGCAGATGGCAACCCGGACAGATGATGTAATGTTGTTGGACCGCCTCAGCTCCCTGGAGCGAGACAGGTTGGAATTCCCCCCACGTCAAAGATTTGTCCCCCTCTGAGATATAAACACAGGTCAACTTAGCCTAAGACTGGTGCAAGCAGCGCTGCACATGCTGGCAGAGCTTCCCTTTAATCCTGAAAGAGCAATAAATAACCATCCAAATTCTCAGTCACTCTATGCAGTCATCTCAGCTTTGTCTTAACCTCCTTTGCTGCCCATTTCCCTCAGCCTAGAATCATAGAATCACAGAACTGTAGAACTGCCTGGGTTGGAAGAGACCTTTCAGATCATAGGTCCAACCATCAACCTAGTACTGACAAAAACCTCACTAAACCATATCTCTAAGCACTATGACTGCCTGTCTTTTAAATACCTCCAGGGCTGGTGACTCCACCACTGCCCTGGGCAGCTCCTTCCAAGGTTTCTTCACCTTTCGATGAAGAAATTGTTCCTAATATCCAATCCAAACCTCCCCTGGTGCAACTTGAGGCCGTTTCCTCTTGTCCCATGGCCTGTTCCTTGGGAGAAGAGACTGACCTGCCCCGGCTACACCCTCCTTTCAGGGAGTTGGAGAGAGCGAGAAGGTCTCCCCTCAGCCTCCTTTTCTCCAGGCTGAACACCCCCAGCTCCCTCAGCCGCTCCTCACAAGACTTGTGCTCCAGACCCCTCACCAGCTCCGTTGCCCTTCTCTGGACATGCTCCAGCCCCTCAATGTCTTTTTTGTGGTGAGGGGCCCAAAACTGGACACAGCTGTCGAGGTGGGGCCTCACCAGTGCCCAGTACAGAAGCACCATCACTGCTCTACTCCTGCTGACCACACTGTTCCTAACACAGGCCAGGATGCTGTTGGCCTCCTTGGCCACCTTGGCACACTGCTGGCTCACATTCAACACCCTCAGGTCCTTTTCCACAGGGCAACTCCAGCCACTCTTTCCCCAGCTTGTAGCATCCATGGGGGTGATGTGACCCAAGGGCAGGACCCGACACTTGGCTTTCTTGAACCTTACACCACTGGCCTTGGCCCATCGATCTAGCCTGTCTAAATCCCTCTGTAGAGCCTTTCTACCCTGCAGCAGACCAACACTCTCACCCAACTTGGTGTCATCTGCAAACTTACTGAGGGTGCACTCCATCCCCTCATCCAGGTCATCAATAAAGATATTAAAGGGGACTGGCCCCAATACCAAGCCCTGGGGGACACCACTCGTGACTGGCCGCCAACCAGATTTACCTCCATTCACCACCACTCTCTGCACCTGACCTCCAGGCAGTTTTTACCCCAGTGAAGAGGACTCTGTGAGGCGACACATGCAGCCCCATCTCTGGGGAAAGGAAAACAGTGCAGCAAAGGGACAGACCTGTCCCTGCAGAGGGCTCTGGTGCAGTGGGCAGCACTGGTGCTACCCACCCTGCGGTAGAAATGCGGACACCATTTAGTGTTTTGCATCACAACACTCCAAAGATGTTTGGTGTAGTTTGTATTGCCACTCCAAGGCAGGTGTCCTGCATGGGGTGAACAAGACTACAGCTTTCTCCCTATTTCCTTTCAGTGTTGAATAAGACAATAAACAGTGGCTGAAAGCAAGGCTACAAGACCACCTCATCCTTCTATGCAATCATGGAAACAACCATATTTATATTACCCTCTATATTTTCTCATAAACAATGGAAGCATGAAGTACCCTACTTCTTTCCCATGTTTGAAAGGAGTAAAACCAGCAGTTAGAAATTCAATCAAATGCTCTTTCAGACAAGCAGATAAGAATTGATTCCTCCTTTAGGATACCCGTTAACTGAAAGCCTATTGCAGAAGCGTAAAAACTCCCAAACGAGAGTCCACAGACCCATTTGTGGGCATGAGTGGGAGTTTCTTGCCATTAAGGAAATTAAGGAAACAATAAAGAAAGTAAACGTAAATTGCCTGATAATGTGAAGTCAATTAGAGGGGATGAAGACTGCACAGATGGATGCAGGAGTGAACTGTCCTTAGACCACTCCAGCTTCGAGTTACCTCACACTTGGATTCATCCCCATGATATTTTAAACACTTAAACACACATACACAGAACGAAAATCCTTAGCTGTATCATCTTAATTTCCCTGAACGAACCCATGTACAAATGATCTCACAGTGAAATTAATTAGGATTTATTCAGAAAATGACACTGAGGAATAAATTATGCTCTGCACTTGCTCACAAAGCTTCTGCTCTTTGAAATTCCTACCTAGCCTAAAAAAACAACAGCTGAAACGAGGAGAGCCTGTCACTGAGATGATAAGGCTGACAGACAATTTAAATATCTTGACCAAGGAGAATTCGCTTGTTTGGACAATTGGAAGGGAGGAAGCCAGCTTGCTTTTGGTATCCCAGCAATAATTATGTATATTATAATACTCTGTCAGGACACAGTATTTTCCAGTCACTGTCTCTAGGAAAACGGATGTCGGGGATTGTGCTAGAAATAAATGTTATGAAATGAGGTCTCTGGATAAAGCAAATGTTTCATGTTGTGGAGATAAGCTGTATAGAACTGTCTGAACCACTGAAACAAAGCGTCCCATCTGTCTGCATGGAGAGGGAATGATGACCAGGTGCGTCTCAGCTGGAAAATCAGAGCATGAGCATAGCCTACTGGATTCTAGGGAAATTGCGTTAACAGTAATTGCTTTTGAAAGGAGTTCTGCTGTTTAAGGTCTTACATGAAATGCCAAAATTTTTCCCTCCTTGAATCTTTTGCATGTTTTTCCTAATGGAAAATCAAAAAGAAGTGATTGATCCCCTAATTAGTGAGTTACTAAAGCCACTGCTAACATTCCACACTGCATCCTGAATTACATCAAAATGAATTTGCTTATTTTATTGCTTGTTTCAAGAAACCACCACGAGTTATTTTTCTCCCTATGGCCCTGTGAAGTTAAAAGCTTGCTCAGTTTTGCATATTAATAAGCTAGAGCGATATAGTCATCTATATACTGACATTCTGGACAGGATAGAAGGAAGACAGGCAAATACATATTAAACTAGTTCATTAAAATTGCTAAAGAAACTCCAGTTCTACTGTATTGCTTTAGTTAAAACTAAATTCATTGTCTGCATGTGAGCATATGCTATGAAATATGGCAATAGTCGTTCAGAAGTCAGGAGTATTTTGTTGCATCTGTAGCACCCATTTTATCAGTAAATATGATTTCTAGTGCTTCCAGCTTGGGTAGCTCTCAATTCTGTCCTAGAGCCAAACTCTTACGAAGTTAATGAAAAATGCTCATATTTTACCAGGGAATGGATCTGCTGCTGCATTACAGGCTTCTGGAAAGTGGGGTCTGCTTCATGCCTGGCACCATGGCATCGTTAATCTCTCTAATATCTCACGGGGACTCCTTGCATCTCATAGAATAGTTAGAGTTAGAAGGTACCATCAGGATCATCGAGTTCCAACCCCCTTGCCATGGACAGGGACACCTCCCACCAGACCAGGTTGCTCAAAGCCCCATCCAGCCTGGCCTTGAACCCCTCCAGGGATGGGGCAGCCACAGCTTCTCTGGGCAACCTGTTCCAGTGTCTCACCTCCCCAACAGGAAATAATTCCTTCCCAATATTTCAACTAAATCTCCTCTCTTTCAGTTTAAAACCATTCCCTCTCATCCTGTTACTCCCTGATCAGGAGGCTTCCTGATCATCTCTTCTGGAGCCCCTTTAGGGACTGGAAGGGGCTCTAAGGTCTCCCTGGAGCCTTCTCTTCTCCAGGCTGAACAACCCCAACTCTCTTTTCAAACATTTAGTCATTATGATTTGGCCTCGCACATCTGCAAATCTGTGTCACATCTCACCTGCCACTGGATGAAAACAGCAGCTTCACTGGAAACAGAGAAGGCAGGAAGAGACAATGCAGGGATGGAGGGCTCGGTACACCCTAGGTGAAAGAAAGAAGCAGGATAAACACGTCCTAAAGAGTGGGTGTTTCACTAAATCTTCCGGTTTTGGGGTGCTTTTGCAAGCAGACTCTGTGGAATGTGACCTGTTACCGGTTAATAATAACTTTGTCTACCAAAAACAACAGCTAATTTATTTTCTTTGCTGAATAACCTTAAATCATCTAAATATATACAGCCTACAGATGCTAAGGGACAGAACTGCATAGCAACCAGAGGACATTCAAAGTTGTTATCAAATCTCCTGGAGTAGATGGGAGGCTGATAACACGCTTGTTGTCTTTGGCTTGTTTCAGTTTCCTTACTTTCAATCTCGTTGCCGATCTCCAGCAGCTTCTCTGCTTGCAATTCTTATTTGACCTTTTTGTTGCAAAGTTATTGTGGAGGCTTTAAATAGTGCTTTATGAGATCTCAGTGGGTATTTCAATCTGAAATTCAGGAATAGTTCTTGTTATAATCCTAAGAATCAGCATATACAAGCTGACCTGCAGCTCGGTGTTCATTTCAGTCCCAAATGTCTATTGTCTCTCACAGTGGGTGTAGAAGAGCACAGTATAAGGAGGAAAACTGTTTATTAAAACTGCTGTGAGAGAAGAATTAGGGGGTTAGCGTGAAACTTTGAATTCTTAAACTGAAATGTCCTTGCCGTCATTTTAAACTTTTTTTGGCTACTGCTAACGTTAAAATGATAAGAATTTATTTCTTTTGCCCCACAGAAGGTATATCATGTATTGTACTCCCAAACTGCTTCCAAATCAGTGCCATTGTAGTAACTGCAGATTATGAACAGGTTTTAATTTTTCTCCTAGAAAATGATCTGAACATTGAAAATGGGTTCGTGCTTATCAGAGCTTGGATGAACTAATCGTACCCCCAAATTGCAAAACAAACCTGTTTCAATTTTGAAACAGTTCAAAACAATTCAATTTTGTCTCTTTTCAAAAAAGGGACAGATGGTGCAACTAGTGCTTGCAACAAATGAAAACCTGGAGATCAGATAGTATTGTGATATTTTTCCTGATGTTGATTAGCAATTTATTTTTCCAAATGGGCTTAAGCAATTATATTGGAACTTAGTCCACTGATTTCCATGAATCTTTTCTTTAAAAAAACATTGTTAATCATTATGAGGAAGGGAGAATAAATAGGAATAATAACAAATATTTGGGAAAAAAACCAAACTGGAATATATGGACCAGACTATTTTTTCTGTTTTTTGTGGTGGTGACCATTAAAGTGAGAATTATGAGAGTATTTCTCTTTTAGCAGAAAGATTCTGAAACCTCATATTCCTGCACAGCAAGATAGATAAGCTCTGTTATACAAATAATTATTGCTGTTGCCACTCTCCACATGGTCCCACTTTTATTTTTATTTTTAAATTGACACCTTTCCTTGTACTATTCATTCCATTTCATCACCAGCTCGTGTTTTTTGCTTCCCATTTATCGGAAAGAAAGCAAAGAATTATTCTCATAACCAGGAGTTAAGCTAGAGGGGTTTGCATTTCTATTTTGTTCGGTGTCACTTAGACAAAAGCTCACAGAAATAAAACATTTATTGAAATGTGTAGAAGTCTGTTGGTGGTTTGTGATGCAGCAAATGCGCTTTCTTTAAGAGTCCTCAGTTACAGCAGCAGCAATGTGAATATTTCTTTGACTTAAAGTGCTTCACCTCTAACATTTTCTCCTTGAGTTTCCCTGTTCATTTAAAAAAATAAACAACCTTCAATCACATTTCGAAGGCAATGATTTGCAATGACACAGTGGTGGTGAATCAGGTGCGTTGCCCATCAGCTGTGAAATCTTGGAGGATTTCAGGCAGGACCTTATAATAGGCTGAATTAGCTACAGCCATTTTGCTTGTTAATTCACTCTACTGCAATTTAGATCGCCTTGGACTATTTTATGGCAGCCGCACCCTTTACCCCCAGCCTTTAGCTGGTCCAGGAATAGTATAACTACCTTTTTTTTTTGCCTTCAAAGAAATTGTAACTCCCATCTCCAGGTTAAGACACTGAGATCTGTATCTCGGTCTTAAGGAGTATGAAATTGAAACACATGCAGTGGTCTACGTCCTTTTACCCAAATGTGATGGAGAGCTTTGCTCTTGTGACTTTCTTATTCCCATCCTCAAACCTGAATGGGAGCTTTAAACATTATCTGATAGGGCAGGCCTCATCTAGTCCTTCTTTATATTGCCTTCACACTTCATTTGAATAGCGATGAGCAAAGGACTCAGAAAAAGTCTTTGTTGACCATAAATTAACATGAGCTGCCCAGGTTTTGGTACAAAAATATACGACTGGTAGCTCTATTCAAATTGAATGGCACAAATCCCTGGGGATGTGCTTATCAAAACAGACCCATGTGTTCTGCATTATTAACTAAGGGCTGTTTACTCAGATAAGTCAATATGTAGAAGAAATTCTAAAAGAACATTTTGTTCCACAAAAAGAGTTGAGCTGACAATATATTCAAGCTTTAGCTTTCATATTGGTCAACCTTTTGTTTTCATCTTTCATACCAGCAGGGTGGTGGAAATCCCATTTCCCAGACAGCACAAGCTGGCTGAGAGAAATCATTTTCTTCATTTCATTTAATTTCTTGTGCAGAATGGGCTAAGGATATAGCCTGGAGGCACCCCAGGGCTCGATGTACTAAGATGCCAAAGCACTAAATTGAACAGGAAATTCAGAATAAAAACAAATAGCAACAAAATCTACGTGAAATGCTCAGACAGTAATTCTAGTACCTCAGAGTACTCAGCATTATCTTTCTTCTGACCGATAATAGAATTCATAGAAAATATATATGAGCAGCAGGGACGTGGAGCCAGTTTCTATAGTCAACCAGAGAACAGTTAAAGATGACTCTGACACTCATTTCTTTATATAAGGTGATCTCTCTACATATTCCTCTACATGGCACATAATATTTCCCTCTCTTGGAGGATTTCTATAATGAGAATAAATTGGCAGGGCAGAGAGTGAGTGCCACCTTTAGCTGAGGGTCCTAGTCTTTGCTTCTTTGTGCTTCTCCAAAGGGAACATAAAATACAAACACATCAGACTAGAAGTCTTTTAACCACTTTTTACTTATAAAATTTATAACCCATTTTTTAAAATGTGAAAAGGAAGACACAAAGTCTATGGCAATTAAGAAGCCAGTCATGCATTTACTTCCCTTACAGGTTGGCACTTAATACAGTTGTGTGGTTTTAGGTATAGAGATACCTCTTAGAAGGTTTCCTCATAGATTAGGGTCAAGTGACAAATTAAATCTAATACTTTGGTATTATTTGGGGATTTTGCTTGTTTGTTTGCCGTATAAGCTTTCTTCTACAAGGTGAAATCAGTTTTAAGCCCAAATCAGAAAGCGATCATCAGGAGGGAGTCGAGATGGCTTCAGTAAAAAGAAGGCAACGTGTAGTTCGTTTACATGAAGTCCACTGAGCACCTGGGATTGTCTGTGTCACTTCTTGAAATTGTGCAAGGAATTGGACAGAAAATATGTCAAGATTGAAACCCATCACAATGGTGAGGTTTAGAGTCCAGTAACACCTGCTGACAGGGCAGCGCAATGGACTGGTTAGCACTGGTATGGAAGTCTTGTTAACAGGTCTGGCAAATTCAAGCTGGTGAGGGGGTCTGGAGCACAAGTCCTGTGAGGAGCAGCTGAGGGAGCTGGTGGCATTCAGACTGAAGAAAAGGAGGCTGAGGGGAGACCTCGCTCTCTCCAACTCCCTGAAAGGAGGGTGTAGCCAGGGGGTATACCAGGGATCAGTCTCTTTTCCCAAGGAACAGGTGAGAGGACAAGAGGAAACTGCCTCAAGTTGCTTCAAGTACATCTTGTCTTAGGGAAAGGACTAAATGTTAAGTACTTAAAAGTCTCACTTTATATGTTTTGCTAAATGAAACCCTTGACATCAAGTAGGGTTGCAGTCTCAGGGCTCTGCCACCCTCAAAGTGAAGAAGTTCCTCCTCATGTTTCGATGGAACTTCTTATGTTCAAGTTGTGCCCGTTACCTCTTGTCCTGTCCCTGGGCACCACTGAAAAAAGCCTGGCCCCATCCTCCTGACACCCACCTTTTCAGTATTTATAGGCATTGATCAGATCCCCCCTCAGCCTTCTCTTCTCCAGCCTAAGAAGACCCAAGTCCTTCTGCCTTTCCTCATCAGAGAGATGCCCCAGGCACCTCATCATCTTCGTAGCCCTCTGCCGTACCCTCTCCAGCAGCTCCTTGTCCTTCTTGAACTGGGGAGCCCAGAACTGGACAGCTTAGTAAAGATGTGACCTTGCAGTAACTCATAACGTGAGCTGTCTCCTGGAACTGTCCCAATGCACACTTGCCCCTGTGTCCCCCCTGTGCCGCAACATTGGAAGGGTTTGTGTGTAGAAACAAGCTGTTTATGCAAGAGATTGTTTTAGCAGCTTTCTCTCAGGGCTCCCACTTAACCTGTCAGCATTTGTCCCGTTTTGAAGTAAAACTGAACCAATTTTGTGTTCTGTATTTCTACATTTTAGCTAGGCCTTCTCTAACTCTCTGAAATTAATCGTGTATTGTGGAGAAAACTGCTCATTCTCAGCATGATAAGACCAATGTTTGTGCTAAATGCCAAGGAATGGTGTGCAGAGAGGCCCTTGTTTATACTTACTGCTATAGCAACCAAGGTCAGCCAATTTTCGTTATTTGCCCCTTAGAGGGTCGGAAACGGAAAAAACGTAGAGGGGTCACATCTGTGGGGAGGAGTGGACAGAACAAGTGACCCAAACCTGACCAAGTGCCATCCCATCTGTCTCATGCTCAGTGTAAAAGCTGAGGGATCAAAGGGTCAACAGTCTTCCTGCGACGGCTGACACCCGAAGAGGACCCTGTCTGTTCATCTGCCTTTGATCCCCATCGGTGTGTTCCTGACTCCAGAGCTGGAATCCAGTTCCCATCCATCACTGAGTCCAGTCCGGGACTTCCCCAGTGCCTGCTGGTGGCGTGACTGTCATCCTGGGAGCTTGATAGAGTTTTGTATATATGGTATCTATTTCATTATTTTCTTCTTTTTTATTTTAATATTAATTCTTCATTAAAGTAGTTTAGTTCATTCTAAACTTCTAAATCTCCTTATCTCTTTCTCTCCTCTTCTCGGGGGCAGCGGGGAGGGAAGGGGAAGGGCCATCTGTCAGTCCGGTTTCAGTGATTTCAGCTGAAACCACGACAGCATTAAACATATAAATACTATAGTGAGAACACGGAAGAAATCAACCTTACTTCTGAATTTCTTTCATATAATACCCTTAAATCCTTTCCTGTATTTTTCTCTGAAACCTGCTTTTGTTACTTGGTAACTTTTTGGGGAGATCTATAGGTCCATTCTGGACTTTTGCTTTGTGAATGATGTCCTATCTTATTTCAGAGAAAGTGTAGAAGATGAGCTTCCCTAAAACACTTGTGTTATTGGTGCCGTGATGAACAAACCCAGAAGAAAAATGAAATCATGAGGTTCTTACCAGCTTTCTGCTTATTTTCTATCCAGTCCATCAGTGCTATTGTATCACTGAACACTGGTAATTTTTTTCTTCCACATGGAATATATGTTTCAACAATATATATTTCAACACTGGAAAACACAGAATCACATGGGGGAAATGAACGTTTCTCTTTGTTTCTCTCAAGTTTTGTTCCTTGATATTTAGCTATCCGGTGAGTTATACCTTACTGCCCTCATTGCCACACTAGAAAACACATTAATCAGCTTGGAGACTGCCACATACTTTCACCAGGACACAGAAGCTGTTTCAAGGGGGCTTCGATGACAGCCTCTATGCTGCAGATCTGTTTATACAGCACCATACCTGTTCCTTCTAATGCCAGTTTTCAAGGGCTTTTTTTTTCCTATCAACCTCATACAGGCCACAATTATGAGAAGATGACCTCAACAGGGGTTCTACACCTTCCTTACACAGCAGATGCACTCTATAGGTTGCCTTAGGGACCATTTTCCCTTCAGGATCTAGGCATGGGCCCTGCTGGGCATGGGTAAGATTTCTTGCCATGGAGACCACAGCATCTCCACACAAAGCACATACAAAATGCAAACAAAGCACGGATTATACAGCAGAAACATTTTTAAAAATCTATACACACTGATGACTGGGATTAACACGTTTAATTAAAACACTAGCATGAGTTTTCAATAGGTTTTGCTGAATTTTTCAGTGTAAAAGGAGTCATGTGGAAATGGCTGACTGGGGTAGATTTGTGGTGTTCTTCCTCTGCTGATTTGTCGAGCTCATCTCAGTGGTGTATTCAGGATGGCTTTATTGAAATCCCTCAGTTCTCCTACCCACACGAACCGCTTAGGGAGAAGAATGAAGTCGTGGACAGTAGTAAGTGTTTGCTGCTTTGAAAACTAAGTTTAACTAGAGAAAGACACAGCTTTTAAATTTTCTTGTGCTATCATGTTATCATCTTTCTTTCTCTTTTATTTCTTCTTTCTCTTTTCCTTTTTTTTTTTTTTTTTTAAATACTGCTGTTCTCAACTAACAAGTTTCCTCCCACCACATCCAGCCTGCACAAAGCACACGGCATCCACACTGCTTCGCTTCGCAGCTTAAGTCAGTGCCACGTAACTTCAAGTAAACAGTTTCCAAGACCCTTCAAAATTTTTAAAGTTCAAGCCTCATTCGACCCCACTGAAGTTTTGAAAGAAGTGAAACATCATTGCCAGGTGACCAAGATGATGACAATATGGTTGTTACTGGGAGCGCGGGAGTGTGCGTTCATCCAGAGGTCACCTCAGAGAGCAACCGTGGAAAGTATTCACTGTTCAAGGGAAAAAACCACATTTCTGTGTGGAATTCTAAAAGCAACCAAAGCTAACAATAATACTGCAGAAAACCTTTCCCTTTGTGTCTTCGGAATTTTGGGTGAAGATGGAAATTTGAAGTTGCACTAGAAATTCCACTGAGGAGGTTCCATGTCATCTAGCACATGTAAACCAGCATAATTTCTTTTGCTATGGTGAGCTTTTCTTGCTATGAGCTGGCCTGGTATCTCTGCACAGCAGATACATAAAGACATGGACCTGTTGGAACGAGTCCAGAAAAGGGCCACAAAGGTGCTCCGAGGGCTGGAACACCTCACAGAATCACAGAATATTCATTGTTGGAAGGGACATCTGAGATCATAGAGTCCATCCTCAAAAAAAAAACAAACCAACAATCTCAGCACTAAAGCATGCCTGAAGTGCCACGTCTACACGTTTCTTAGTCGCCTCCAGGGATGGCGACTCCACCACCTTCCTGGGCAGGCTGTTCCAGTGCCTGACCACCCTCTCGGCAAAGTAATTCTTCCTAAGATCTAATCTAAACCTCCCCTGCCACAACTTCAGACCATTTCCTCTGGTCCTTGGGAGAAGAAGCCACCTCTCTACAACTTCCTTTCAGGGAGTTGTAGAGGGCAATGAGGTCTCCCCTCAGCCTCCTCTTCTCCAAACTAAACATACCCAGTTCCTTCAGCCTCTCCTCGTATGACTTGTTCTCCAGACCCTTCACCAGCTTGGTGGCTCTCCTCTGGACACGCTCCAGCACTTCAATGTCCTTCCTGCAGTGAGGGGCCCAGAACTGAACACAATACAGAACACCTCTTCTATGAAGACAGGCTGACAGTTGGGGGGGGTTCAGTCTGGAGAAGAGAAGACACCAGGGAGACCTTAGAGCCCCTTCCAGTCCCTAAAGGGGCTCCAGGAGAGATGAGGAGGTACTCTGGATCAGGAAATAGAGTGACAGGATGAGAGGGAATGGTTTTAAACTGAAAGAGAGGAGATTTAATTGAAATATTGGGAAGAAATTATTTCCTGTGGGGGTGGTGAGACCCTGGCCCATGTTGCCCAGAGAAGCTGTGGCTGCCCCATCCCTGGAGGGGTTCAAGGCCAGGCTGGATGGGGCTTTGAGCAATCTGGTCTGGTGGGAGGTCTCCCTGCCCAGGGCAGGGGGTTGGAACTGGATGATCCTTAAGGTCCATTCCAACCCAAACCATTCTACGATTCTATGATTCTATTACTTAATAAAACTCAGTTCTATGGTGCTGGGATGAAACTCCTAGATACTTTAAGGCAAAGGCTGTGTTGGAGAAAGTTGGAGAAAGCAAAGAAGAGAAGAGCAAAAGAGCCTTTTACATGCAGAAGTATCACACTGTGTCTCCTGGGAGAATGAACAGCAGTGACAAAGAACAGACACTGCAGCAAGTGTTTTCCAAATAACAAATTTAGTAGTAAACTATGAGTTTACCAGGAGTCTGTGCAACTGACACCCCTTGTAGTGCAGGTTTGCTACTTACTTGGGGAACTGTACCTATGGAGCACAATACCTTACATCCAAGAATTTGCAAATAAAAATATCTTTTTTACTCCTGAATTGTGTCATTTCCCTTGTACCAGATTTATCCCCATGTTTTCTCTCAGTTGAAGACTTATTAAGTATCTTTTAAAATAACTATGCCAGTTTTCCTATGGGAAAAAAGAAATCAGACTTGACCAAATAAAAATATCAGACTTGACCAAAAAATAGTGGTTCCATTTTGTGACAAATTTCTGTGGAATCTGAATGTATTTTGTTCTACACTGGCATGCAAACAAAAGCTTTGGCATGTATTTCCTATCACTGGAACGGTATTGAATTATCACTTTTCAAACTGACACATAAATTCCTACTTTATTATGGGGAACAGGAGGTGATGGCTGGGACAGTGTCCAAAGGTTCCAGTTCAAATCCCCCTTATGCCTACTTTCCCAACACTCAGAATGCAGGAGAATTTATCACTTCATTTCTCTCCTCCCAGTATGATCTGTCTCAGAAGTCATGACTTTTACTGAAATATTTTTAGCTTTGACATAATAGTATATTTCATCAAATTAAAATTTCACTGAACGTGTTTCAGCCAGCTCTAAGAAATACAGGCATACTGATCACCACTACTGAAGTGCTTTGAACTGTTTAAATCTTTTGTATGGTGTTGAAAAACAACAGATTTTTGGCTAAAAGTTGGAAATATACTTCCTATTTTGTATGCATAAATCTTTGCTCTGGTAGAGGATGCAGTGTAATTGTACAGTGATTAAGCAGAGGATTTGTTATCATTATTTAGTAAAACAATAAGATAAATGGTGCCAAAAAGGTTGAAGTGAACCTTAAATTACTTTGAAATACTTCATTGGTTTATGCAGAAGTAAAAATGTAGCAATGCTATCCAGTCTGAATTGCTCAACTCTGTATTTATATCTCATATTTCTGAGTGTTATATGGATGACTGACCAGTAAGTATGTTAAATGATTGATGCCAAATTCTGGATATCTATTAATTAGAGTTCTAGAGGACACTGAATGTTAAGAGTGGGCAATAAGAAGCATTATGGTCTTCAAGGCTTCTTCCTCTTCTTTTGATAGACCCTGCCCCAAAGCCAGGGACTGGCATTCAGAGCCATCCAAGATCAGCACTGGGAACTCTTTTTGCTCTTCAATCACACTTACAAGCTTTAGGGGACCTGAAGGAAACTGCACTCCAGATGTCAAGCCAAGGAGGGAGGACATAAAAGTTGGCTTGACGTGGGGCTAAAGATACTTCTAGGCTGAAATCTTCTACTTCACTCAGGAATCCATCCACATGGTACATCTCATCTACATCGTCAGTGGGTCCAGTTCCACCAACCGGGCATGTTATTCTTGGTTACATAGTAGTTTATAAGTCCTTGTGTACCTGTAAAGTGGGAAAAAATGAGATTAAGGTTTACATTGTCAAAATCATGGAATGAAGCCACGCAATTTCCAGTCAAGCGAATAGTGACAGGGGGAGAAATTCCACAGCCAGATTTGGAAAGCAAAATCTATGTCACTCACACAAAGTCATGTAGCAAAATACCCAGCAAATTCCAATTCTTTCCTAATGCTTTATTCAAGATACTGATTTCCATGACATAGTATCTCTACAAAGTAGTAGGTCAAATTTCAAAGATTATTCTAATGTTTCTTGATTTTTGTATTACGTTTCTTCGTTTCTGTGGGCCTGAGTCTTCAAACTCGTGCCCTAGCCAAACCGCGAACCTCTTCCCAACCTCCATGAACAAATTATACTATTTTCTATGATCACAGATTGAAGCAGTATCAAAAAGGTCCAAGAACAACCAGCTCTGTTGGGCAAACCCAGATGCCTTCTAACAGGTAGACTGGGCAGTAGGTGACAGATGGAAAGCCGTGAAGAAGTAAAAGGCTGAGGAGCAGAAATGTAATAGTTCTTCAACCGGGGTGGTGGCTGTGGATAAGCAGCCCTTGTTCCATCCCAGTGGAACTGATTTAACTCAGCTAACTGCTGCCAAACAGCATCTGGTTGTCGTTGTGCTGCAATGGGCCAGCAGTGCCCCGGGACCTCCTCCGGGACAGTAAGTTCCAGCTGAAAAACTGAGGAGCAGCCCAGTGCCAGTCACTACTTTTGTGGCCGCAATTATTAACATGTGCCTTGTAGCTCAGCAAAGGCATCCTTGGCTGATGATGAGGAGATGTCAAAACCTGTAGCAATCTAAGAACTTGGTAGCCCGAGGCTATTTCTTAAACTGTGTGGACATGGAGGTAGCAGGTCTCCGGCATTGAGACACATAGACATAAGTATCAGAGGCTTTCCAAGATGAGGCCACGGACTTGGGCCTGGGCCAAATGTACAATGTAGTCATGACCCACAGGCTTTCCAAGAGTGCAACGGAGAGAGGAAATTATCCTACTTTACCTTATTGAATAGAGGAATGCAACACATTGCACCAGGCTCATGAGACCAGAAAACATATTGGAAGGATTATTTTTTCCCCATTAGAAGCCCGAATAATTACTAGTGAACCATTTTTACAGTCTTCTCAGATTGTTGACATCAGTTACTGCTAATTAGAGTAGGATGAAAAATGAGTTTGCAACAGCCTTAGAATAAAATAGCATATGAAAGTGTTTGCTGAGTCCTCAGCAATCACATAGAAAGAGAAACAGCAAGGTGACATGGATCAGGCACAAAGTATGTCAGTTCCTGGCCAAACCAGCATATGCTCCGTGTTTACTCGACAGATTAGCACACATGCTCATATCAAAAAACACATCAAATCCAAACGAGCCATACTGAATCTAATTTGTGATCACCGAGCAATCAAGTTGTCAGGGAAAGTGCCCAAAACCGGGCCAAATACCACCACTAATTCAAGTCACCAGTTTCTTTCAGGTGAAGCTGAAGGAATGAGAATGGAAAACCATGATTCCTTTTTGCTTAATTTCTTGCAGCAATGGAGGCTGAGAAAAATATATCCCAAAGCCTGTAAATGTGGATTAAATTTATTATCCATAACTAGTGGCTCTGAATCATTTTTTTCTGAGATGAAATCCCAGGTGATATTCAATACATTAGGTTTTTATTTGTTGAAAGCAAAAGATTTCAGAACTTTCAGATAAAAAAGAATTGAGTTATATATTACAGTATTGTAATACAGAATAGCAATTAGAATGTATTAGTCAGACACATTTTACATAAACATTTTGTTTATTGAGGCAAAGTTATTGTTTTTTATTTTAAAGTTATTACATGTTAACAACATAGTTCAGAAAAGATTGATCAGCAACTGTGTGGTACCACAGATTAAATGTTAAAAATACCAATAGGATCAAGAAAAATCTTGCTGGGTTTGAAATACTTTTCTGTAGTTTTAATGAAATTCAATTCTATGCCATGATAACATCCAAATTTTGTCATACCAGATCTTCTATTAACTGGCTGTAGCCACCACTGTCTGTGAAAACTAAACACCAGACTTTGGTGGGATTTGGAATGCAAAGGGAAATATGTCACACATAAAAAATCATAGAATCATAGAATTGCCTGGGTTGGAAGGGACCTTTAAGGTAACTGAGTCTAACCGTCAACCTAACTCTGATAACAAACCATCACTAAACCATGTCTCTAAGCACTATGTCAACCCGTCTTTTAAATACCTCCAGGGATGGTGACTCCACCACTTCCCCGGGCAGCCCATTCCAAGGCTTAATTACCCTTTCAGTTTGAAAATTGTTCCCAATCTCCAATCTGAACCTCCCCTGCTGCAACTTGGGGTCATTTCCTCTTGTCCCGTCACCTGTTCCTTGGGAGAAGAGACCGACCTCCCCCGGCTACACCCTCCTTTCAGGGAGTTGGAGAGAGCAAGAAAGTCTCCCCTCAGCAAAAGGTCAAAAGAGATAAGCTTTTAGAGAGGAAGGGCCTTTTTTTATTTGTGTTTTTTTGTTTTTTTTTTCTCCACAGAAGTCACTTCTCAGAAAAGCCGGTAAATGGTGCCAAATCAGATTTGTGCTGGAGTGACCAATACTGTCTCATGGCCCAGCACTGGTAAGTCTGTGGTGATTATCAGGATTAATTGTACTAGAAGGCTGCGTTCAAGAGCATCAGTGGCAACTTGGCTTCTATTTGAGGCTATTTACTGTAGACAGTCCAGTCCAGTGGTTTAAATGATCACTAGTCGACAGTCAGCGAGTTCATGCTGCTTGGGTATGAACCCCAGGACCTCCTCTCTGTAATGTAAAGTGTGACAGTTCCCCACAGCTCTACAGTTTCAGTCCATGGGATTTCAGTTAATTGCTAATAAAATATTTTTCATATTTAAACTATTGAATTATTTCACTTTTTGATTATCTTATATCTTTAATCCTATTCAAATTTCTGCCTTATCTGCAGTTTAAATCACAGAATCATAGAATTGTCTAGGTTGGAAGAGACCTTTAAGATCATTTAGTCCAACCAGATTTCTCCTTATCTCCGAACTTGACCAATGCTGGATGGCTCTGAACACAGTCAGGCTGCTGTGCAGCATGTCTTTGCCTGAAACTTAGAATCATAGAATCATCTAGGTTGGAAGGGACCTTTAAGATCATCAAGCACAACTTTTTCCCTGTCCTCTCATTATGTAATTATTACTAATTTTTAAGGAAAGAAAGGGATATTCAGTTTGCTCAAAAATAAATGCAGCAGACACATTCCCAGAAAAATAATTTATTTGCTTTTCTGCGATAGACTGTTCTTTTGAAAGCTGCATGAGATCAGAAAAATGCAATGCTTGCCTCTGTAGAGCTTTGAGTCTGTCATTTTTTCCATGCTTATATCTCTAACATATTTTCATCTCCCATGTGCCCCTGGCAGGAGATTGCTTCCTGCCCTGGAGACCTCTGAGTGACACCTCCCAGGTTCTCATTATGTGATCAGGTGTCAGCTTGCTCCTAACGGCCAGACAGACAGCGCTGATGTTACTGTATAAACTATATCGTTTACCTGTGAGGACTGTCTTGGGTGAAGTAGTGCATGTTCCCACTCTTCTAACAAAGCCAGTTTCTGCCAATGAGCGCAACAAGCACCAACGACAATAAATAACAAGAGCTGGAGTTCTTTTCCAGAGCTTTACATATAATTTTAAATTCTCGTTCTTGCATACAGTTAACTGTTTCCACAGGATAGTCCTGTGGATGCTGAATCCAGTGAAAAGTATTATATCACTCTTATTTAAACAACATGGATTTTTTTCTATTTCCTTTCCTTTCCCTCCAGGGGCAACTCTCCATTATTTTACACCAGAAGTCCTCTCAAATGCCAACCACAGGTTCACTAATTAGGCTCAAAAAATAGAATTGCTATGCTGCACGGTCATTCTCCTTTTCTGTATCATATTTTCTTATAGGACCATGCATACGCAAGATTTGAGGGGAATCAATTTTTCAAGTTGAGATGAATTGGGACTTGAGAGTGGAGTGACTGCAGATGACACTAAGTTGGTAGAATACCACTTTAGTCCGTATCTCCAGGATAGTATTAGATTACAAATACAGTAGGATACAGTGAGAAGTTTTATTTTAAGGAAAAGAAGAATTAGAAATTTGAATGTGTTTTCTGATAACTGGGTGTAGGTTTTCTGTTGATGATATGCAGTTTTTCTTTTTAGGTAGAAACAGGCTTATCTTACCTATATTCAGAAATGGAAAGGGGAACTTTGCCTGCTCTCCCCCTCACTCAGCATTGGTTCAGTATGGCTTGCTTTCACTCCCTTGTTTATTTGTTAATCACTTATTTCGTCAAGTCTATTATTAGACTCTCTTCCCAGTCCGTGGATAGAAATTTACTTCACAGAGTCACAGTCATTGCACATATTAGCACTACTCTTCTGTGGTAAGTCAATGACCCTGAAGCTCTACTGGCAGATGGCAGCGTGTTGGCCACTAATCCACTTCTGGCAAAGCCAGCTGCAAAAGGTCGCTTGAGTTCACCTGGCCGGTTTTGCCAGCAGTGTATTAAAGAGAGGAGATCTTGCCTGCTGGGGTAGACGTGAGGACAGGAACCTCCAGGTTGTGGGCAGCAATGGGGAGCCAGAAGTCTCAAAGTCTTCAGCTGGCACAACTGCTGCATGTAAAACTCCTGCGTGTGGCTACGTGCAGCTCCCAGTGACTTCAGTGAAGTTACCTGGCTCTCATTAGGACATCTCTTGACTAAGACCTGTAGCCCTTGAATTTGTATTATGAAGTAATTAAATCACTTGTGACTACTGTAACAGTAGCATTGAATAACTGTGATACTAATTATTCATATTAGACTAGTCATAAGTAATTATTCATATCATAGAGGGATGATATCAATGTGCAAATCTAAAAAACTCCAAAGTTTGTTTTGGATGAAGCTTTTATAAGAACAGTCTTTGTTCTGAGATTTCTCATGTTTCCAGTTTCCACTTGACCTATTCTTCTCAGCTTGCTCTCTGAACAAAAGTTAGTGATATTGAGACCTACTAAATAGAGTTGCAGAGCCTAAATCACATCCCTTTACTCTTTGGCTTCTGCTGCCATATGAGGATAATGTCTATAACCCAAGGGAAGATCTCTGAAGAGATGTCTTCCATCATATATGTATCCATTACTGACCAGACTGTAATTATTCAGCATGTGATTTATTTCGAACCACTTCTTACGACGAAATCACAGATGGCTGAGATCTATAATACAAATATACAGAGTGTTTTCAAAGAAGTGTTGGGCTCTCACTCTGCATAAAGTTCATAGAAAAATGATTATTTGCTTCTCCAAGTCTGTAGTGCAGAAATCATAGATTTTTCTTTTCCTGAATGAGATCCTAAAAATTAAATAGATTAAGCTATTAGGCTTTCATTTAACTTGTTTCTATAAAAGATCTGCATTATAAAATGTCACCTGTCCTCTATCTTTGTTGCAGAGTATTCAATAAAACCAGCAAATTGTATCTTTTTCTGTAAACTTGCTGAATGGATTCATAAAGATGAACATCTACTTTTTTTATTGTATGTGACTTCTCCTGTTTGACTGCTAGGTAGTCATATTTCTTTTCAGGACAGTGATTTGAATGAAAATTAAGAAGAGGACACGGGATTCTGAGCTGAATAGTTAAGAATGCTGCTGCTAAGAAAGCTGATAAACCAAAAAGAAATCATAGATTTTGTGGGGGAATGACAGGGATGAAGCTGTATGGCCTGTGTCAGTCAGGTGAGGTGTATGTGGTGGTCTTTTCTGGCCTGAAATCAGAAATGTTTCAGTGAGAAGTTTGGTAGTAGCATTGAGTTGTATAGTTGAGTTTAGTATTGAGTTGAAAGCCAACCCCATCCTGGGCTGCATCCCCAGCAGCGTGGCCAGCAGGATGGGGGGGTGGGTTCTGCCCCTCTGCTCCGCTCTGGGGAGACCCCACCTGGAGCTCTGTGTCCAGCTCTGGAGTCCTCAGCACAGGAAGGACATGGACCTCTTAGAACAGGTCCAGAGAAGGCCACGAAGATGCTCTGAGGGCTGGAGCCCCTCTGCTGTGAGGACAGGCTGAGAAAGTGGGGGTTGTTCAGGCTGGAGAAAAGAAGGCTCCGGGGAGAACTTAGAGCCACTTCCAGTCCCTAAAGGGGCTCCAGGAGAGATGGGGAGGGACTCTGGATCAGGGAGTGGAGCCATAGGACGAGGGGCAATGGTTTTAAACTGAAAGAGGGGAGATTTAGGTTAGATACTAGAAAGAAATTCTCTGCTATGAGGCTGGTGATATACTGGCCCAGGTTGCCCAGAGAAGCTGTGGCTGCCCCATCCCTGGAGGGGTTCAAGGCCAGGCTGGATGGGGCTTGGAGCAACCTGGTCTGGTGGGAGGTGTCCCTGCCCAGGGCAGGGGGGTTGGAACTGGATGATCTTTAAGGTCCCTTCCAACCCAAATTGTTTTATGATTCTATGATTCTATGAATACAACTCCACATGTTCTTAGACTGAAAAGGGTAAAGATCTGTCACCAAAACATGGTTTTTCAGTTGGCTGTAAATTCAATGGAAGGTGGTCAGTCTTCTGGACAGCTTGCCTAAAGATCAGTTAAAAGTCACAATCTGCTTCTGACAGGTGAGGGACAGGAAAATAAATAAAACATCATTGACCTGGTCAAAGATTTTTGTGTTTCACTTTGTATTAAACCAAAATCAGGGCCCCAGTTCAACAGAGGACTGAAGCACTCTCACATCGGTGCTTGACAATGATTTAGGTAAGAATATGATTAATCACCTATGGAAGCCAAGCCTCAGTGCTCAGCCCCAGCAGTCCATGTTTCACATTTGATGCTTGACCCTAAAAGCTGGAAAATAAACTTTGGGTATTTTCACACCCAGTTTCCAGTAGACATCCTTTCCCCTTCCTTTCTCCTTCCCCTCTATTCCCCCATTCCAGTCCAGAACAATTAGTGCATCCTGTGGCCTGTTTAGACATGCACAGGTTCATTGTGTCTAATGTAGAGGATATGATGGAGATAAATTATCTGAACTAATTAGAACAGGGGGCTAAAGACAGTGGTTAGACATGGAGATAACACTTCCCTTCAAGAAGAGCCTTGCAGCCTCTATCATTTACTCTTTTCCTTCCTTCCTTCCTTCCTTCCTTCCTTCCTTCCTCCCTTCCTCCCTGCCTTTCTTCCTTCCTTCCTTTCTTCCTTTCCCTGTCCTTTTTTTTTCTTTCCCTCCTCCCACACCCCTGGCTTCCTCTGCAGCCAGCAGGGTTTCAGGGACCCGGAAGGTCACGGATATTTTCTGCTGGAGCAGGCCCAAAACTTTGAAATATATTTATGCAAGGGTATCAATCATGTAATTCAACAGAGGTAAAATACCTTGTAACTTTTCTTTTTCCCCTCGTTTTTGGTTTGTTTTTTTTTTTTGACATTTCCATCTAATTGAAAGAATATGTTTACCAAATTTGCTAAATCACTCATCCCAACGTGCAGTACTATGTTACAATATTAAGGCCATCTGTATTTGTCTGTATTCCATACAAAGGAATGTCAAGCTCCCAGAGTTAAATTTTAATGTAAATGCCAGAGTTTAGACCCTATGAATAATCCAGCGTGTCTAGGCAACCTGTTTGTCTCAATTATCTGATCACACAGAATCTTCCAAACAATACAATATTGTGTTGTACAATATAGTACATTGTTCTACGTCTTTGTATGAAAATGTACTGTTTTAAAAATTTTATTCCTTTCCTTCTTTCTAAATTACACTTACTTAATAGTTCATAATACACTAATTACCATAACCTGTCTATTCGCTAAGGCCAAAGTTTTCAAAACTGGATTACTAAAATGACCCTGTTAGGCAGGCAGTGCCTTATTTGCCAAGCTCTAAACTTCTGCAGCTGCCACAGGAATAATTTTTTTTTCTATCTTAGTGCAATAGGCAATGAACTTCAAGATATATTTGTTTAAGTGTTAGATGTCAGTCTTGCAACGACTTACCCTATGAGGCCTCATGCTAAATGGCAATACACCCAATGCCTGTAATTTTTTTTCCACATTTGAAATCCATGGGTGTGTTACCTGAAGTTTTCTTCAAAAAATATTCAGAACTACTGTAATCTAACAACTGTGTCTGTAACTCTACTCTGGGGGAGAAATTCTGTGACAAGTCTTAGATGGCGATTACTACTCAAGTTTGAAGCAGGAAAATTTAAGGATTGTCTTTATAGAAATTAAAGCATTGCTTTCCTGTGGGGAGAAATTCAAATGCAGTAGTAGCTATGGAGTCTTTTAAAAGAATAAGAGGCATGAAATTAAACCCCATGTTTTATACCAATCTCCCCCCTCCATTTAATTCAGATGAATGGAGGTCTGTTGAGTACAACTCCTTTAGTGAATTTTTATCACAGCCTTTTAGGGGATATACATGTACCCCACGGCCATTGCTTTATGGCAGGTTCCAAAATCACGCTCCTTGATGGGATCAGCTTTCTAACTTCCTCTTACCTGAGTAAATCCACATCTCACCATGAGAAAGGAAAATACAGAGCACAGCTCATTGGGTTTCTACCCCAGTCCCCTGGATGGGGAGGCAGTTGTAATATTACTGTTTAGGCGTCCAGAGTGAAGGCTTCTGTGCACGGCTTAGACACTGACAAAAGCTAGCAAGTTCACAAACACATCTGAAGCACATTAATTCTCCATTTTTTTCAGTAAAAACTGTGATATTTGTTTTGCTTATTGTTATTGCACACTTGCATTTTGGTTTGTTTGTTTCACTAGAGCTTCAGATGCCTGCATCAAGACAAACACAGAACAAAAGTATGGTCGTTCACCCCAGACTTTATGGTCTGAATATGAAAAAGTGAGCTATTACGAGCAAGGAAGATGGAAAGTAGAGTGAAACAATGGGATATGTATTTGTCAGCCTTGTAGACAATGTTCTCAGTGCTGGAGCTGCCAAGCTTTTGTAGGTATTGGGACAAAACAGGAGGAATTTGAAGCAATGAAACTATATTTTTGTGCCATAAATCTCATTTAATGCTGGTTTCATCAGCAAGGAAAGACTTTTTGGAAGCCTATGCAAAAATGAAAACAATTATCATTTCCTATTAATGCTTACATATGCATCATTTAAAGTGCCTGCTGTTTTACTTCTCTGACTGGAAGAACTCTGTGCTACATGTCTTAGATAGATTGAACTGTTCTGTTTAATGATACATGTCAAGAGACAATAAGACACAAGGAGAATTGTTTCTGTGTAAGGGTTTGTAAGGTTTTCCAGTAGTTGTCAGCAGCTCTTAAAAGTTCAGTCCAGGTTAAAAGCCGTATAGCTGCTTCCAGCGTTCAAAGGAAGGCGAATCCCTGTGCCAGGGCAGAAATTACTCACTCAGATGTACAATTGACTTATCTCCACCCAAATATTCCAGTGCCTGGAGGCTTACCACAGATGTTCTCTCTTTTTTTTTTTTTTTTATTTTTCTTTTAAACATTGTGCAGCCAATGCACTCGTTTGGCTACAGGAAGAAATTGTCAGCTAGTGAAAAGGACACAAAGAAAAATCCAACTGTAGTAAAGGACAAATCCTGACTCCGTGAGTGTACTTTATTGGAGGCCAAGCAAATTTTATCATGCAGGTTGGATCACAACTGCATGGGTTTTTTTCCGACTTGCAATAAATGTATATAGCACTTAAACAAGTAAAAAGATGGTCAGAAATATTTTAGGTGTTTAGTTCAGTCACTTAGACATAAGACCAGTTGGATGTGAGAGAACCTTGTCTCACAGTTACGTGAAGTTAAATTTTTTTAATTTATGATTTTATTTTCCTCGTTTATTAACTTTATTTAATTAATAGATTTTCTAAAATGACATTTGATTTTTTATGGTACTAGTAAGGATTTATCTGCTGATTTAGTTTGGAAGTTTTTTTTAATAAGGTGCAAGAAGAAATTTTTAGTAACTTATTTGATTTGACTCCTTGAAAATATCTCCTTTTTATTAAATACAGTAGTAAAATGTGAGAAATAACATTGGTATGCCATGTGGGTAGTCCCCTTTCTTGCCTTTTGTTCTCAAATATATCTGTTTTAAATGGGCTTCTAGAATGGGCTTTCTGATATTGAGGTATTAGAAAGCAGCCCTGAGGAAAGGGACTTGGGGGTGCTGATGGATGAGGAGCTGGACATGAGCAGGCAGTGGGCACTTGCAGCCCAGAAGGCCAATCCCATCCTGGGCTGTATCAAAAGATGCATTGTTAGCAGGTCCAGAGAGGTGATTCTTCTGCTTTACTCTGCTCTGGTGAGACCTCACCTGGAATATTGTGTGCAGGTCTGGAGCCCTCAATATAGGAAAAACATGGACCTGATGGGGCGGGTCCACAGGAGGGCCACAAGGATGATCAGGGGGTTGGAGCACCTCTGCTACGAGGACAGGCTGAGGGAGCTGGGGTTGTTCAGCCTGGAGAAGAGGAGGCTCCGGGGAGACCTAATAGCAGCCTTCCAGTACCTGAAGGCGGCCTAGAGGAAGGCTGGGGAGAGCCCAGTTCCAACCCCCTGCCCTGGGCAGGGACACCTCCCACCAGACCAGGTTGCTCCAAGCCCCATCCAGCCTGGCCTTGAACCCCTCCAGGGATGGGGCAGCCACAGCTTCTCAGGGCAACCTGGGCCAGCGTCTCACTACCCTCACAGCAAAGAATTTCTTCCTGAGATCTCATCTCAATCTTCTCTCTTTCAGTTTAATACCATTCCCTCTCATCCTGTGGCTCCACTCACTGATCAAGGGTCCCTCCCCATCTCCTGTAAGACCCCAGATGTGGTCCACCGACTGCAGAAAAGGCTTTAAAAATATTGCAGGAGTCCTTTTTATCACCTTGATCCGTACTCAGACGAATCAGTGTCCTGAGTCTCTTGAAATCAAAATGTTCTTCTGGTAATAGCTGCCAGAACTACCAGGATCGACAGCAGAGTGGCAGTAACCTTGTCAGCTTCTCACAAGAAAAATCAAGATATTCATGCAGGCAAAAATTTAAAAATGCATCCATGAATTAAAATTAAAAAAAAAAAAGAAAATGAAGAAAACAAAGCCATCCTGGTTACAAAGGATTATGTGAGATTTGGTACATTTTCCATCTTTCTTTTTTCACAAGGATGAAGTCACATTTTGGATACATGTTTGGTTGACACAATGTACAGTGCAATCTTGCGTTTTATTCCTAGCTGGTGTTTGTGTTGGCTTGTGTTTTTCCTTCCCTGTGCTACAGTTCTTGACATCATGTTATAACTGTGGGTGGAAGTGCCAAATGTTGTAGCAGCATAATGCTGTGTATTATTGTGATACAGTGAGGGCTTGGCTGGGAATTACAGTTCCTATATTCCTTTCTAATTCTTTTGGTGCAAATTCTAGGGGCAAATTGGACAACAGTGCAGACCTAACCAGCCAACAACAAAAATAATATTAAGAATTTAAGGACTGCTTTTTCATTCATGGAAATCAATGAAACTTCTGGAAGATACAGGACTTCATTAATTTGGTTTAAGACTAACCACTCGGTGCTGTAGCATTCCCTACTTACTGTATCCTTCGGTTTATCACTGGCTGTGAGTATTGTACCCCTCCGGATGGTAAGGAATCTGCCTTCTTTAAAAACATATTTAATCTTTTCCAGCATTCTGGTAGAGGACCTGCAGTCTTCTTTTTAATTGCTTTCATAGACATGATGCTATTTTAAGAAATTCTAAAGGATTTAATTTTTAATTAAATTTCAATTTTAATTTAAGACATTTTAAATTTCATTCGTTTAGACTTAGGGTATAGAATTGAGTGCTTCTATCACAGTTTCAATGATCAATAGAAAAAAAAACGACTAAAAAAAAAAAAAAAGCCTCACCTTTAGTTACATCCTCCGTCTTAACCTGGGAAGCCTGCAGTTTTACAGTTCTAGCGGCTTTTTAGCAGAAGTGTGAAAATCCCTTGTATGAGTAGTTTTTTTCTGACCTATGCTGGTCCCCTTCCTGTCTGAGAAGGCTGTCACACCTCCATGATCTCATACAAACTTCTCGCTTTTTCCTCTTTCGCGCTTTGTGGCTGGGCTGACGTTGGGAACTAGAGCCTCTTAATATTCAGTTGCAACATCCATTCTCTCCGCTTGCAGACTTCCTCTCATTTCCAAAATATTCTCCCAAACTATTGTTCCAAACTCCATATGCCCCCTAAATTTTGAGCGTACAAGTAACGTCGCGAGGTTCAATTCAATTTCTTGTGGCAGTTGTGAAGTATGGTTTAAAGGGAAGACCAGTGCTGTGGACTCTTTCTGCCCCCTCTGCCCAGTTCCAGCCATTCTGAGATCCTGAGGATCAAATCTTTCAGCATTCGACATTTTCCAGCAAATAGGAAGAAAATGAATGTGTTTTCGTAATTTTGTGTGTTTCTTTGTGCATTCAGCCTTAGCACAGATGTCAGTTTCTCGTGCTGCCGTGCTATTTTTTGTACCAATTAAACTATAAAGCAAAAAGATTTTAGTTACTTTCTGGAGCTCAAAAACATATGGGGACAAACTGAAACTGTTTGCAGTGAAGGGAAAATAGTAATTTATGCCACAGTAACTTTTTTCCAGTAATAACTTAAGGTAGGTGCAGTAACTTGTATTCTGTTTTCCTTTACTTTGTGTTAATTCTCTTTTTTTTAAAAAAAAATCTATTTGGAAACAACTTAAATAAACATGTTGATCAGCCAGGAGGGTTTCAGTGTTCCTGCTGACACTGGCACCGAGAGGAAAAATAATGGAAAAACTAAATAAGGCTTAACTCTTACCAAAGCAGCACAAAGCAATAAAAGTTTTTCTCTGGTGCGGTGTTAAAACATATGTACTAGTGGGAAGGATGGTACCGTCATCAATACTTGTAGAACAGTAATTTCAAGTATCAGATGTAGAATTTACATAGAAAGAGGTCTGTTAAGAGTTTGTGGCAATAAAAAAATATATTCTCTACTCTTTTGCTTTTTCTGATTAGGTCTCAAAGTACTTTGAGGTCAACATGAAGTAGGAACATGCTTTGCTCTGTGTCCTGTACTAGAAAACAAGGTAATACAATCCCAGCCCGGTGTTTTATCCACTGGATCACGCTTGCAAGACAAAGCTGAAATCATGGCAGTTTCATTTGTGACAAAGTAAATGTCTCCACTCATGAACCGGTCGACACAAATAACCTTATTCTACTGTAGAGCAGAGGGAATAATGTCAGCAATGACTGCTGCAGAGCTTGCCTGCCTGGAAGGACTATAGGACGTGTGTGCTCATTTCAGCCTGGCCTTCACACCTTTCTGCCTCCTGATATGGTCTCGTGTCTTTTCATTGCAAAATAATTCGGTCTTGAGCTTGGCATAATTGTTAATGAAAATCTTCCCTCCTTCAAGTAGCTTATATTAAGGTTTGCAAGATAATACTTAGTATCATGGTTAGTCTGTAAGCTGCTTGGAACAGTGGTTACTCCTATTTCAGTGTGCCAGAAGTTCATAAGAAGATATTGTATCTCTGAACATTGTACTTCTGACTTTTTAAATTAGAGGAAACCCACACAGACCTCAAAAGAAAGCTTTTTTTCTCTCAATAAGTGAGTAACACATTACATGAAAGTGTCACCTTAGTCAGAAATATATTCCCATATTAAAGCATTTCTATTATTTTATCACCAGAGCTCCCGCATTTTGCCCCACGCCCTGACAGCTCCTTTCTGGAACTGCAGGGTTCTCAGGGTGTCTGCCCTCACAGCCTTACATAAATATATCAGTGAGTTTCTCCTCTGTGCTCTGCAAACCTTCCAAAGGCTTATGAACAGAAATCAGGACTGACTTTTACAGGTATATAAACTTTCCCCCATGCTCTTCCCCTTACCATCAAAGGGATACCATCCAGGGGGACCTGGACAGACTTGAGAGTTGGGCCCGTGTGAACCTCATGAAACTGAACCAGGCTAAGTGCAGGGTCCTGCACCTGGGTCACGGCAATCCCAGACACAAATACAGGTTGGGAGGAGAACGGATGGAGAGCAGGAGAAGGACTTGGGGGTGTTGGTGGATGAGAAGCTCAATGTGAGCTGGCAATGTGCCCTGGCAGCCCGGAAAGCCCCCGCATCCCGGGCTGCATCCCAGCAGCGTGCCCAGCAGGGTGAGGGGGGAGCACTGTCCCGCTCTGGAGTCCTCAGTACAGGAAGGACATGGACCTGTTGGAGTGGATCCAGAGGAGGCCACAAAGATGCTCCAAGGGCTGGAGCCCCTCTGCTGTGAGGACAGGCTGAGAGAGTTGGGGGTGTTCAGCCTGGAGAAGAGAAGGCTCTGGGGAGACCTTAGAGCCCCTTCCAGTCCCTAAAGGGGCTCCAGGAGAGATGGGGAGGGACCCTTGATCAGTGAGTGAAGCCACAGGATGAGAGGGAATGGTATTAAACTGAAAGAGAGAAGATTGAGATGAGATCTCAGGAAGAAATTCTTTGCTGTGAGGGTGGTGAGGCCCTGGCCCAGGTTGCCCAGAGAAGCTGTGGCTGCCCCATCCCTGGAGGTGTTCAAGGTCAGGCTGGATGGGGCTTTGAGCAAGCTGGTCTGGTGGGAGGTGTCCCTGCCCGGGGCAGCAGGTTGGAGCTCAATGATCTTTAAGGTCCCTTCCAACCCAAACCATTCTATGGTTCTATGATTCTATGGATTACAAGGGCATCTTTGGCTGGAAATTACACTGAAAAGACCTCTTCTCAAAAATTATCATGCAGCAGATACACATGAAATGAACAATCTGTTAACAACCTTGTTCCTGATGAATTGTTTTACAGTGTCAGGAAACTCATTCTTCCATAAGCAATGTGTTTATTTTTTAGCATGCTTCCCTGGGGAATTTACTGTCTAAAACTGTACATGTGCATCTTGTTAGCCAATAAGTATTCTAAATCTGTTGCAAATCAGGCTAAATTTGTCAGAATGGTAGAGGTCTCAAAGATATTAAAGGTTTGATTCAGTCATCCATGAATAGATGCTCCATAACATTTACTGAGATATTTGAGAAATCAACATGGCTTTGGCAGATATGACACAAGAGAGACAAAAGAAGTCTTAACCCCTCTTTTTTGCTAAGGCAACTGGTATCCACTTGGTATATAAAATACCTCTTGATACATATGTATGGGCAGCATAATCAAGTCCTGCATCTCCACTATCTCCACTGAAAGTCCTTGAATAGTGTAAACATTGCTTAGCAATGAGTGAACCCAATAGATATTCTTGACATTCCTTTCACAGCAATCACTAGAGAGAAAATTAACTCTTTCCCAGCTGAAACCAGGACAATGTCACAGCCTAAAAAATCTGCATCTTGTCGATGACTCTGTCCATAACAAATCATTTCCCTTCCTTATGACTTAAAACTGGGGACAGACTAAGACCATGCATCATGAGAATTCAGCCTGTGTTATTTGATTTAGTCCTTCAAGACAGCTTGAATGTTTTAACACGCACTCAGGTGGTGCACGGTCTAACAAATCTAAGGCTTGTAAAATCCATTTACATTTCTTGCATTAAGTCCAAAATTTCTTCCAGGTTAAGCTTTGGCTGTCAAAGTCATCTGCTTAGCGGAAGGCTGACTGGGGAATGGCATTACACAATTTACAGTTTGATATTGTGATCCAAGTGAGCAAAATCACATTTGAATGCTAGTTGAGATAATCTAGCAAAACAACAGGAAAGTATTTCACCAGCTTCCTCTTTCAATTTCCTGAAGATAAATGGTTCGGTTTTTGCGAAGAAAAGTTGTCAGTTGGAACAAAAAGGGGATTTTCAAGATCTCCATCTCTGCCAGGTGTTTTATTGGGCAGTGAATCATAAGTATAATTTAATCCTTACCCACACAGCGTTACTGAGAAGCAGCTTGGTGTTGGGTTTCAGGCTTTTTTGAAGTTTCGGCTTCAAATAACAGCCAACAAATTTATGAATCTCCTTAACTATTTCCGCATTTAAACTCCTGAATTTGTAATTCCCTCACTGAGGGACTGAAGGTAACGCTAATGGGATTCTTCTTATGTGTGTTTACTGTTTTTTGGTTAAATGCTTGTTAGTAGTTATTTGTTACTCATAAATACGGCTGGTTTTATGCGGGTTTTATCTATACTCCTTTTTACAGAAGATTTTGCAGAATATTCCCTTTTAACTTTTTCAAACAATTTGTTCCTGCTGTTCCCCACATCAAAGGCAGTGGCTTCACATTTTCTGTGGCCCATTAGACTTTCAGAAATGCTCATTGAACATTCAGCTTTGGAACTGAAGGCATATTTTTTACTTGGATAAAAATGTGTTAAAACTTCCCAGGGCCCACATCGAAGGGTAGCCATTCGATGCCCCCACAAGGGCACGTTTCTGGCTCACGGATTGTTTCTGTCTCTCCCTTGCTTCACTTTGAATCAAAGAGGAAATGGTGAACCAGTGCCTGTGACTAAGGGAAATCTTGAGCATTTTGGTTAAGCTCAATTGCTACTTCGCTTGGGATGTTCCAAGGTCTATGTTGAATCTTTAACTTCCATTTTGAAATCAAACTGGAAGTACCTCGGTTGGGAGGGGACTGATCTTTCCATTCTTCGCTGTGTGAAAACAAACTATTTTTAATAGGAAATTTCATTATGCAGCAAATAGCCACCAGTGAGGTCAGAATAAGGAGATATAACTAAACCATTTATTTGCTTAAGAAATAACTCTTTTTGCCTGTTTGTTTTGCTTGAGGACATTATTGGATACAAACTACCCACAGCTGTGGAAAGTGAAGGCATTTGACAGTGTCCAGAATTCAGCCATTTAACTGTTCGAGGAGCCATTCCTACAAGCCTATTTAAAGCTTCACATTTTTAATGTGGGAAATGTCTGAAAGAACTACAGGCGCTAAAACCAGATTTAACCCTGCTAGAAAACAGCGTGAATTTTTTTTCTCCATTCTGTATTTTCTCTTGCAGACTAATGATTTAGAGGAAGGCCATGAGGGCTAATGAACACATGGTGGGACTTTATATAGGATATCAAAGCTGGTGCAACCCACATACATCTAGCTCTACTCTGTAACTCAGATCAGAAAAAAACTATTTGATACTTTCTGGTTGAATTGCTGTAAGCTAAGAGTCAGAAGTGGTCAATGAAAGACCCACTTCTGCAGCCTGAAAGAAGCTGCCTTTCAGAATTGCACCTGGAAATGTCGGACTATCTGTGGGAAATTCACATCCCACTAGTCAGTAAAAATCTGGAGTATCTCTTGGTTCTTCACACCATTAGACTGTGACAGCTCTTCCCCCAGAGGGCAGAGGTAGGCATGGGCAAAGACTGAAGCATTGCAGTGAATAATAAAACTGAAGTAGCTGTGGATTTGCCAAATTTCAGCAGTCAGTGGGGTCACTTCTCAGATGGTCTAAGTTATAATGTTCTTTTCTCCTACAAGAAAGGATGGTCCTTGTCACGTTGTCAGTGTTTTCTATTCTAGCAGGTCTGTACCTGCAGGATCTTGGAACAAGTTTTGATGATTACATGGGCAAAAACTGTGCCATATTGAGGGATCATTCCCTGGTGCTGACATGGGCCTTGTGGGAGCAGCAGGTTAGTGCTTCTCTGGGCCATCATTGGCTCATCCAAAGTGAGTTTATATATCTCTACCCAATTTCTCTCCAAAATAATTACTTTTGCTACTTAACATGTGAGATGACTTTCCCTGAACAAGGGTCTAAGAAACCTGATGAGGAAACAGCTGAGGAATAGATCTCAGTTTCTTTCAGGTTCACCTCTATGCTTTCCCATGTTTTCCTTCTCCAAAATGTAGGCTTTCTTTTAGGGGACAAGTAGATTCCTCTCTCTACCAAACATATATTGCCTTATAACCACCCATACAGCATTTATTCTGAATATTCAGTCCCAAGACTATGACTCAGGGATGGCTTCTTCAAGAAGCCTATGGGTCTGAATCCTTGAACCTTGCCATTTTTTTCCTCTTCCATTATTTTTTTCGTATTACAATTAGTAGATGGGTTATAAGAATAGGCATTAGTCTGTGATGCATTTGCATGATCTCATATATAAACTTCCTGCTGCCAAAATACTAGCCTTCATTTTAAAACCATTTTGTGATCTCAGTAATAGCCAAAGTACATCTCTGTTTTGCTGAAATCTGACCATCTCTCCAACCTGTGCTGCTCTGAAAGCTATTAAAAAAATCATTATCTGGATCAGTTAAAATTCACGTTGTGCACAAGACGAACTAAGAATGTTCTGCAAGTATTGGTAGAACACCATGGAATTGGGTTCCTATCTGGTTCTGAATGGAGGAATACAGTATGACTGAGACGAAGAAGCTCCATCAAGGTACAGGAGCTTTCATAAGGAGACACTGCACATTCACTCACAACTGGAGCTGTTGAGGTGAAAAAGTCGCAGTTGGCCTCCCATTTGACTTGTAGCGACCCAACTGTGACCATCCATGGGCAAAGGAGCTCTCAGCAGTGTTTGTGAGTGGTAGTTTATGGTCTTGCCTTGCATGTTACATTACATATGCCTGCCAAAATGCTTTCAGTGTTTGTGCCCTGAGACTGAATTCAGAAATACAGCAGATTCCTGTCTCTGCTGCAGGAGCTCTGAGTGATGCTGGACAGGTTGAATTAGTTGGAGTGAGAATAGCATTTTCTTACCTCTCCGAGGCCTTGTCTTAGTAAGAAGAATTTCACTGAATTTCACTGAATTTTTAGAGTTGGAAGGGACCATAGAGATCATCTAGTCCAACTCCTCTGCTGAAGCAGGATTGCCCAGAGCTAGAGCATGTTACTCAGGACTGCATCCAGGCGGGTCTTGAAAATCTCCAAAGAAGGGGACTCCACAACCTCCCTGGGCAGCCTGTTCCAGGGCTCTGCCACGCTCACTGTGAAGAAGTTTTTTCTTATATTTGAGTGGAACCTCCTATGTTCCAACTTATGCCCATTACCCCTTGTCCTCTCACTGGCAACCGCTGAAAAGAGTCTGGCTCCCTCCTCCTTCAAACCACCCTTTAGGTACTTATAGGCATTGATAAGGTCTCCCCTCAGCCTTCTCTTCTCCAGACTAAAGAGTCCCAGCTCTCTCAGCCTTTCTTCATAAGGGAGATGCTCCAAACCTTGAATCATCTTTGTTGCCTTTCGCTGGACTCTTTCCAGTAGCTCCTTGTCCCTCTTGAACTGGGGAGCCCAGAACTGGATGCAGTATTCCAGTTGTGGCCTCACCAGTGCAGAGTAGAGGGGGAGAATGACTTTCCTCTACCTACTAGCCACACTCTTAATGTGGCTTAACTAATGATTAGTTATTTTGAGAAATATCAAGGACATGTAGCCATTCCTGAAGAACACACCACTAAAGCAGGAGATCCCAAATTTTCTAATTGCCACCCCTCTTAGGAAGTTATAATCACAAGTTTATTGGCTCCTCCAGGATCTCACCCCAATTTAGGAACTACCTTCAATTCACACTGAGGCTTCAGCTGCATTTTTTAGGTTTTGACAATTTACTGTATAGCAATACTTGCACCTTGAACAGCTCACTGTTGAATCCTGACTGTGGTGTGCTATTTGGCTGGTAGGTAGTTATAAAAATAACTTAATCTATATCCATGCAGTATAATTGCTACAATTGTAAATGCTGCTTCACATAAGCCTTGGAGAATTTAATTATGATTCTCACAGGAACTTTAACTCTTCTGTCTTTTATGTCTATCCCTGTACACAGTGTACATAGTGTACAGGCCGGGTCATACATAGTGTACAGGGATACACTATTTTTATTCCTCTGAGGAATTTTTATTCCTCAGTTTAAGATGCATGTACAATGTTAAAAGTCCTCTGCAAAAGAATAGTGTTAGATTTCCTGTCCTTTTTTGTCCCCAAACCACTGAGATATAGCACTCTTTGCCTTCAGCAGAGTGTTCTGAATTTCATTTTCTTAGCAAAAAGGCAGAGGAAAAATGTATTTGATGGTTGTGGGGACTTCTGCCAGAGCACAGAAGTTGGTTATTGGCATTTTAAGATAACATACTCATTCTGGCATGAAGAATAGTCATTGATTAATTTTGCTGAGATACGATGTTGGATGTTCTGCTAAATACGAGCATTTTGTAGAATGCTTGTGGTATATATTAAAGTTCCCATTTATTTCTAGCAAAGGTACTGTAAACTGGGAAAGTGTGCGTTGCACTTGGAACCTTCACATTCCTAACTGAACGGAAGGGAGCTTCTGAGACTGGCTGCTTTGCATGATTGAGGAAAGGACTAGATTTATGAGTCAAGATAGAAGAACCTTTTTCCCCTCCATTAAGATCACTTCATTCAGCAGTACCACTTCCTTCCCAATCTATCAGATTGGGTCTGCACTTTGTATACACTCAGATCCCCGTTGACAGCAAGAGGAAGATCATCTCCTTGCTCAGGAAAAACTTCTAGAACTAAAGGCTGAATTATTATCCTCTTCTTTGTCCTGTCTCGTGCTCATTCTCTCCCCTCTCCACAAACATACACATGATTTCCTGTTATTTATCTTCACTAATTCCTATTTTCACTCTTCTACTCCCTCTGACATTGCTTTTGCATACACACACACATATACATACACTTACACATATACGCATTTATTTGAACATATATAAGACCTACAATGGATTGGTCCCTCTCCCTATAGCTGACAGGACACTTTCAAAAAGCCCCACTTCCTAACAGATCTATTTTATTTCAGTGATAATTGGGCTCAAGAGAAACGAGAAAGCCTAGAAATGAATAACTAACAATATAAGTGATATAAATGTGAATTCCTAAGGTGATGGTTGAATGGAGGAGTGTATACCAAAATTAAATTTCAATTTATCATAGTGAAACCTCTATGGAGCAAAGTACTTACAAAAAGCAATATGAAGCCAAAAAAAATAAGGGAAAAGAAAGAAAATAACTCAGTTTTTAACAAGTTATTTAAAACTCTTCAAGGGAAAATCTTAATCTTTTTCTCTTGAATAAATAATGCAATATGGCAAGAAAACCTGAAAAATGAAAAGGAACTGTAGCCAAGCAGAAAAAATATCCTTTACCATGAAAGATATCCACCCACAGACAGTAGTGGTAACAACTAATAAAATAAAGCTGGGGCTTATAAAACACATAATTTCAGTCACAATTAATTATAAAAATTGAAACAGAAGAATTTCTTGCAGCATGATGAGGAAAATTTTCATTCCTTCTCAACATATTTGCCATAAAGGGCTCCCACACACTAATTCAATGCAGTATTTTCATGGTTATTTTCCTCACAGGAGGAGTATATTTTTCTGTAGGCTTGGGAAAAAAGCTCTGCTCAAGGCTTCTGGTTCAGCAATAAAAAGAATAAACCACTGGACTAGTTGCTCCTTCTCTTCCACAGTATTGTGTCATTTTGCAAGTAATTTTATATTTTCACCTGACAACAGGAAGGATATGGTAAAGAGAGAATAAACACATACCTGCAGAAGTTCAGAGTGGTGTGAACAGAAGTTGGAAGAACCATTGACTTGAGTCCATGAGCAGCGCAGATCATCATAGCCTTCTTTCCTTTGACTTACCAGCCACGGGAATTCTTGCCTGATATTTCTGTTGTTCGGATTAAGCACCTGTAGCTCATCTGAACACTGGGAGGTGGTCAAGAAAAGGCTGGATGGAGCTTTGAGCAACCGGGTCTAGTGGGATGTGTCCCTGCCCATGGCGGGGGGTTAGAACTTTATGATCTTTAAGATCCCTTCTATCCCAAACCATTCTATGATTCTATGATCTTTCAAGAACCTAAATCTTGCTCTTGGGCAGTGCTGGGACAAAGCTGGACCTGAAAAATGCCATGTTAATACATACATGCACTCATTTTCACCCATTTACACATATTATTAGTGTAATTTAACCAACCACCATGTCTTGTGAAAGTCCTCTGATATTAAGGATTGTACCGTCAAACAATCTAACCTCTCACGCATAAGAAGTCTAGCAGTTAGGCAATGAAGGAGCTATTTATTCTTGTTAAGAAAAAGCAAAGGAATGATGTCACAGAATAAAGAAGACATATCAGGCACCATGATTGCTGGACCAGAAAAATTAATACCTCATCAAAATACAAAGAGATGTCTAGAACAGAAGAATCGAGCAGATCAGAGAACAGTTAGACATCAGTATCTTCGAAAATGTGAAAGACAACAAGAATATTAAAATAGAACTTTGAGTCACCAAATAATTGGTCATTAGGAAAAGAAAAATGATGGGAAGGATATAGCATGCCCTGACATACTTATTTAATTAGAAGTTTTTCCTTAGGTTGGAAACTGTGTAATAATATCACAGAATCACAGAATCACCACGGTTGTAAGGGACATCTGAGATCATAGAGTCCAACCTTAAAAAAAACCAAAAAACCCCACCAACAAAACAAAAACAACAAAACAAAAAGCACAACACCCCACCACATCACACCCACCCATAAACCAATAGAGCATGCCCTGAAGAGCCACGTCTACACATTTCTTAAATACCTCCACCACCTCCCTGGGCAGGCTGCTCCAGTGCCTGACCACCCTCTCAGGAAAGTAATTCTTCCTGATATCTAATCTAAACCTCCCCTGCCACAACTTCAGACCGTTTCCTCTGGTCCTGACATTATTCCCTTGGGAGAAGAGGCCAACTCCCACCTCTCTACACCCTCCTTTCAGGAGTTGTAGAGGGCAATGAGGTCCCCCCTCAGCTTCCTCTTCTCCAAACTAAACATGCCCA
>VXAK01020860.1:0-30778 GCA_013399435.1 Arenaria interpres
TTTTTTTTTTTTTTTCAGAATATAATACATACCAGAAGCTGTATATAACAGGGCCCTGTTTGGCCTCTATTTGCTAATTATGTGTTAACTCATTACATGTTTCTTGACTGAGTCACCATCCTAAAATACATACTAAATTTTCTTGACTAATAGCTTAATTAAAGTACCTCATGCCTGAAATTGAGAATCAAAGTTATTCATATTAAAAAGATGGCTCAAAAAGTTTGCTTGTTTTGGGACCAAGCTCTGATAAATGTGATTAATTTATGTAAGTGCATTTACATAAGAATATTCTTAAAGGAAACATCAACTTTCCCTCTTCTACCACTTTTGAAACATCATGTATTACTAGAAGTTACTTGTTTAGGAGGCAGTTCAGTCAACGAATTCAGTTGAAAGACTATGCATGAAACATAAACATCATTATATTTTAAAATACAGTAAACTCACAAGAGAGATGGCTATTTGTTGAAAACCCAAGCATGAAATCCTCCTTGTTAAACAGAACAAGCCTACTGTACTATTAGGAAGTTATGCTGTTATGCTGTTCCAGTCAACAATCCCTACCAAGAGTTCATGTACCTGTAAAACTGCTACTCCAAGTGTCATTAAGATCCTAAGGTCGACACAGACATCGGTAATTATTCTTATATATGTAGCCTTACAAACCTGGGATGCTGCCTTCTCAAAGCCATCCGGGTTCAAAGATGGCATGATATGGATACGTGTGCTATGGATCAAGTTGATAATAGTTTCATTTCCTTTCTGGTATTCATTACACAAGTACTGAGCCAAGAAGATGAGCAGCTCCCTTCCGACAGCTTCATTCCCATGCATATTCCCAACATATTTAAACTCCGGTTCACCTGCAAGAAAAAAGAAAAACATGTCTTAGAACAACACATTAAAATCACCCATGGACTAGAGCATACAGCACACCTGAGATGTGAGTATCAACTGGTCACAGTATCCCCAGGAAGGTACAACCTTCCTTCAGAAAAGCGGATTTTATTTTTTTCCTAAACTCTTACTAAACAAATAATAGTTTATGTTCAGCTGTTTGCCAGCAGAGAAAGAATACCAGAGGACAATACAGACTACACGGTATGCCAAAATAAATGCTAAGTACAGCCATTAACATTACTACTGTTGAGATCTAATGCAATTGATGCCTCAATACTACAAAAGAGTGTCTTGATTAGGTAGTTTTTAAATATATAAACTGACACGAACAGAGCTTCTTATCTTTAATGTTCTAAGATTAGGTTAAGCTTATCACACTACACATGCATTAAACCGCAATTCTTTTACCAAAGCATTGCCACTGAACAGCTGTTGGTCCTAATGATCTGAAAAATCTTATTTAGTAGTTGCTTTGGATATTCAGCTCAGACTTTATGAAACAAGGGCAATAACCTAACTCATAAAATGAATCTTTCCCATTTAACATTCCAGTAAACAGTCCAGTATTAAATATATTTATAAATATTCTACATATATTAATGAATACATACATGGAATAACATATATTTAATGTTGCTTTTATATACATTGTATAATCATGTCTAATATTCAATGTATAATATTTATTTAACATATATTCCATACATATTAATACATATTAAATATATAAATAAGCAGTCCAAAATTCCCAATTGCTCATTAGTCACATTCTCATGACCCTAGACATGANATAATATAAATACCTGAAAGACATTTAAAGGATTTTTCTGGAACTAAATGGAAGAATATGCTAGTTCTTGGGTTGAAATGCGTTTTCCTTAACCTTTTTCTTTTTAAATGCAGTTCTTTTGCTGTAACACCTTTAATCAAACATTCTGCTGATTATATGCTCTGACTAGTCTTTGAACACACTTTGCAATAGCCTTCAGCACTATCACAGGGGCAAAATCAAGCCAGGAAGAGCGTTACACAAACGAGACCTAAATAATTGCTAATCAAGCACACAGCCGTATCTACTTACGACTCTTCAGCCTGTGCTTGTTAACCTTAATCCAGCGATAAAATGCTAGCAGGCACAGGGCTGTTAATACCGTGACTTCTTTCCTTCCAGCTAAGATGTTTCTGTACATATGTATTTATCCCTGATTTTTTTTTTCAGATAGGTTGAAAAATTTTCTAGTTCCAGTGAAATAGCTTCATTTTTATCTGACATGCACAATGCCATTACTGTGAGCAAAACCCTCCATTTCCTATTTTGGCATTGAGCTCCTATTTGCTGGTTTTTTTATCTGTTAATACCAGGGAATGCAAGAGGTCTAATCATCAAGACCGTGCAATCAACCCTATCCATCAACCCTATCCCATTAAAACAGATGGATACTATTTGATAAAATACACACCACTGCACATCACATAGTCTCATAATTAGAATACTCATGTGTATGTATACTAGCACACTACTTATGGGAAAATTGCTTCACAAGCTAACAGGTGAAATTGTTATTGCAATAAATATGAACGCAGTTGCATTCTGCATTTGTGGTTTTCCCTAGAAGACCACTAAGGAACCCTGAATGAGAAATAATTTATCCAGATTCCCAGCCCTGTGCATTAATCCCCTGCTTTTCCCACTTGAATTTTACAGGCCTGGCTCAAATGAAGAAATAGAAACATATGTTTCCTATACAGTTACTGCTTGCCCCCCTCCCCAAAGTATCATTAACAGTGTTTAGAAAGTTTCATGAAACAGGTACAGGGTCTATAGGGAACCAAGAGTACAGACTCATCTACAGCATACCTTCACTGGTAATGACCCATCTCAAACGAGCATTAAAAGCTAAAAGGAGTTCAGGAAGAGGTAAACAGAGTCAGTGGAAATATGGAAAGTCTTTCCTATGAAAAGTGATTGAAGAAATCAGCCCTATTTTCCTTAGGAAGCATAATAAGGGACAGTCAAATACACTGGCCATCCTGGCATGGAGGAATTGGCCTGGAAAGCAGCACTTCCCTACATCACAAAACAAGAGACAGTGATTTCCAATGAAAGGAAACAATGTCTGGTTTTAGACTGATAAAGAAAAAATAATGTTACTTGTAACAGAAAGTGTGAAAACATTATTCAAAGAATCGCAGTGAAGTATCATTGGCAGTGAAGAATCAGCAGAACTCCAAGTTACCAAGCATTAAAAAACTAATCTTAAAGTTAATGCAAAAGAACGAAAAGGGGAAGATAACAGAGAGCTGAATAACAGCCCTGCTTCAAAATTTGTGTTCATATTTTAGCTCCCCAGGGCATTTCCTTACGCCTTTCTCCAAAGCAAAGGAATCTATCTCCTATTGATCCTCCAGGTGTGGAGAACAAGGCCACGCAGTCCACACAGGTGGGAACCATTCTCTGCCAGTTCCCCAGCACTGCTCATTTTCTTACCCCTAGGCACAGCAACCAAAGAAATACTGGGTTTCTGCTCAGTATCAGAAGATACTGAATTTCACACTGTATCCCACAATTTTAGGAAAACTCTTCATTGTTTCAACAGTGTAATTCATGCCTAAAAGAACAAAGGAAAAAATGGGTCCTTCTCCCATCTAAACTTTGCAGTTTCTCCAAGGGAAACAAACTCAATTTTTACTGTTCATTTTGGGGAAAACAAATTAATGCTACAAGCTGGCTGTGTGGGAATTAGTAATTCAGTCATTAGTTGTCCGTACCTATCATGGCCAAAGTCAGGGAGTCCATTCTGGAAAAGGGACAATGCTGCTAAAGTCATTAGTTACCATGACAGTGCCCAAAAAGATGAGGGAGCATCCACAGGCTACTTTCTGCCAATACGACTTTGCAGTTAATGAAGGCCTTAATTTGCATTTGAATTTTTGCCTTTAGTGTTAGAGTAAAAACTGCAGCTGAGGGTGTACCTTCTGGAAACCTTTTTTTGGGGTCACATTTACCTAGATCATTTCCTTATCATCTTTTACTGTAAGACAATGACGTCCAAGCTGGAGGGCAGACTGAGGCCATCGCTCTGCTGGCTGAGAAGGGTTAAGCAAACCCAGCTGCCCGAGTTTTAATGAATGACTCTGTGATGCAGCCAGCATCCCAGCGCTGCCACAGCTCCCAAAGGAACCAGCTCCTTCTCCTCCCCGTGGGCTGGCGTAGACACCTCAAACCCTGAGGATGCTCGGTAACCCATCCTTAAGCTGGCACTCCTTGCCAGCTGGGTTCTCCAGCCTACTCATTGAATATCTCCTGCCACACCATCTCTAAATGCTTCAGCTTTCTCTGGAAAACAACCCTTGGTCACCTGTTGTTAGCACACTACTTAGCTAGAGGAAGAGCAGCTCTTCCCGTTAATCTTTCGTGAGCCATTTAATGCAGACCTTAATCACCCTTCATAGGATTCTGAGATTGTAATTGCCTCATAGAATTATTTTTTTAATGAAAGGACTCAGTAAATCCCAATTTGATGATGAACTTTTAAACAGTTTCTCCAAACCAGTAGATGCACTCCGGTTCCACTGCAGAGAACTGGAGGTAGCTTTAAGGGAGAAGCAGCATGAAGAATTATAACTATTTTTTTCTCATTTATTTGACCCCTCCCAAAAAGAAGCAAAATTGTTTTAATGGATTTTAATGGTCCAAGATATGACAAACACAAAGGAGTATTTCCTTTGCTTGAATATTAAAAATTCTTATTTAATTTTATTCATTTTCTGACAATTTCTTTTCAAACTTTAATCTCTCATTCACAATAGAAAAAGTATGTCTTGTGTAACAATGTGAACATGACATTTATCAATGCTAATATGTAATTTCAGCCCAGATACAGAGGTTTGTGACAACAAATGAATGGGTGTATACTAACATCTTTCGGGGCAAGTCATAAGAAATTAAATGAAGCATTCAAGTTTATAAATATCTCAGTATCTCTGGTGAAACCTCAGCCATCACATCATTATGGCTTTTATAAGACTTTTGCATCCCTCTTAGATTGACTGCATGGTACATTACAACCTGATAGATCATTGAGGAAAAAGTATTTTAAAATGTCGTGCCTTTCTGGCGCCTGACAAACATTGTGAAATGTCACCATTCGCTTCTGCAGTTACTGTCAGTTAAGGTCTTCTGCAGTTTCCTAGGAACAGCATGTACATCATTAATATTAGACATGTTGTCCAATTAAAGATGACTAACCACTGCCATTTTCAGGTCAGGTTGCATTTGTTCAGTAAGGATGGTAATTTTCTAAAATGTAGGGACAAAAAGTTTAGGACCTACTAATTACATATACTATGAGTCAAGGTAATGTCATGCCACTAGTCCTGGTCTAATGTCAAGTAGTTAACTTTAAAATGTACGGTACTTCACTCATGGAACTGCAAGCCATATGAAAGAAAAAAAAAATAACTACTGTAAAGTTTAAGTGTTTAATGAACTGTTTTGCAAATCAGCCTCAAGTACCTTTAAAAACTAGAGTTCTTCTGCTTTCCTGTATTTCTTACAGAAAATCCTGCATTTCTGAAATAACGGACTTAGTGTTTTTGATTACTTACTGTTGTTTGTAATTTTTAATATGGCAACCAGTAAACTTTTCTTGTAGAGAAATGACATGAAAAATATCAGAACCCCTGTTGGCAAGAAATTCATTCATTAAATGAGATTGAAGACTTGCTTGTGCTCCACATTTTTTTAGTAGTTCAAAGAGAAAGAAATTCTCTGGAGATAAACTACATGGAAAACCAAGGATTATAAAATGGGTTTCTCTTTTGAATATGCAAAAAGTAAGAGAGAGAAAGAAGAAAATAAATGAGGAGCTGAGATCAGAAAGTGAAACAATTAGAAAATTTAGATTTCTAACAACCTGTAAAGTAAATGTCTGCAACCTGCTTCAACAGCATCTCAATAGGAATGTTGATCTCCACAACTTGTATGAAAACCGCATTGAAAGATAGAACTGTAATGCAGTATTAATTTCTAAATCATTGTATAGGCCTTATATAATTTTATGTTGACATTTACTAAGATGTAGCATCAGTCTAACCTTGCTGAGACAAACCACTGGAAGTTTCACATGAAAGCAAAATGGGTCAACACAGAGGCCTTTGAAAAATCCAATCTTTCACTTTCTTACCACTAACTGCAGAAAATACACTGAGAAGAAAACAAGAGGGAAAAGAAAATCAAGGATCTTTTGGCAAGCTCCTGCTTTAGACAAATGCATGCATTTTTTAACAGCTATAATTCAAGACTGGTCTCAAACTCTTTCGGGAAATTTTCTTAATTATTTGAACACTACCACTTAAAATTAAATTTAACAATAAAGTCTGTACAGCACATTAAACACTGAGTGAAAGCACACAAAGAACAGCTATGTTTCTGCTGGCCTTGACATGTACAAATTAAGATGTGATCACCATTCTACCAAGTATAAAATCTGTCAGTTGGGTTTCAAAATAGGATCTTGTGTATCTTTGCACTGGAAGTTCTTGAGACAGATTACCTCATGCTCAAGGCAGTTATTTCCACCAAAAACGTTCTGCGTGACTCGATGCTTCCTTCAGTTTTCCAACAACCCACTCTCACCCCTGCAGCTACAGAACTTGGCACAGCCACCCACAAGAAGTGGGCAAAGCATCTGCTCAGCTCCTCCACTCCCCACCTACAGCTCTTTGCTAGCATATCCCTATGCTGATTTTTCTGCAACACCCAGCTTACACTGAAGCGTTGCACAGTGTAGCACTGAATTTGGTATTTTGGGTGAAGCCCACTTGCTTTACCAGAGTGTAGAACAGTTTCTGTCTACTAACTTTGTGTTACTGTGCACAAACTGATGATGCTTCTTTAAATCACAACAAATCATTTGTAAACCAAAACAAGTTCACTTCCTTAATGAAAAACCTTAACTTGATAAGAAACACTGAAATGTGATTGATATGCACAAAACCCTGATTTTATGTAAATGTGTTAAAAAGTGTTTTCTTAAGTTCAAAGCAGATTTAAAATTCATCAGAATTTTAGAAGTAACAAATAAACATCTATATATACAGATGAACCAGATTAGTTTGCATTGCATTGCATTTTTCATGCTCTAGGAAAACTGAATAGGACTTTGCATTTACAGAATTCATCATATCCTTACAGCAGCAAGTGTCATTAGCTCAGCATTGAAGATGAGGTTCCTCAGAAACCAAACATGAAATGGAACTGTCCTGAACCACCCTTACCAGTCTGTGGCAGAGTATGAGACGGGTACAGTTTTTTTCACCTCCCAGTTTTTGCTCTCACTGCTAGGAAAAAACCCGGATCAAAACATACCCCTGGGATTCTTTGTGAAGGACACTGGCCATACAGAGATGACACAAGTAACTCTTTATTTGTCCGCTGTGATGCTGGGTGTGAGATAAAATTGATTCAATTCATCTTTTCCACTGCGCTCAGTAAGGCGTGGGGGCTTTTCCATTTATAACTATGCGTGACCAAGTGAATTTTCATTTCAAAGACACTCACTGTATGCCTCCAGTTTTGGTTGGCACATAGAGCAAAGATACTTTTTTAATCCATCATGAAAACAGACTTTCTGATGAAGAGATAGCTGATGCATAATTTATACATGTATTTATGATGGTTCCTCATTAAGTTCACTTAACAAGCCTTCTCTCTTCAGCAAACTCTAGAATCGGCTTTTTCACTTCAACTACGGAAGTACCTGCCAGCCATCAGAGCACTTCAAAAGGACTGAGCTCATCTATCTTATTCCTTCTGCATGTAACAAATATACGAGAAATTTCAAAGCAAAACTAGTTCAAATGCCTGCTGCCAGCAGGAGACACATTGGGGCTCTGTTTTTTCTCGTGCTGACTTCATGAAAAGAGGAAATAAAAGTCAGAAATAACCTATTTATTTCCAGATCCCAGACTCTGAAAGTCAAAGAGGCAGGCGGAAATGCTGGACAAACAAAGTGAAGGAAGAAAAGTAAGCTCTACCTTTTTACTGGAAACAAACAAACAAACAAAAAGTCAATGAAAAGATGTAAATGATTCTTTTCCAGTAAGTTATACAGGCCCAGTTCAACATTGCCATGTGGCTTCCCTCTGCCAAATGGGTGGCCAAAAGCAGGGAGGCGCAGTCACGAGCATGCTCAGAGGCTAGAATTGATGGGCACTGTGGCTTCCCCAGCAGCGCCCAGAGGAGAAAGCAAATCTAAAGAGGGCTGAAGTTGTAAAGTCAGGCCAGTGTTCCCCCTCTGTAGCATCATGCCCCAGTACTTGCTGTGCGGCTGTGGTTAAGGAGGAAAGCAAGCTCGGGCAGCTTTCAGAGCTGTGCTGCCTCGGGCCTTGGGCTGCACCATCGTGCGCAAGGGAAATGCACTCACAGAAACCACCTTCTCCTACTGAAACTCTTCATATTTTTCTCTCCATAGAGACGAGCTATTAATGACTGAAAAGGATTACAATTCCCATCACAAGGAATTCTGGGTCCTTGGGAAATTATATTTTCTGTGCTTAAGGATCTAGGAATAACTAGCAGTAATCTGCTAGACTTCCTCCCTTGATTTCCAGGAGGCTTTCTCAGGCATGGCAATGGCACTTGTTACTTCACATACTGGATGTTTATTCTTCATTGCTAACTGGAACGTTATTTTATTCCACTGCTGTTTTGTCATAATCTGACACTGCGTGAAAAAACCTGTGGGCTGCAGATCTGTGATTCAGACAGATGATGCTAGAGTGCATTGGTCGTTGCTAACAGATGGAGAGGGATAAAATCGCCCCACAAATGTATGTCTGTTACAAGTCCTTCGTGTAGATAATGTGTTACAGAAGAAGAGTAGCTTTTGTGCTGGCATATTCATTTAGCTCCCCTTGCTTATATGAGCCTTAATATTTACTGATCTTAGCTTTTGTGATTATTGGCCAAGGAGTTTACAGAGTTATAAAGTATCCTTTTAAAATCAATTACATGAAGAAAGACATAGGCAAACTGTGAAAGCTAATTTCACTGTTACCTTGCTCCTTTGTGGAAAAAAGCATATGAAAAATTGACTTGTGATGACTAACAGAGGACACCATTTGTGTCAGAACATAAATGACCTCACTTATGTCAATATCCTCAGAAACCAACAAATACCCAGGTAGCTTCTTTTAGTCCTACTACTATTTTAGCATCAACATTTTGGTATAAAGAATTTTTAAAAACAGAATTCCATCATTTTAGAAGCCAGGGGGTCTTTTTTCACCAGAAAATTGCAGCTGCACTGTAGGCTTATAAAACTGGTAAACTGGGTGAAACCTTGATTAAAAAGTGGCTTATTGATATCTGTTCCTTTGCTACACTTCATCTCCAGCCTGATTTTAGCAGCTAATACTCTCCCAAGTTTCTGCATTTAAGGCATGAACGATATGTGATAACCAGCAGTAAATCTTGCTTGTACTTGTTCTTAAGGTAGCAACGGATAAATCAGGTCAGTAAGAAGCAGAAGAAAAAAAAAAAGGTTAAGTGGGAAGAGAGTGTTCAAGATTGGTAGTCCAACACTATATCCAAACACTTCAAACATTGCAACACTGGGCTTCAGAATTTTTCGATCGTATGTAAAATTTTATTTTAAATTGGTATTGTACAGCTTAGTGATTTATTTATAGCCAGTTTAGCTAGAAATGTAGACCTGGATGCTTGGAGGGGCTTTGTTTCTTCACACTCACATAGATTTGAAATACGGATACCTTTTACAACATGTCCCTTATATCACCTTAAACATAAAAAAAAAAAAGGTGATGATTCCTAGCAAGACAGTACAAGGAGAGGAACCTAAACTGGCACAAAGGCTAATAAAATGAAGCTTCGTGCGTAAGAGCAAGAAGTGAATCATATAAGAGCTTGTTGACTGAAGAACAGTGATGGAGATGACTGAACCAGACAGATCCTTTATCCTGGGGATAAAGATGGGAATGAATCCAGAAGGCTTTCAAGAGTTATTTTGCCTTTAAATGAACGATCTTCAGACAAAAATTCCCATATGGATACCAACCCTGACACTGCAAGCCGCAGCACAGCTGTATAGCTGTGAGACACAGAACAGCTTTCATATAGAAACAAATGCTTCACAAAAAATCTGTAAGGGCTTTTAGGTCTGCCCAGACACACACATTGTCGTGTCCTAAAAACAGACAACTTTTTTCTCATATGACAAACATAAAAGCTTGGTATCTTCTCAGCTTTTTCAGAGCTTCCACTGGGTTTTCCCTCCAAAGAGTAATAAGACAGTTCTGCGTTAAGAGAAAGGAGAGAGAGGTACCTGTTTTCCATATGATCTACAGTCAAGGACAACATAAATCACAATCCTGTCCCTGAACAGCACCTGTAAGTGCAGAAAATGAAGTGGTGGCTGAGCAGCTAGATATTTTATAATGAGCTCTATGTAGAGCAATATAGCATTGTGTAATTTGATATAAAATGAATTTACCTAGGGCTTATTCTCAGTGCAAGCAGAAAGGTTAGTTCAAAGTAACAAGGCATGTTCCTCACAAAAGGGCAAATAACAGCCATTTCCTACAAGTATACCCATTATGCCTCCAATATGCCAAGGAAGTTAAGAGCACTGACCAGCATGACCAGAAACTGAGTAGCTCTTCCTAGCACCGTCTAATTATTTTTTCCTCTGAGCAATACAAAAAGCTTTTGTGGTCCTTTCATCTCACTTGAAACTTTCTTTCTCTTTTATGTTACTAGTAGTACATCATACAAGCTCTTTCCTGCCAACGCAGGAGGAAACATCATATTAGTGAAAATGTACATGTTATCTAAGGGCAAATTCCTTCACTAATAAGAGTTTAAAGGGCTTTTGTTACTGGTATCAGGAATATCTGGCACCAGTTTGAGCATATGCACCACGATTCCTGTGTAGTCACTTATATTTTTGATTAAGTACATTAAAACACTAGAAGTTGAAATATTTTGTCATACTTCTGTAATTCAGACCAATATTGCAGCAGTGAAAGTGAGAGGCACACTGTGCCCTACCTTCAAGATTTATTGCATTTTATTTCAATTTTATGCAGGTGTAGAAGGCTGGAAAGGTATAATGAAAAAGTCTGGCATTTTTTAAAAAGCTGATTTCATGCATTTTGTATGTTTATTTATTAAAAAATATTCTGAAATTGTTGCAATTACTTTTCTCATACATACTGTCATTCTTCATGGCTAGAGACCCCATGAAGTAGCTAAGTAGACAGCCCACAGAGGAGAGCAAAATACAGCCAAAAGGGCTTCCTGAGAAGCCCTGCAGCAATATTTTCACTTTGAAGTTTCAGGCATTTGGGGCTTTTTGAGACGAAAAAATTCTCTAATGAAGAGAAAAGGAAGTCTAGGAAATACTGATTCCAATCAAATAGGAAGAACACATGATGTCTGATCCAATATGCTCTTCATTCAAGGACAATAATTCAACAAAAAGGGGAACAGTACTGGGTAGTGTGGACACAAAATCTTCTTCTGACTCTGTATACACTGATGTACTATTGTGTGTGTATGTGGGCATGTACATCTTACAGACACACATGAACGTCCCTCATTGAGAGACTCAGGGACCAAGGAGGTCATCCCCAGGTCATGAAAATAGTTTTCATGTTTCCGTTCACTAACATCTTAGATCTAAAGCACACTTCAAATTTTAACTCAAGAAATTGCAAGTGCAGATAGTCAAAATCATATGAAAATTACATATTTGGCACAATTCACAAACAAAATCAAAACCACATGACTCCAAGGGAGAAAGAAACTGAACCCTTTAGGAAGTGACCTAGTATTCCCTCTTACACCTTATGATTCAGTAGTTCATTCTTATTTAATAAAATCTGAAAGAAAAGCCTTTGTTATCAAGTGATTATATTTTTGCATTAAAAGACAAACTTAAAGCTGCTTGGATTGTTTGATATATTATTAGCTATCCGATCTTTGCTATATTTTCTTTTTCTATATGCATTTTACTTAACTTTCTCTTTCATCCTAGCTTTAACTTTTATGATCACAGCACGATGACTGCCAAAAACATGTTTCAGGATATTTTTTCCAGCTGTCAGCTAAACCATAAAGAAAAAAAAGTAAAATAATCTAAAAAATTGTTTTCAGATTACAGGAACACAGAAATGGGAAGACAAAGGGACTGAAGATTACCACATTGCCCATTTAAGATCGCACTTAAGGAAAGGCAACAAATTTGGGAAAGAGTGGCCAGAGCATAAAACACACCAAGACATGCTACTAACCCAGGAGGTAGGAACAATACTTTCTATCAAAAACATCCAAGTGATATTTGAGTTGACATGGCTCTTCTTCTAACCATAAAAACTTCTACATTTATACAATAAAGACATTTTCCCTTTTAACTTTTCTAGTAGGAAAAACTACCATTGAATTTACACCAAGAGCTCCATTTCATCTTCTTTTCCCTTTATTTAGCACTTGAACCAGTGAGACACATTAAACATATGCTTACCTTCAGCATAATAGCAGAGGGGTTAGTCTGGGATATAAAGTCAAGTATGTGCTCAGGAGTTTGCCAGAATAAGGCATTACAGTCTCATGTAAAGGCAAAAATATTGAGAAGAAAATTTCCACTGACTCCTGTGAATGCTGGATCAAGTTTTTATTTCTGAAAAAAATTCTTTCTGGGCAAAATTTTTCCATATTTGGTTTCTTTCCACGTTTAACTATTTTATTTTTCACCTACTTATAAATTATCTGGGGGTAAAAAACATATAGGCCCTATTAAGACAATATATATTTTTTTTGCAAAGATACTTTCTTTGTACTTGTGTAACCCAGAAAACAAATTAATTTTTCATGTTAAAATTCTCCAGGTGGCTTGTTTGCACTGAGGTGTTCTCTTCAAACCAGGTATGAACCAGCAGATTTATAAAAGCTTGACTACTCCATATTGCAGTAGGCAAAATGAAACTTAGAATCATGACACTTTGAAAAGCTACTCAAAAAGATAGATATAAAGTATCGGTGTGAGGCACATGGTTGTAGTGGGGTGTTAATGCTTAACCGTCTGCTCTGAAGACCCATATCTAGTAATCAACTGTAGAAAAGCACACTAAGGTTAGCACAATATCAAGCCTTTCTTTGACTAATTTTGCTTAAAAAGGGAGACAGAAAGTAAAATTACTTTTATATTATACTACCACTATGCTAAGCCAACTATTTCAAATTCTTCAGTGTTACAGAATGACAAGTTTTTACAGAGAGCAAACAAAGCAGCCCTTAGCAATAAGGCTATGCTGGGAACACATGTGTGTTAGGCTCTCTGGGTAATATGTATTTCCCCCACTGGACGTGGTAGTCCACTACTGTAACCCCATGAAAGCAACAAGCTCAAAATCAAGGTTTGCTCATAAAATATTTCACATCAGGAGCAATGTTATTATCACATCTCATGCTACTCAGAACATTTAGATCCAAATAATCTGCTCAACCTGTCAAAGGAAGCAGGATATGAGGGAAAACATAAGTCTTCTACAGCAAGAGGAAAAAAAAATAACCTAAAACCCAAGAGATAGTTTCAGAAACAGTAAGACTTTCCTGACTAGGAACGGCTCCCAGACTTCCATCAAGATGTTATTCTGTCACAGCTGCATAACTTACAAACTACCAACCTAAAACAGAATGCTGTGTAATATAGGAAACCATGATTTATCAGGCTCTCCAAGCTATGTGTTATACACCCCTGTTATGAGCGGTTCATGCTTTGGTTTATAGCACTTTCCAACCAGGCAAAAATAGTCTGACCATGATATTTTTTTCCCACAGAAAGACAGACTCCTATTTTAGATTGTTTGTCAGTGGTGAGTGGCTTGGGTCATGAATAGAAATATGAAAAAATCAATATAGTTCACTGTATTGATCACTGAACAACGGGCATTTAAAAAAAAAAAAAAAAAAAAAAAAAAAAAAAACAAAAAACATTNAAATATCAGAGGCAACAGCCCTCTTTCCCAACATGTGTGCAAGCACGATTATGAGGGATAGTCACGGTGCAGAAAGCCACGCAGGGATCTTAACCATAGGTTACTGAAAGATGCCACCTCAGCAGTGCGAGGTTTTCCATTGAAGTATTAATACTACTATCATGAATCCTTAACAGTTTCCATGACAGGACAAACACCACTGTGCTATCACTGAACAAACAAAGATTGTACCTGCTCTCAGATCATTTCCTATCTAAGCAAAAGAAGAAAAGAGAATAGAAGCATATGGCAAGCACAGGGCAGGCAATGATCTTACCGTAGATCTCATTAACCCTTTTTCCTCCCTTACCCTGGGGAACTGCTGTGACAAAAGTAAGAGTTATGGAGAGATCTGAAGAAGGGCATCAAATCACAGTCTCTGACACTGTTGGGGGGAAGTTGTTTGCTACCACAGATGTCACCACAGGAGCAAGTACAAGGAAGGTGGTTTGAAAATTTGCTCAGTGGACAACAGAAGTGATCATTAATGGCTCAGAAGTACAAATTAATATTTTAATGTTCACCGATATTTTGGCAGTTAATGTCTCAACAGCAACAAAATATAAATACTAAATGACACTCCAAGCCTTCAGACCCAAAGAAACCTACAAAACAGGCAGAATAAGAAACTTTTAGCTCAAATAGACACTTGAATATGAATAAATTTTTTCTTAAGAAACAGTTCATTTTGCAAAGTAATTAAAAAAAAAATGAAAAAACAGACAGGTTGCTGTAAGGAAAGCAAGACTGTCTAAAACAAAAACCAGGTCATTGTACAATTACTATAAAAGCAGGTGAATTTTCACAGAGGGAGAAATACATAGCACTCACTTCTCATCACACTGCAATTGTTCCTGTGTATATTGTAAATATGTTTCCACTAAACAAAAATTTAAGAGTGTTATTATGACATTTTTTTGAAGTCTGGGCAGCTGTACTGCAGAGCTCTTTCTTTATGGATTTTCAGTACAAAAATACCCTAACAGATGTCATTTTGGTATCACATCGATGCACATGAGAGAAAGCAGGATGAAATGTTATGTTCAGCTGCTATTGGCTTGTCATTGGGCTTTATAGCTATATGTTTCTATTTAAAGGAAGGAAGTAAATGTGCTATTTTATGGCTTTATTTCAGGCTTGCTGAATTGTCATTACACCCACACAAATCCATCTACAAAGGAAATGTAAGTTTTGTGAGAAGAAATGTCACACCTAGTGAACGTAACATTTCAGGTAAATTAGACAGAACTAGAGAAGAGAATGTGTTTTCATTATGTCTTTTATGTGTAGATTCATTTGAATTGCATGGATATTCTAAATCTCATCATACAAGAGTGAAAGACAACTTTTTTTTTTTTTTAAACAGATGAGTGAAGAAGCCAGAGAAGTCAGAAAGGTCTACATGGATAATGTTTATTCTCTTCTTGCCAGAAGATTTTGATCTAAAGTATCCTTCAAGGTTTATCCATTTATTTTTAAATAACTAACTCCTGACACTCTTTGTAACCTATTCTCTGGTGTTATGAACCTTACAGGAAACTTTTATTTATCACTTTGACCACTATAGCAATTTCTTGCACTGAGCTACTTGGTACTTGTGGCAGTTGATGAAGATTTCTCACTGCCATTTTCTTTCACTTCTCCTTTAATTTATAATCTACAAAACATCTTCTAGTTGTTCACAAGCACCCCAGCTTGGGGAAAAAGCTGGATGGAGAGCATGAAAGTGATGTCTGCGTTGCCTTTCACAGCTGAGCTCCAGATCTCAATCAAGGGTCCAGGATGAGGCCGTGTGAGCCAGGAATGGGCCATACCGCTCAGAGGGCCACCACTCCAGTGTGACACTATAGACAGCCTGAATTAGCCGTCATGCACCAGAGCAGTCTCAGAAAGCCGACAATCACCAACCAGTGAAATTGTGCAACTTGTCAACACAGCACCATCCGCAGAAAAAAGGTGGAGTTTCTGTTCACAGTCTCCAACTGTGGCTTATGTGGATTGAAGCCCTCTTCCCATGTAGAGTTTTTTGGCCTTTTCCCTCAACTCCATCTCTCTTATGAAATGGAAATCCTAGCTAGAACTAGACGAAGTCTCTTTTTCCTACAGGTCAACAACTTGAGTCTGCAAGCATCCTGGAAAGCCAGTATCCAAGCACCTGTTGAAGGAACAGGTTCATGCCACACAAGTTTATTTTTAATCTGCCTGTTAAATTAATCCATAAGAAAGCAAATGCTGATATTCAAATTTATTATGAGAGTTCAGAGTCATACCTTTCTTAATATGCAAATTAGAGTCCGTTTCAGTTACTGTTTCAGTCTGCAAGCTCAAAAAAGTAGTTCTGGCTTTTTTTGAAGGGCTGGAAACATTAATTCTTTTAAAAAAAATAGTTCTACAGAATACAGAAACCTCTGAGATTTGACAAGAGGGAGAAATACATAGCATCTCTGAGATTTGACAAGACAGTGTCAAACCAGGTTGCTTCAAATCCTGCACCAAATTGTCTACAAATTAAAGAAGGATCATTGCCTGCAGCAATCAGACTCCCATTCAATACTGCTTAAACCTGTTTCTGACAGTGGGCAGAAAAGTAGTCTAAACTAAGTTTAGAGAAGACCTGGCACAGAAATCACCGTAGTGGTTCACAACAGCGATTTATTAATTTATTTATTTTATGTTTATTTATTTTAACTTCAGTACCCACTCTTTAATAAAAGGAAGGCCCAGATGTTTGAATGTCAAAAACCTCTGCACTTCACATGTATAACCACACATGTAAGAAGTATGTGAGTAAAACCTGGATAAGTAACATTTCCCATTTTTTAATGGTTTTTTCATTACATTTGGTGCTAGCTATATTATTTCATATAGAAGGAGGATTTTTCCCTTTGGAACTTTGCTGTGCTGGACTTTTTGTTATGGTTTAGTTTGGTGGTTTTGCTATTTCAGTTTTGTGGTATGAGAGCGCTCTAATACTCCAAGATGTGACTGCAACTAGTTATCAGTTATAAAGTAGTAACAGACATAATGATGATGGACACAGCTGAGTATGGGTGGCAGCAAACCACAGCAGCAGCAGACTACTGGTGTAATGAGCACCCATGTAACACAGATGTGACTTCCATAAATAATTCAGTCTGAAGATACACCATTTTCAGGAACACTGTACATTTCAGAGCACTGAAGAGGCAAGAGAGATTCCCCACAGAGTACATTTTCTCTGTTAGATGTATTTTTTTCTGTCAAATACAAGCAATTTAGATTTTACTTTAGCATCAATATTCTATGCCTCGGGGTACTGGATACTGAACCTGCCACATTTTGCTGGCACAAATTCCTAATGATATTTGTTTCTTACACAAACGTATGATGTACGTAATTTCACAGAATTATTCTGGAAGAATAATTTAGCAGACCAAGCTAAACTCCGCTTCTTAGTTGCTACACTGTCACACTGGCAACAGCCTTTTAAGGATCCTGACTACATTTTCCCCCTGCTACACAGGGGAGGCTAGGTATGGAATTTGGGATCTATCCTACTCTCTGCTACATGGTGCACTTCAATTGCCTTTAAGAGGATTTGCACTATACCTTCATTTTTCAAAGTAATGAGCACTGAGGTACAGCAGAGAGAAGACAGAATTTATGCATATATGCCCTATAGTATATGTGGTTATCTACCAGAAAAGCAAAGATTTAGACACTAGGAAGAGAATCTATGACTTCTTGCCACCATGCCTAGTATGCTATACCTAATTTGCCCTCAAATCTCTACACTGCATCTATACATTGCAGATACTATCCACAAAGCAACGAAGAAAGTATGGGACAGTTCAGCAAGCCAAAAGCATCCTTATCAAGGTTTATATAGCAGCTATAAATGCTATTTTACATCTCAGTGCACACAAACTTTATTTCACATTGTAACGGGCCTGAAGTGGGTATGTATGAATATGCTTTTTCTCCTTGAAAAATTGCAAGACTATGGTATTATAATTATTGTCATCAACCATTTCATATATATATGGTATTGCATTAAGAGAAAGTATGTTTCCTCCAAGACCTTCCAAGCACTCATCTTCCTTCAGAAACACTTGTCGGTTTTTAATTTATCTTACCCTTTTACAGACTGTTAGAAATGGAAGAGAAAAAGAAGCATATTTAAACTAGTAACTTGGAGAAGCAAAGAAGACACCTTTAAAAAAATCCTAAAATGAAAAACGTATTTAATACATGCTAAGCTTTTCCTCTGGAAATCACTGGGGAAATACAAATGCTGCTGTGCTTCTGTAGCACTTCCATGTCCTTCATTTTGGGGAATGGGAGGCCAGAATTTCCTGATATTTAAGTACAATAGAGAAGATAATCACACTGGACTTTTTCTACCAAGTCAATTTAAGTTCAGAAGTTATTGCTGACTTCAGGGAGAGTTAAGCTAAGCTGCCGTAAGAGGTCGATTAATAAAGGCAATTATAGAGAAGAATACCAGACCGGGATAAGCTACCCCAGGCAGACAATAAGATGAAATAAAAAATAACATACCATGTCAGCCTCTGAAAGGCACGAGTTCAATTCTGCTGCAAGGCTCGTAAGCGAACAAAGGGAGTAGTCTCACGGCATCGCAGTGGCTGGAAAACAGCACTTTGAAATTCAGTCACTTACCCAGAAGGCTATTCCATGATTCAAGCTGATGTTTTTAAAAACAGCAAAGAAATACTTTGAAGAAATTGGAGGTCCTCTGAAGTTAAAGTGGAGGGAGAAGGAAGTTACACTGCACAGGACCCAAAAAGAGGGAGGACAACAGGCACGCAGCGCAAACTTGGCAGCCTGTGTTTAACCAGTGCTCTCTTCTGGAGCCAGAGAGAGAAACAGAGGTGCCAGGTGCTGAGCAACATGGACGCATGGCCCTCAAGCGAGCAGTGCCTCAGCATTACACGCTCCTGGAGATGGGACACCAGCTGGTCCAGTCCGAGCGTCGCCCACAGACTCGGTGACAGGCAGCAGCACCAGGCCACCAAGTTAATGTTTCCATGACCTCTTTATAACCTAATGACTGCAGTATCAGCTTTCCACCATCATTCATCCTGCGAGATCATACCACCCGGAGCACCCTGCTGTTTTCACATCATCTAAAGTTGCAAAGAATTATTATGCTGGTAATCAGAAGGGAAAAAGAAAAGGTGGGGGGGAAAGTCAGCATTGGTTTATCATGCCACGGACCTAACAAGACTGACAGGCACTGGCTAAGAACCAACAGGGAAGGAACACCTCTAGGAATTTGCTCATATTTGTTTTCATAATTTAAGTTCCTAACTTGAACATTACTAGATTATTTTCCTGCCTTTTTTTACATGACTATTTTCTTATTTCATGTTTTTACTTTTTTTTCTCATAAACCATCTCCTCACTATTAAGTTTACACAGTTTATTGCTTTGTCTCTGATTAGGTATTCCAAACTGTAGTTTGCATATGTGACCTCACCACTGCTTAATCATAATCCTTACCCTTTGGTTTCCATCCATCACTCCTGAAAAATATTCCACTTGGCACAGCAAATTTAGAGCCTGTTCAAGTCTTGGTTCAAGGCTTGCCATGATCCTTCAGAGTAAACACTACTGAACAAATCTCACAACATGGACAGATCTTTTTAACTGGCATCAAAACACTTCTTTCTCTTTTGATATAGCCTACAGAAAATCCTTCCTAGAAGAGTGGGCACTCAGTAAACATTTTCTGCTACTGCATTATAACTGTTCACATAGCAACTCACTAACGCTCTTGGGAGAATTTTGTTTCTTTTCATCTAAAGAGCTTTCACAGACTTTAACATTAGGTAGATTCTTTTATTTCTTTTCTCTATTTGTAGAGAAATAAATAAAACAGTTATTCAAGATGCACCATATTGCCTCTAACGTATCTGCTCTTACCCCTTCAATACATGAGAAAGTTTTAGAAAGTTACCTTTGATATTTTTGTTTCCATTCTCTAAGACCACTTCCTTTTTAAAGTTATTTATGTTTTTCCCCTTTGAAATTACTGAACTACAAACAAAGCTAGCTCTTGACTTGAACACAGTTTAGGCTTAGTAGATCTTAAGGGCTTTTGAGCCCAATGTGAACATTTGAAATTCTGTTTTCTGAGGGTATCATTCATTCTGCCACCTACCAATGGTATTCTGGTTTGCCTTAATCCTCTGGTGAGACAGAACCACTGTGTCTGCAGAGTTACAGATGCTGGCCTCACTCTTGCAAGCCAAGGAAGCAGGCTGACCTGAAAATCCTCCCCTGAGCACACCATAGCTTTTACAGAGTTGACCCAAAGTTAAAAAGATCTCTTTGTATAATATATAATAATGCTTAAAGTTTTGAAACGCCAGGAAATCACCTGCAAAAACACTTAATAAACAACTGGAGAATTTGAATGCACCAAGAATGTCAAACTGAGACATGAATTGCAACTATATTTTCATGCTTAAAGCTCTGATTAGTGGTTGGGTAGTTTTACATGATTATTCATTTTTATTAAAATTTAACTGAACTGTATCAGAATTAAACCTCTTTTCTTCAAGGTGAAACCTTGCCACTGGAGAATTAAGACCTCTCCCAATACAGAGTCTTTACTTATCCAGGAAATAAAAGAGTACAAATAAAAGAGACAAGATTTCTGATTTTTGACTTTCAAGGTCTAAAAAAAAATTTTTGTTTTTTAAGGATTTGAAAATAAAAAGTGGCTTTGGAAAGGGTTTCTTGCTTGTTTGTTTTTGGTGTGTTCTATTTTGGTGTTTTTTAAATTCCCTTAAGAGCTTAGTAAAACAGATTGTTTTTCAAAGTAGTCTGAAATTATAACTGCAACTAGGGATAGCCAAGGAAAAGGGAAAACAAATCAATCAGAATATCAATTTTGCACACACTGCAGACCACTAAAGCTGTGCTAATAACATCAGGAAAAGCAGAACATCACAAATTAGCTATATTACTGGCTAGTAACAAGGGAAAAGCATGGGCTTCGTGTATTGTATCTGTTGTTAAACTGTGCACACTGTTGATTACATAAAACAACTTACAGCATAAGATCAAGCATAATCGTATGTTAATTTATATTAGTATATTATCTTCAGATGATCTGGGATTCATTCACTTCTCAAACAGAAGAATTAACAAAATCTCAAAATCACTGGCTGCTTCTTAGCCTGCCCTGCCCATAAAAAGAGCAAAGAAGTTGGTGAAGGCTCTAGAGCACAAGTCTTATGAGGAGCGACTGAGGGAACTGGCGTTGTTTAGCCTGGAGAAAAGGAGAGGAGACCTTATCGCTCTGTACAACTACCTGAAAGGTGGTAGTAGCAAGGTGGGGGCTGGTCTCTTCTCCCAAGAAACAGGGGATAGGTCAACAGGAAACAGCCTCAAGTTATGCCTCAAGTTAGATTGGATATTGGGAAATATTTTTTTTCACTGAAACAGCTGTCAAGCACTGGAACAGGCTGCCCAGGGAAGTGGTTGAGTCATCATCCTTGGAGGTATTTGAAAGACGTGTAGATGTCATGCTTAGGGACGTGGTTTAGCGGTGGACTTAACAGTGTTAAGGTAACAGTTGGACTTGATTTTAAAGGTCTTTTCTAACCTAAATGATTCTATAATAATAATTCAGAAGTCTCCATGAGACTTCACTGTTGTAACCGATGAATGCCATCAGTGCTAGTTTACGAATGTTAAAACTGAGCATTTAACGTGCCTCTTTTCTCATCTAACGTCATTGCTTTATGAAAAGGCAATTGCAGCATGAACAGGAAGGGCTGGAAAGTTTACCAAGTATCTTGCTTTTAACATGGAATCTTATCAAAGATAAGGACTAGTGTAAATTTTTACAAACTCTAAATTTACTTTCTCCTCTTGAGTAGTCAATGAGCTTTAAAGATCACCTCAGCAATTACCCCACTGATCAGTGCACCTTCACTTCCATATTGATAAGCTTCTGCTACAGCTCCCAAGAAACGGAACCTCTACACAGCCAATGGTTGAGAGATTTGAATTTTTCCTTTCTACGAGGACCTTCTGGAAGATTGTTGATATAAAATGCACACATACACGTAAATATGCACATGCAATCATGTATGATTTTAATCTATTGTAAGTTATTTCATGTTATTCATTATGGCTTATGAAGGCACATATAGCCCACCCTCTTGTCTCGCATCCATAATACTTAACAGTGTAGGTAATACGTTAAACTCTATATCCTTTGACGTCACTGGCAAAGCTTCGATGGACTTCATTGTGTCCAGAACTGAAACCCATACAGATTTTCATGACATTTAATTTTTACTGCTTTACTGAAAGATGCATTCATCACTGAAAACCAGTTAATGGGAAAGCTGGAAGAAATAACTATTGACATACATTTCTTGAAATGCACTTAGTGCACTTCTGATAAACTGTTTCAAAAATTAAACATGCTACCCTATTTGCCAATAAACACAAAGAGAAATTATGCTGTATTAATCTCAATATATTTTTAAACAACAGAGAGTAACACAAGGGCAACCAAAAGGAACGTAACTGAAGAGGATGACAACTGCATTGAAATCAACCTTTAACTCACCTAAAGCAGTCAAAGGCAAGAGTTTGAGCCACACTCCTGATGAGTCTGGTCATAAAAATCTCAATAACCAAATCAGCATTTCTCTGTAAAAATATCAATAGTGAAATTACCATCATATTTTGTTTGCTTCCTTCCACTCCTATACACTAGGTAAGACTCTGTAAGCTTACTGCCTCTTGCCCTCCCATGCTCTTAATCTCATAGAGGTTTCTATTCAAACACTAACTGCAATGAAAAATCCCAGTTTATTACAGACTGCAGCAATCGTCTTATCATCAGCTGAACCACTGATATCATTATTTGTCTATTCCTTTTATGTATCTAAGTGTAAGTGTGATATCTACCTCTGTTCAAAGCTCTGAAAGGGACATTTAATGACAGAGCTATAAACAGCATAGGAGGATCCTTGCCTGTGGTTTCTCCCTGGCATTTTTAATGTACATTTCCTTTTATAGCCGCAGCTGCTTCAATTTTCCTGAGATTTTGCTGGAGATCCTCCTACAGAAAGGGCAAGTTCTGTTCTAAACCACAATGTTAAAAACAGATTTCTGACTAATGTGCCATGTTCTTGTTGTAAATTACAGCTACAGCCTCCTTCTAGACAGTATAATCTTGGTACACACTGTGACACAGCCTCAAGGCTGGAGAAAACTGAATGTCTACAGAATCTGCAGCAAAACTACATTTTCTATAGTCTCCTCTGTTCCCTCTCCTCTATTTCACCTTTGCTGTGTTTTGAGAGGCTGCTTTTAAATGACATCTGCAATGATAAAGAAAAAACAATTGAGGGAAAAAAGAGATAGTGAAAAGAAAGGAGGAGGAAGAAAGCAAAAAGAAGAATGTTCTAAATTAATCCCTGTATGAAAAAATAAGAAAAAAACAAACAACACACTGTTCACAGCCTTCTAGGATGCAACGAGTTTAAATTAGAAGTGGGAGCTCATAAAGGTTTCAACCTACATTTTTTATGCCAGCAACAGGGTAAGGTCCGTCTGACTCAATGTCCATGCAATTAATTTTAATAGAAATAATCTGTGAAGTGCTCCCAGATGACAGGCACCAGCAATAAGCAAACTGTAAGCTGTTCAGCTCTGGTTGCTTACTTTGTTCTTTGCTAAATACAGCTCTCTTCCTAGTTATGGTTAGTAAGATGATGCTCAAGGTCCTGCCTCACACCAATCTACTTTATGCTGAAAAAAAAAAATTACTTCTGTGACATATATTTAAAACAATTTAAAGTAAATATTGCTTTATTTATTATATATTTATTATTATTGTTTATTATTTATCAAATACAAAGGGAATAAGGAACTTATAGAGACACCATGCTCAGTTCTAGCCAGTATTTACAGAGCAGATGAATAAGGGCAGAAGACAATGCCTCATTGTCTCAATATCATTAGAGAGGACACTAAAAAACCCTTAAGCAGAACTTGCAACAGGAGACTCCATCTCCTCTGACCTCGTCAAATTCATATTTTTGGTTTAGATTATCCTAATCCTTTCAGTTCCTAGGAAGGAGAAAATGAAAAATGGATTGTATTGCACTAATATCTCCAGTTTCTGTGGTGTTTGGGCAACACTGCCATCAAAGGATTCCCTCTCACAGATTCCTGCAAGTTATCCGAATACTATTGGTCCAGGGTCCCAGAGGGTGAACTGAGGTAGAGGCAGAACAAACACCTTTCTCAAAGTTGCAGAGGAAGTCAGAGATACAGACGGACACGAAAACTTTGTCAAGTCTTAGAGTAATACCTAAGCACTCCAGAGTGACCTTATATAGTAATTTCAGTGGGATTACTGGAATGGCACTGGAATGCTATCCAAAGGTGCAATTTACGTGGGAAAAAGCTTAGGAATCATAAACATAATAGCAGTTGTGTTTACATTTAAGCAGAGCATTTCTGGAGCCTTTTATTGATTCTTTGTACAGGAGATATTTCACTTTCTGATGAGTCAGCTGTTTCTAACTACAGGTTTCTGAAATTGCCCCCCTAATATGGGTTTATATTAATTGAAGTAACCTACTGAATATAGAAAACGGATTGTTAATATAGATCCATTGGATGTACAGATCTATTGTAATGGTAATGTGAGAAAAACTTGTCATTTATAGCTGCTTATTTGAAATGCACATTTCCGTATCACTAGTTTTCAAGGCAACCAGTAAATTGAACATAAAATATATAATAAATTGATCTATCTTCATTCCACTTCACATTAAGAATAAATTTAAAGAATTGGGTTGGACAAGAAAGCCTAGTTGTAACTACTTCAATTTCAAACAGTCCAAGACATCAGACCTTGCAACTCAGTATAATGTTAAGTACCCCAAACACTGCTCCAGATGGCGTGTTTCTCAATTTGATCATCTTTCCTCACACCGAAATAACCTCTGCACAGTTTAATCAGCTGCAGTAGGGTCATTTAAGTGCTACAGATATGCAGCAAGAATGGAAGTGGCATTCCCTCCTTGGAAATGAATGGAATGAAGGAAAAAAAAGAAAGTTCATTCCCAGACTATAAATATTGATACATCAAATTTCAGTATCTGGAGAACTGAAACAAACCAAATACTGGAAAGGCATGAAGTGGCATCTGGCCAAAATAGACAGCTCCACAAATTAAGCTTTTAAGTAAAAATAATTTTCAAGAAACTATAACTTCTGATTATAAAACTGGAAACCAGTAATTACAGCTATGCCTGTACTGCTAAAGGACACCCAGGAGACCTCTCATGCCAAGTGGCATTGGCGGATTGCACCTCACTTCTCAGGGTTGTTCCCTTCTGATCATCCCCATAGTTGGACAAGGCTATGATGGGCTCCAGCAGATGTCTTTAAGAAGTAATTACTTGTGGGTTTATGTAGTTCAGAGTGTCTGCAATCATGTGAGGGCTGTGTCACAGCTTCTAAGGCTGATTTTAATAGCACAACACTGTGAAAGTGTATGGCATACCCTGGGCGTGTTGTGAGAGCAGGCAGATGTATGTGATGCTGTGAGACATGACATAAGGCAACACTGGAAGACTGCTCAGGGATAACAGCAGCAAGAAGTCCTGCGGTGGTCCTGTCCATATCACCGCAAGGTGGGTCTTGAGGTGAATTGATCCCCCAAACTGCACCAAGCTTTGTCTCAGAGGGAACTGGATGACCAGCTTCGAGAAAAACCCAGGGAGATAACTGACTCTGCATCAAGGAACAGGGGCTTGAGGGCTGTGGAGATAAGTTATTTGGCTTTCTTCCTGTGCCCTATATTCATTCTGACAGAGTTAAAACAGAACTAAGCTGTAAAAACATTAAACATCAAATATGATCATTCTAAAGCTATTTAAAGGAGCTAGAATATCCACAGCTATGTATTTCTTGGGTCTTGCATTTGAAGTGAAATTATACAAAGAATTTATTTTGGCATCAAAGTCAGAGCTCCAGAATAAAAGCTTAAAACTTAAAGATTTGTGAAACGGACCCCAAGTCCTCATTTCATTCTATTATTTATTACAGAGTACACCACCAATATCCAACTAATATCTGTGGACAAGTGTTACACAGCTGCAGACCACCATTATGAATGCTTTCATCAGTAACGTCACAACATCAGTAACTTGAGAAGGTAAAAATGCTTCTATTCCTATACTTTCATAGTGTTTATCATCAAGATTTAGTTTCAAATAGTTTTATGTATGTCCATCCAGGAGGACAAAGCTTCCAGCTAGTTTTCCCTCCAGCCACTTTTCCTATGATGCTCAGCCACAGACAGACCTCTACACTGAAACTCATAGGCTCAGACAGGAACATTTTCTGGCTGTTATTTGGTCACTCTTTAACCATCCATCTCTGTCTGGTGAAAACATCTTGAGAATTATTAATTATCATGATAATAACTATCAAAGAAAAAATAGTGAAAATGTATGAGCGTCTGAGGAATGTCAGCACTGACATGTAAGCTCCTTTGGAAGATAACTCCCACTCCTGAGTAGTATTAAGAAAAGCAGATGAAGACTCACAGCTATAAATAGATCAAAGATAAACCTTATCTTAGTCTCCAGAAACTGTCTTTCTTATCAAATACTTTGCTACAAAATATGTTTTCAATGGTATGTAGTTAAACTAACAGAAAATATTTACTCTTGAAAGCAGGGACTCTGATGTAACTTAGAGAGGCTCTGTTTGGTTAGACCTTATTTTGTTCATTTAACTCTACTTTTCCTTAATACACAGTATGATAAGCAATATCATCTCATGCTTGTTCAATGTGGTGGAGCTGTAGCTCCCAAGCTGTTTCACAGTGTACAGTGAAAAGGCTTATTTTTGAAAAGAGAAACATGGCTGCCTCCACATATGCACCTGAAGAAACATGCAAAAGTGCATGTTTGTGCAGTGAATGCTTTAAATGTGTGCAGACTGAGTATAAAACAAACTTCTGAAATTCCCTGTGCCACTTCCCAAAGCCCCACTTCATCTCTGTATGGGCTGTGACTTTTCAGAAATATTTTTCATGCATGAGGCAGCTTTTCAAAGACCTCTTAACTCTTGTAACTCGTCTTACGAGCACAAATCAAATCGTGTTGGCCAACTCTTTCCATAACAGAACTGCACCTTTAAATACCACTAATGCCAGATGGTCTCAGCATATAAAGCAGCATGAGACAACATATTAATGCTACTCAAACAAGCAACTTGTGCTAACAGCAGACCAATGAAATCAGTCTCAGGCTGCTAAGCCTCTCTGTCTCCATGGCAACATCTATTTCAGACAATTCTTCAATTTTCAAGTCAGATGAGCTTGTTGGCCCTTAAACTTCTCTATTCAGGGGGTCTTCCATTCTCAGGTACTTTTTCATTTTGAGTTGGCTACTGTTATAATATAGAATTTATTTTTATCAGTTGCTCCATGGAGAAGCAAGGAACTGTTTTGTGTTTATTTATAGATTTTCCAGTAAAGATTTTTACTATAAGATTTACAGTAAAGATTTTTACTATTTATTTCCACTATGGATTTGTTCCCCTAAGTGTAACACATGGAAACCTTGTAATATAGATGTCTCTGTTGTGACTTTACCTGCCAGCGCTGAAAGAAAAGGGAGAACTGATACCTTCTTCACACTCCTCTGCTATCAAGGCAGATTTTTAACTAAACAGAAAAAATATATTTGCAGCTGGTAAACAGGGAAAGAAAATCTTGACTTCTCCTCACCATATGTCCATTAGCACAGCTGAGTCAGCACAAATATTGGGAGTATTTGCTACCCGGAAAAATCTGACAGGAAGCAAGTAGGAGCCACCTCTTAAAGGTAAATTAAATATTGAACCACATGCCGTCTATCAAGTATATATATATTGGGTACATGGCATAGCCACTTGCTAACCTGCAGCATGGAAGATGAGAACCTAGGCACGTAGATGAGAATCTGAGGCACAGGAGAGGATGTTCTTATCCAAAAAGACAAGAAATACATGGCAGAGCCAGGAAAGAAGCCAGACCTCCTTTATCACAAGACTGCTTTTCCTCTCTGTGAAACAACTTCCTACAAAGGCAATGTTTAAAGTTTAAACATGTGATAGCCTAAGTCCCAATCCCATAGCTTTTTTCTTCTCCCCATCCCCCTATGTACCGATGTCATCAAAAAGAAAGAAGGAATTTCATTCAGAAAGGCATAAACTTAGATCATTCATTCCTTAACTGCAGGCTATTACAAAACTGAAGCCACATTTATCCCTCTTTTTTAAGGGCACACACACAAGTTGGCTTGAGTATTAGGATTTATAAGCCTCCTGCTTATAATGAAGATTCACATATGCAGCTTCCAGTGACTTCAGTTTGATCCGTGGATGCTCAGCAGCGGTGTGGAAAGACAAATTAACCCCCTGTCTAGTTTATATGAGTTGAAAATCTGACATATAGAGTCAGCTTAACATAGCCATAAAGCTCCCTTTGAAGTAACGTTTGAAGTAATGATCTTTTGCACGTGTAAAAAGTTTATATTTAGGTTGTAGATTTTGCTTATAGTTCTAAAACTGTGCAGTAAGTTTTATGCAATAAGCCAAAATACAGAGCCCGCCAAAACTACAAACCCTTCAGTTTAGCATAGGAAAAAAAGGTTAATATTGAATGATAAATGTGCAAGGAATACACCATTCACAATACAGAAGGACTGCAATATGTAACAGAGTATAAATCACACCATGGGCTCCCTTTAATTTAGAGGGGCACAAAAGTAAAAGGACATTCAAATGACATGTCTTGCAGCTAGAAACTTCACACTTTCTCAATACCAAAAAAAAAATAAATCTACTGGATCATTAGGTTGGTATACCAGCAAGGATACCTTTGCCAAGAAAACAGCTCGTTAAACCTTGGCCAGTCAGATGTCCCATCTGATCAAACAATTCTTTCCTCTTGGCTTTAAGGCAGATCCACACCTAAGGATAAGTATTCAAAATGGCATATGATGGCTGTTCTCACTGTATAGGCAGGGGTCTGCAGCCAGAGCAGTACCTTTCTTTGGTTGGAAATCACAGAATCGTCATGGTTGTAAAGGACCTCTAAGATCACCGAGTCCAACCATACACACACAAAAAAACTGCTACAATCTTGGCCCCTAGAACATGCCACTAGAGCATGCCCCAAATTGCACATCTACACATTTCTTAAATACCTCCAGGGATGGTGACTCAACCAGACATCTCAGGCTCCATGGTCACGAACAGCTCCCACAAAGAATGACTACCTCAGATTGCTGCATAGGACTTAATTTGTGAGTAAACAAGGATGTCAGGTTTTGCTCATAATTCAAGATGAACAACTACCAGGAAGCAGCTACCAGCTTATACAGTCATAAATGTCTCACTTTGGAAAAAGAATAAATTAAAAAAAAAATATTTACTCTCTTTGACCTGCCAACCATGGGTTTACGATTCAAGATTCCATCTTACCTGGCCATTGTAGCTACACAGGTATGTTTCTAATGTACGCCTTTGTATTGAACCAAACCTCTCTGACAATCACCCTGTTACCTGCTGTTGTCATGGGAAGGTGTGTCCGGTGCCGATTCAGCTATAACACATTAGCGCACTGCAAGAAACCTCCCTCTAAAGGGAAGAGCACTATGGACCAAGACCACAATTTTATTCCAGTATCCTCATTCCCAACAGTGCACCTGAAAGAAGTAAGCAAGGTGAGAATTTCTGTCATTGTGCAAATGATAGCAGTGGGCAGCTATCATTTCACGGTACGTACCATAATGTATTATGTGGCAGAACTCTGATTCCAAAATCCCAATTCCCAGCAAGATAAGTGGCTTTCTCCAGCACTTTTCCTCTGCAGAGCTCCTAACACACACAGCACCAGCTTCCAATCTTAAACCTGAGACAACACACGCAGATCTACAGCAGCCAAAAGAGCTCAGATTCATGTCACACTGCACACCTCCCTACACTGCTACCATTTTACTGATAAGGATTATTTCTTTTCAACCTTTTAACCACAAATACCCTCGGTGTCTTCATTTAGCCTCAGAAGCCTCATACAAGAAAGTAAGCTTCCAACTAACATTCTAATCCCACTGCATTGACTAAAGTTTCCTTTTCATTTGCAACTTACTCCACAAGGAAATATATGAAGTGTACACCCTTTAGTCCAGTGCTCCTGATTCTACCCATTATCTTAATTAACTGATCCAGAAGTCTTAAAAGTACACACTGCAGTTTTCACTTTTCCTTGATTCCACAATATTTTAAGAGAATTCAGCTACAAACTTTCTTTCCAGTTTAATTCCCAACTCAATGGGAAAAAAGTAAGCAACAGTCTGCGGTAATACACACACGAGTCTGTTGTTTTAAAAGAAAATGTAGAACAAAGAAAGAGGTGACGACTTTTTTTTTTTTTTTCAGAAAGAACATGAATAATATAGGTATGAAGACTTAACAATATAAATTAATCTGCTGAGTAAAGATGAGATAGGGTTCATAAATACTATGTTTCCCAAAGCAAGCATATAAAGCACAGCAAGGTACTTTAGATGATGACACAAGAAGGCTGGGATTCATCAGGTCTTAACTATAAGCTCTTGTACATGTTCCCAAGTTAGAAGCCTGCCCAATGCCACTTCCTCTTATAGTCAATAAGGAAAACGGGTGTTTTCAGAGGGTACTGCAGCCCAACCAAGAGGTCTACCTGTTAATCAACAAAGACAGATTATAGCATGTACGCTTCTAAATCATG
>VXAK01020860.1:38719-57071 GCA_013399435.1 Arenaria interpres
GGGCGGAGGGGCGGGGAGGGTCCTCCGCTCCGCCCGTCTCCGCGGAGGGCGGCGGGAGGAGCGAGAGCTCCCCGCGGAGGGAGGCGGTGGGTGCGCGGCCCCGCGGCAGCCGCTAAAGCTGCTGTCGTCGCCCGATCTCGACGTCCATCCAGGTGGAGAAAAGCATTGGAAGAATCCCGAGACACGATTTCTACCCGGCTTTTTTTATTTTATTTGGTGCAATATTTTTGTCCTGCGCTCACGCAGTCCCATTGAGTTAATCCACTGGCAAACACCTAAACGAACAGACAGCGTGCTCCATGAAACATTCAAACAGTACTGTTGCAGAATAAAACAGGTATTTGATTGGCCTCTCGGGAAAAACTATGAACAATCATCTCTCAGGCAGCTTTGCTGCATCACAGAAAGGAAAGGACAAAGCCTTCCTTTCTGGTGCTGAGAATACTTGGAGAGCACATTCCATTACGTTCAATGGGAATGCTCTTTTGAGGAACCATTCACAAAATATTAATAAATCACAGTCTCTTCTGTACCCCAGACACTACAGGAATTCTGACGCCATCTGTTTTTCCAACCTGTTTTTATAGGCATAGGCGTTCAGACTACGTCAAAACACCCTGTAAAGGACAGCTGATAAAAGCAAAAGGCAAAATGCTAACGAGCAAGTTCCAGTTCAGGGTTTTTTTATTATTATGTTTTAAAGAACACAAAGCCTCACTGGAAAATTTTGAGGTTCAAATTTTGAGACATTCAAAATTTTGAAAAGCTTGAAAATCACACATCCAATTCCTCCTTCTACAAGTAGAATCTCGTCCCCAGTAATCTAACAGATATTCTGCCTTCATCTTCTAATCTAAAAAGGTGAGCCTGTGTAACACCCCCTTCCATCACCAATTTATACTGAACTGATTTTCAGGAAGATCTGTTAATAATCCTTTGTGATCCTATGGATATTTTCTCAAATTATGGGTCATCTTGTTCTGACCAAGAAAATAGTGGAAATAATGTCTTCTAGGAGAGCATCTTAATTGAGACTTGGTGATACAGCAGCTCAGAAACTCATCCAGCGCGTGAAACTGAGGCCTGAAAATGCAACTACTACATATAAAACATATGTATCTATTTTTCTATATTCACCTATACTTTTTATCTTTCAGTGTCCTGACTGTCAGTCTGGATTATTTGTTTCTTCATAGCAGGAACCAAAGGTCAGCTCATGCAGTCCTTACCATCTTTCAAAGCCAACTGGGTTCAGAAGCTTCTCTGCCCAGTTTAATTCCAGGGTTACATGAATGCAGCCACGTCCATAGGCACCTTTAGAGCACTTTTTGGAGCCTTCAACTCTCCATTCTTACTGCTAGAAAAGTGGGACATGCCTATCATATTGCGTCACATTAGCTCTGGAGTCGTGACAAAGCAAACGCAAATTGGCTCTAAGCATTTTGCAAGAGTCGGATGTACAGAGACTCCCTCATACGTTGTTTTCTCTTACGAAGGTGACTGTTCAGATTTAGGATCACAGAAGTGCCATCCCTCTGACTTCTCCCTAACAGCATGATTTATATTATGAATTTGTTTATGACTTCACACTGCTTTGGAATTATGCGCAACATTTGCAATGCTCTTAGAGCCACAAAATGAACTGCAAATAAAGGTGGCTGACATAGCATTCAAAAGATTCACATTATCAGTTTCGCTGGCTACATTCATCACAGGTTAAATATTCCTCGTTTTCTTCCTCATTTTCCCTTGTGCCTTATACACAAAGTAAACAAATCTACTGATGCTGTGATTTTCAATTTACAGTATCGTTTTCTGTTAGAACTTTCTGATCAGCCAAAAAAAACCTTTGTGCAGTGTAGCAACTCTCACTGGCTTCCCTTCAAATTTATTTTCCCAAAATACAGTGTCACTAAAAGATACAAATAGGCTCAAATATTATCTATTTCTTTTTATCTCTTCAAGCAGGGAAGAATTATTCCACTACACAAATTAGTCTTACTGGATTTAATTGGATTTATATTCATTTCCATACTTATTAACTGTCCATCTCTAAAAAAAAATAAGTATTTATGAAAACACACACACATACACATCTTGTGTAAAACAGGGTGTTTTATATACTATCAAATATTTCGAGTTCACACGCACTAACTTCTTTTTAATAAGGGATTAAGAAACAATGACAATGACAAGATTCTCAGAGAGCTTAGGAGCACTTGCAAAACTAAGGAGGAGGAATAAATCGATGACTTCCTTTCTATCCAACCCCTTCTATTTTCCATAGTTCAGAGATGACGACTATCATCACAGGCAAAGGCCAAACTTCCAGATAATATGGAAAAATGTTTTTCACTTGCCTTAGTTTCAGGGGAATACTCTGACTCCAAGGGCATTCCCAGGCTATATGCATAACCGGGCTCCTGGGTATGGCCTTGTAAGCTAATAATACTAATTAGGGCAGGGACCAGACCTCAAGTGCTCCCTGTCCAGAAAACGTTGTGATCAGCAGATTTCAAATCTGGTTTCTCTCTCCCATATGTCTGTATATGACATGGAATAACAGATTATATTTTACCAACACACACAGCCTAAATAATTTGGTAAAGGTGAAGAAAACTTCATTGACATTTACAAAAATATATATAGACAAATACATATAAACTTACATATAATATTCATATGTATTTATTTATAACTCCATTCCTTTGGCCAAAACAATTTGCTGAATGTGACACAAATTTTCAGATACTTTTTATTTTCCTGAATCTGTCTTTTTCAGCAAATCATGATTTACCAGCAAGTATCTAAATAAATCTTAAAAAAAATACAAATAAAAAACCAAAACCAACCAAAAAAGCCTCACACTCCCAGAGTTCTGCTTACAAGACTCGAGTAAGTCTGCCCTTTTTAATTTCTATTTTATTTATTCATTTTTGGATGTTTAGACAGAAGGACAATGATTAAGAGGAATGATGTAATTATGCTTCCAAGGTGGCATTAGAGAGAATGATCTGGACATGCACTTCTGATAATCTACATCTGAAACAACACATCAAAAACGCAGAAACAAGTCACAGAAGTAATTTGAGAAACAGAGGAAATGTCTTACCGTGGAGGATATGGTATAATCCTGTCAGTCAGTGAAAAGACACAATTGAAAAGAGATTTGATTCCTGTGTTCAGTACCTTCACAGACAGAAAATTATAGCAAAAAACAATAGCAAAAAGTTGCCTTCTTCCTGGTCCTGCTGGTTTTAGGTTTCAGTGGCTGCAGCTGACCAAGGGAGGGAGGCAGCAGTAACGGGTGGAGGTTTGGAGGCAACAAACCAGACTCTGTAGTGAGCAATAAATATTTGCAGCCAAAATATGGGTTACAATATCATTTTCCAATAAAAATTAATGTTAAATTCTATAAATATATACATATTTCTTTAAAGTTATCTTAAAACACTCGGCAGTTATTAATTATAAAATTGGTGAAGAAAAATTAAGTCATATAATTTATAAATATCATTGTTAATACACTCTGGCAAGCTGCACTGCAGTGTAATGTAAGCCTCCTTATGTAATATTTCACATCAGCAGCCAAAAGCAGTCGATTATTTTGCAATCCTAATCTTAGCAATTTATTTTACTTTTAAAGTTTCCATGTTTTTTGACACAAAACCCAAGAAATTAATTCATCACTTTCATAGGACTTATTTGTCAAATCCTAAGGGGCAGTATAAGCTGCTATTTCCCACAGATAAGTCTTAAACTTAACTGGACTTTTAAGGAAAAGATTAGGTGGTGAAAAATGTTGCTCTCCCACTCATTCCCCTATCCTATCATTTTTTTAGAGTTAAATCTGTCTCCTTGCTAAAGAGGATAAAGGACAACAGATTGTGTAAGATTTTGCTGTGTCTTGTCAAGCGCCAAAGGCTGTCACCCGTATGTTGCTCTCCTTTTTTTCTACTGCACAAAAACCTCTTGGTTTTTGGAACTACACACACTCTATAGTCTCTGGGAAAAAAAATAAAAATTAGGGAAGTCTTATTTAATAAAGGCCTGAAACCTCAAAAACGTTCTAACATTGTGTTAGGCAAAAAGGGGTAACACAGTTCTTGACATGTGTAAAAGATACATAGTAATGAGGTAGGTCATTTACTAGCCAGAGTCACATTCAGTAATGAACATAAGGTTTTGCATTTAAAAAGGTTGAAGTGTGGTGGTAAGAGGAAGGTCCAGCCGAGTCCCGGCAAAACAAGCCAGTGGTTTCCAAATGCAAGTTCCTGTGTTGAGAGAGGTATGGTGGGCACATTTTTTCAGCGAAAACCCTCAACATTTATATGCACATCTTGCATTATTCTCTAGGGATTTGTTAAAGAAAGATCAAAAGCAATGATTTGATCACATGCGACTCGAAGGATGTACCTAAAATAACCCTAAAAACTGAAATAGCAATGAGTGTCAGAAAACTATGGATTCAAGTAATGAAAAAAGAACCAAAAAACCCCCAAACCCATGCACACTGTACATAAAGAGATGGCATAATTAATGTGTTAAAATTACAACCCTAATTTTCAAAACATCTTGAAGAATAGAATATACATTATAACTTTGTCAAGTCATCCTGTCAAACTTTTAGAGCTCTGCTTGGGCTCTGCAATAGCTGAGGAGACTCCAAGCTTTTACAAGTACCTTTACTGGAATATTTAAGGAATTGGCTCACAGTTGTACACAATTTTGGGACCTTGTGTGTATTCCCAAAAAACATCCAGTGGAGAACAAGTGAATAGTGATGTTCAGAGGGAAAATCTGAAGCACTGAAAGCTCCTTGTATTTTTAGGCTAGGGGTTCAGTAAAATAAAGTTAAGTACAGCTGCAGCTGCAGGATGAGAGTGGGAGCTGACAAAGCAAAGAGGATAATGGCCATCTTTGAAATCTGATTAGAGAGGTCACTTCCACCGTGGAGAGTTCAGGCTACCAGCACAGATGGATTCAGGAAGCCTTAAGTACCAGCCTCCCCTAAAAACTGAACAATACAGGCTCTTCAGCTTCCATTCACCTGTCATGGACAAGTATTTTTACTTCCTTTTAGAGGGAAGGGGAAGAACACCAACTTTCTATGGGGGTACAGATAGAGAAGCAAGACAAAACACATGCAGAAGAGGAATCTGAACCACTGCCACATCTCAAGTAATATTTGAACCACTCCGAATATCATCAATGTTTTGGCCCGATCTCATCTCCACTGTCACAGGAGTGCCCGTTTTGGGGATTACACCAGACTGCATGTGAAGCAGCATGAAAATTCAGGTGATCTCGACTAAGAAAAACATCTTTAAAGGACTCACAAGCTAGATGAAGTGGTATTTGAAATCCGAAGAGCAGCTGACATTAAAATACAAAGTGCAAGATCTTTGTAAGTATTCTTAAATACTTCCACTGTCATTTCCTGTGCAACAGACGAATATTTTGAGTAGATTCAAAAATATTAGACTACTGCTTCTATTACCAGTACAACTCTAGCAGTAGATTTTGAGAACCCAGTTTGTGGAAGCTGTAGCTTAACTTGAATATGCACTCGGCCCAAAAGTTGTCGCTACACGCGGTAGGTATGTATCCAAGTCCTTCAAACCAGCAGAACATACAAGACCTTCTCCATTTCCATTTCTTACTGCTGTCTCTGTAAGAAGCTGAGCAGATGTAACTGTTGCAGACCATATTAACAGAAACAACGCCTCCTCATTAGAGACGAACAGAGTAAGACGCTATATCCTACCTGTGGTTTGTCAGAGCTTTGTGTTAAAAAACATATGAAAGGTATAATACACACATCAAACCAAACCACATTTATTTCATCAGTCACAAGTGCAAATATAGCAACAAGTCAGTTCAGCAAATTACAACACACAGAGAAGAATGTAATGTAAATGCTAAGTACACTGACAGACCAACTTCAAAAGAGCAGCAAAAAACAAGCTTCTTCCAATAAAAACGTCTATTCTTTTTGCCTGTAATCTAAAATAACATAATAAATCCAGATCAGGAATGTCTCTGCTAACTCACGTTTAAATGCTTCGCATTATCCAGTGTGCAAACGGCCTGTCCAAGCTTCTTATTAACAGATGTTTTGGTTTTAAGCAACATTTACCCAATATTTAAATAATACAGTGCTAATCCCAGTTAATATGTTCTGCTATTTGATATTACAAATTTAAGAATATATATTTAAAAAAACTAAGTCCAATTTAATATATAATTCTGCCTGGATCCAAAGTGGGCAACATTAAAGATAAAACTGAATTTTTATATTTTTTTTTCCCAAAAAAAAGACACAAGTCATCTCAGGGTTTTTTGCACCATCTTTAAATCTGTAGTTAAAATATATGAAGTACTTACGTATAAAATAGAAAGCATTCCCATTAGGAAGCTACTGCAGTGTAATTAGCTGTTTTTCCCTACCACTTAGTAGCCAAGGAACAAGATTTATGCTTAACACCCGATCACTATTTTGCTTTACAGAAAAGCAAAAGTTGACTACCAATATTAGCATCAGAATTTTTACACTGGAAATTTAGTTAGCCTTCTTCTTCATTGTGAGTTGTTGCTTCTTCTCTTTTTCTTTATAGGCAATGAATTGAGAGTCTGTACCAAAGATTCTGTCCCACCACGTGAAGGTTGAAGCATAATTGCCGATAAAGTTCATGTGATGGAAATCATGAAAACGGGCCCCAGCATAGAAAGGAACCAAATGAAGAGGGTTCAGTGGAACATCGTAGCCACTAAAGGGGAGAGGAAAAAAAGGAAAAGCAATTATAGTAAGAATTTTTCCCAGATATGAAACACAAGGTAAGACACTTACTTGTTGTTCGTATAAAATAATAAGAATTTTTTTGGTATTATAAGGCCCTAAGGTATTCACTGTAACACTGGCTTAAATAGGAAAACAAGATCCCTCTTATCTTAGCCAAATGCTTCTGTAAACTATCCCACAATAGCTTTGGCACTTGCTGACCTTTTCAGCTCAGTGTATCAGGCAACACAAAAAAACTTAAGCAAGTGACCTAAAAAATTCACAGTGGCTGACTTCGCAGCTTTAACTAACTCAAAGAGTGATGTTAGGAAGGAGGAACAAGAAATAACGCTGTCTTTTAGTGACAAGCTACAAACATCACCTCAGCTGCTCATCAAAGAGCATCTCAAATCAAGTATAATTATAGTGTTTCTACTCTTATTTTCAGCTTACTGCAAGTTCTTCAAATGTTGAAAATTCAAAATATAAATGCAAGCAATATTAAAACCAGGACAGTTTGCTTATAGGGATTTCAACTCTTTTGCTTAGTAGTACTGGAAAGCATCTTACCACCACCTAGTGGGGAGACTGCAAGGTAATTTGTTATAAACACTTCATGTGGATAACAAACTGAAATTATAATTATCGAGGGAGATTCATATTTTGCATCAATTACTTTATCATATGCACAACATACACTTCTCAGTCTACAACCAATATATAACCAAACCAGCAATGACGTGCTGTATAGCCTAAAGTTTCTCTTGTTCAGGAAAACTGGCTGACAGAGCATTAAATGGAAAGAACTCTTGGCTAGAATATCAAAATTTTTAAATTATTTTTGGTGTTCTATTATGCATAAGAACACTCACACACCAAATATCAAAAGCCAGACATCCTAATGAGGCTATCATGCCTTCAATGCTCAAGATGGTCTAGCTGAGAGTCTACACTCTTCTAATCAGCAAGATTTGCTATTAACAGTACCTCAAAACAGAAAACAGCGTTAACTGTTCAGGTTGTATCATTCTTTCTAAGATGCATAAAAGCATTTCAGTACAAAACAAACAGTAGAGGTCAATGAAAGAGACAGGTAAGTTTAAGACAGACTTGGGGAGAAGAGAAAAAGCAATTACTAAAAAGCAACGAGGATTTCACCTGTGTACATCGATGGTTTCCATCAAGCGACATATTACCCATGCCCACAGAAGAATCACATGGTTACAGAAAACAACAATTCCAATAAAAAAGCCAGCTCCAAGGATAAGTGTCTCCAAAGGATGTGCATATTCTGCTTGCATTCCAAACGGAGACTAGAAAGAGATAACAGACAGGAAAACAGTCACCATTTTCAATTTTACATACCCCCAAAACAGAATCAGCATTTTGTGGTACTCTCCCTCCCCTTCCCATTACCCCACAAACTAAAACAAGACAAAGGGAATGATGTTGTGGGTAAAGGAAATGGTTTGACTGAGCAAGGGCCTTAACACAAGTGTTCAGCTCCTCACTGGGGAAGCAGAAAACAGTATTCCAAGGTCAGAAGGATTATGACTGCATTAGTAATTCCAAACACTTCACTACTTGTTGAAAAGTTGCAAACTTTTATTTAGGCTAACCGTTACCCAGGGCCAAAGCATTATTTCAGGAATATTAAAAGCATTTGGGAAGCTCCTATCAGCTTTGCTATACATCCAGTCTTGCAAACAGAAGAAAGAAGGAAGCCAAAATATTCTGAGAGTCAAGATATACTTAGAAATTTATTTTTAAAAATAATTTAAAAGCACCCCTCATCTTTGAGAATTTTTTAAGATAAATTCTTACTGTTCAAATATTGTTATGAGACTGAAATAAAACTTGTCCTTTTCTTTATATATATATATATTTAAAAATATATATATGTACACACACACAACCCCACAGTTGAAAATAGATTTGGTTTACAAAAAAAGAAATTCCATACAGAGTTTTCAAAAGTAGACTACCACAGAAAGATAATAATTGGGGGAAAAAAATTAACCTAATGGTCCAGGTTATAAAAATTTGATTATAAGAAAAACAGGCAGTCCACTTTGGCTTAAGGGCAATTTTAAAATCATCACTTTTTACTATCAGGGAAAGTTTTCAGTGAAATAGCCATTAGCCTACAGATCACTTCCTTGTGAACTGCTAACCACTCCAGAATAATGGCCAGAAGCTGCTCCTGCCAGATACCTGAGGGGGTGCCAAGAGCAAGAGGGAAACAGCGGCGGCTGCTACTGTACGTACATACATACGCATGCATCAGTCCAAACCAAGCCTCTCTGTTACCGCAGCCCGTATTAACCACCCCAGACACAGCAGCTTGCAGCTTACCTTAGGCGCAGTACGGGTTATACACTGAAACACGGTGGTTCACACAGTAGCACTGACTCCTGTGACCAGAGGAGCCAGTTGTGTGATACTGCATCAATAGCGCATTTCAGCGCAGAGGTATTTTGGGTGGTTCCGCAATTAGCGGTGTTGAAGCAGACATTGAGCACGAGGCCATGAGCTGGGAATCATATATGCTGCACATACAATGCACACACCCAGGCCACGTAGGAGCCACCCGTCTGGACTGTGTTGTGGGGATTAGCATGCTCTGGATAACGCCCTAGAGGTGGCGGAGAACTGACGAATGACTAAAACCAGAAACCTACCATTTCCTCCTCCCCTAGCAATCAAGCACGTAACACACTTTTAAAAGCTTGCTTTCACCTAGCTCAACAGATACGATCAAACTTCAAAAGAGCTCATTGAGTGCAACCTTTCATCCCTTTAAATGAAGTAAAATTACAGGAGATGTTTTCAGAAACAAAATGGATGACTGCTCTTGACAAAGAGCTCAAGAAAAGACATCTATTGTCACAGGGATATAAAATTCTTAAGTCTTTCAAATAAGACCTTTAAATAAGTTATATGAAACTGCACATACTAAAAACTATTAAAAAATAATTAAGGAATACATACAACAAATTCATGGTGAACCTTGTGGATATACTTGTATATTCTTTTGTGATGCAGCAATCTATGCAGGAAATAGTGCCAGGCATCTTCAATCACTGCACATCCAAAACACTGGGCAACCAGAACATACCTTTAAAAAGCAGAAGAGCTATTAGTTACAAAGCATACTACGAGACAGACAATCTTAAAAGATAAAATAGTTTATATGCTAGTAAGTGGGAAACGTTTATGTATATTACCGATTGAATAACAGTGCATTGACACTACCTTTGTAACATACCAAAAATATTAATTGCCAAGCCCATTAGTCCTTGTACCTATCAGCTCATCTGTTGATATGTAGAAGTGAACTAGCAAACAGCATAACAAACTGTCATTTCAATATTACGGTCTAAAAAGAACATCTGTAGACTGTGTAAGATGTAGAGACAAAAACCACACAGCTGCATTCAGGTATCCAGATGGAAAATAAATTTCCAAGAAACAAGAGCTTCTGTTGTAAAGAAGAACTACTGAAAAAAAAACAACAAACCAGACAAAAAGGCATTTATAACTAAATCCATTTTGTTTAAAAGTCTATCATTTTAGTGCAAAAAAGATTTAGGAAGTTTGTCCCCGTTTGAGGTAAAACAGAACCAACTTTTGTCATGGGCCAATCCAGCCCAAACCACGACAAAACTGATTGGTTTTTAGAGCAGTTAAACATCAACAGAAGCACAATTAACAGACACAGTTTACATCACCAAAAAAATATTGTGTATTAGAGTTGATGACAATATTTGTTAAATATTCTGCCTCCAACTGTATGTAACTGAGCATCAACATACAAGAAAAATCTACCTACCATCTAGGCATCTCTTCCCACTCATACGGAATGTTAAAATACTCTGTGAAGTAATAGGTGCCACAAATCAGAGGAAGCTGAATGAAAAAGTGATTGAAGAGGAGCGTTTTGAAACACTTCCACTGCTTTTCCCATGTTTCTGGTTTATCCTGAGAAGAAGCAAAAAGAATCAGTTGTGTTATGTACTTCTACTGCCCATAATTGAAGTATTGTAAAAATTACTTTGGAGGCAGTTTCATTTCACCTCAGAAGACAGACAGCATGTCCTCCAATAATAGAAATTAACTCGGGCAACACAAACTGCACGTGATTGGATTCAGTGCTGGCTTTCTGTAAAATTTAAAGTAAGCCTCTCTCAACAGAAGTTGTCTTTGCCAGTCACCCCAAACTATTCTTGTCATTTCAGTGTTTGCAATTAGCAGAGACATTTCATATTCAACAGTTTAACACAAATCAAAGTTTGATTTTCTTCATCACACCACAGAATGTGTTTCCATAGCTAAAATAATACAAAGAGAAGCTGAAGACACAAGCTTGTGAAGAAATAAGTTGTCTTGAAAACACACATTTTTTGCACGGAGACATTTTACTAATTACTGTAGTAATTTCAGAAGCTGGTATTAGTTTCCAATTCATATTACAAGGAACAGGGAAAAACAATCATCTTTGGAAACTAGATGTGCCTTTGCTACCAATTTGGAGCGTGCAGTCCATCCTAGGCTTTCTCCATTGTTAAAGTACTTCAAAATCCTTTCAAGAGGGTGTGTATAGAGATACTTCGAAAGATACACCTGCTGTTACATAAACACACCGTGTAATTCTTTCATAATATCAAGATACACATCTATCACTAGATGCTGCGATTCTGCCATACCTTTCCGGGCTGATACATAAACTCACATCACAAAAATTTAACTTTACTAACATAAAGATTGACACACCCTTTTCTTTTTTATACCACCATGGTGGAAAGGTTACCCTCCCTCAGAAAAATTCCCTTTTCTTCCCCAAAATCCACTTCGCTTCCACTCCTCACACACATTGTAATTTTGTTCTGTCACTTTCAGGATGTGCACAGTGATCGAGGAAATGGGGTCATATAAATTGGAAACCAGGAAACTGCAGTTATATGCTCTACTTCACCTATTCAAAGACAAATCAGGAAGTCTGTAGTTCACAACTTTGTCTTACCTGCTGAATTTTATACTTTTGCATGTATGGTATAAACTGGAAGACAAATCCAGGTACACAGAGCAAGAAGTATGAAACTTCATGAACTATAAGTGATCCCCAAGTTGCAATCTGGAATTTTGTGTAGTTATCCAGCATGTAATTCCAGGCATTTTTAAATGGTTGCTGCAAGGGATTGTCAGGCAAGAAAGAGTCTATATATTCCACCGCCAGATAAGCAGAGTTCAAGATATTAACGCTGTCGTTCATCGCCATTGTTCAAACATAAAGCATCACAATTACAGTTCTTCTACAGTTGTCTATAAGGAACCTGCAAATTTTGAGAAAAATTGAATAAACAGCAGTTAAACTTCAGAAAAAAAACAACATTATCTATCTCAGTTGCTACCTAGTTCTAAAGTAAATGCAAGGAAGAGAAAGAAAAGGAAGTGAAAGAGAGATCCTTTTCCTACAGAATAGTGTAAAAGAACAAGCCCAAGGCTGGTTTGAGAAGCAAATCAATTTGAGAGATGATCAGCTCTCAAGTCTTGAGATTAGGTTAAGGGAGCAAAAGGATAAAGAAATATTAATTATTACCCAATTTTATTTCAAGTCTTTTGCAGGATAATTGTATTCTGCACTAGAAGAGCACAGAAAGGTTCAAATCAGATATTAGAAATTAAATTAACCGTGATCTCCTGATTATCCAGCCTCATAGCTGTGAGCCAGAATCCATACAAACTACATCAACACAGCAGACTGCCTTTATGCTGCAGCAGGTTTGAGGCAATCCACTTTTCCATAAGTAAGACAGTTTCCATCGCAGCTCCCAAAAGCATAGAGGCAGTGTTCCCACAGGTGCTCAGAACTGCCATTTCCACAGAGGAGACTGCTTGTTCGTTTGGGTTGGAAGGGACCTTCAAAGATCATCTGGTCCAACCCTCCTGCCACAGGCAGGGACATCTTTCACTAGATCAGGTTGCCCAATGCCCCGTCCAACCTGACCTTAAACACTTCCAATGATGGGGCATCCACAACTTCCTGGGCAACCTGTTCCAGCGTCTCACCACCCTCAATTGTACAAAATGTCGTCCTTATGTCCAAACTAAACCTATCCTTTTTTAGTTTAAAACCACTGCCTCCTGTGTTGTCGCTACAGGTGCTGGCAAAAAGTCTTTCTCCGTCTTTCTTATAAGCTCCCTTTAAGCACTGGAAGGTTGCTGTAAGGTCTCCCCTGAGCCTTCTCTTCTCCAGGCTGCACAACCCCAGCTCTCAGCCTCTCTCCATAGGCCATGCGCCCTCTGACCGTTTTCGCCTCCCTCCTCTGGATCCCCTCTAACGGCTCCACCTTCCACCCTAAAAGGTGCGCGCAGCCCGCCGGCCAGAGGACGCTGGTTAGTCCCCGCTGGATGCACTCAGCCTAGGCCCGACATAAGCAACGCACCGAGCTCGGTATCCACCCACGCCGGTTACCGTTTCTCCTTCTTAGCAACAGCACCACGATGCTACCATTTCACGTTAACAGCAAATTAACTGCAGCAGGCACCATTTCATTAACGACAAATACACCACGGCAGATGCCGCGGGAAGCTCACGCACCCCGAGCTCCTGGACCGATGGGCACACACGAGGCCGCTCACCCTCCCGAAGAGGCGGCCGAGGGACCAGAGGCGAGGCTGCGCCCGGATCAGGCTCGTCCGTCCTGTCCAGCCCCTGAGAGGAAGCGGACAGACCCTGCCACAGGCCGCCGGCGGGCAGCGGCCACAGGCCGGACGACAGTGACGACACGGGGGATGCCCGGGCCGGCGGCACCCGCCCCAGCCGCCCGGGGTGGCGCCGGTAGGAGCCGTGCAGGCGGCCGGGGACCGCACCCCGGCAACAGCACAGGGACCCCCCAGGGCTGGCCGCGACCACCCGCTCTCCCCGCCCTCCGCGCCCCCTCACCTGGATGTGGCGGCGGCCCCTCACGCCGCGGCGGAAGCAGCAGCGGCAGCGCCCGTCGCAGCAATAACAACCGCCGGGGCCGCCGGCAGTTCAAGTGCGCCCTCCCATTGGCCGCCCAGCAACCCCCGGCACGGCCTCCATTGGCTGGCGGGCGGCGGCGGCGGAGAGTCAGGCGTGAGGAAGCTGCGGATCCCGCGCGCCCATTGGCTGAAGGGGTGGAGTGAGGATAGTGAGACCTGGGCGCGCGGCCAATGAGGCGGGAGGGAGGCCGGCTGACGTCAAAGACGTGATGAGGAGGGGACCGATGCCTGAGGCGGGGCGGGGCGGCCCTTCCCTCGCCGCGGGGCCCTGGAGCGGGGCCCACGCCCCGCCACACGCCGGCTGCCGGCACGGGGCCGGGCGGCTGGGCCTTCCGAGAAACACAATCGCAGGAGGAAGAGCGCAGCCCGCGGCGGCCGGTGCGAGGGAAGGGGTCGTTCCCGAGGGAAGGCTCCGGTTGACCGTTACCTCCATCCGCACTGCTCCTGACGCTTCTCTGAGCGGAGCCGCAGGGCACGGCGGGGCTGCGGGCCGACTCGCTCTCTTCTCCGGGGAGGAGCCGGGGCCGTCGCGGCGCTGCCCGCGGCTGCGGGGGTCGGGCGGTGGCTGAAACACCAGGGTACGTCACGGGAGCAGCGGCCCAGAACCCCATTCATCGAGTCCGGTATCGTGCGGGTAGAATTCTACAAATAACGCAAATGAACAATCCAAATAAAATGTTTCTAGTGAAACCTGCAGCCCGAACCCACAATGCGCCATACACTGTCAGCAGTGAAATCCAGTCACATCCATTTCATTTCAGCATCAGCCAAAGAAATACGTTGTTCTCAACCGTCATACTAGTTCCACAGCTCAGACACAGACACACTGGAACATAAGAGGTGGCTGCTATGTTAACTAACCGAAACCCAAAGCTTCCAGAAAGAAACCAGCAGCAAAACAGTGATATTTACATGACCAGACCCTAAATCTTAATAATTCTTTTCATTGTGCTTGCATTCAGATTTTTAGAACACCAGCTTCCTCCGCCTGCCCCCCCACTCCCTAAAAAAATACGTCTCCGCTGATGTCAAGGTTACTTGGTTTGAGACTCGTATGGAGAAACACAAGTTTTAAGCGACTTGGTGGCATTAGGAAACAATATACAAACTTTTATTTGAAGAAAATGTCTCAAATATGACAATAACTTTGGTCATGTTAAAAGAAGGCCATCCAAGAATGAATAAAAATGAGCTGTTTTATAAGCATGGCCACATACAGTATATTCAGATATTAGCTAATAGAAGCTAAGATTACACGCATAAATAGGCCTTAGTACCATGCAAGTTCAACGCAATTTCATACATTCATTATAAATTTTAAGTTAGTTTCATGCCAAATCACCTTTTGGATAAAAAGGTAAGAAAGAAGTAACATCTAAATGTGACCAAAAATTGAACAGGAAAAAAAAGTCATCAGTACAGACAACATTTTTATTAAAAAGATCTTGAAATTACACCTGTTGAAGAAGTGTTATACCATCTCTTTTCTCTCCTTCAGTGGGAATTAGTCGTGTTAAGCATTGTTACATATCAAAAAATACAACTCTGTTTTACAACATAGTACTGGCATATTCAAAGTACTGTGCCAAATTATAAATAGTAAAATCAGGTCTTGAAGTATTTCAATAGAAAGCAACTTAGGCTCACACAAACATATGCACGTATTATAGTTATGTAACAAAAGTTTTATAAAAGGAAACATTTACCCCATGCCAGCTTGAATTACTGAGGTGGGATTCAATACCTACTATGAAGACTGACAGTTCATTTCTTTAAATATGTTTATTAGTCTCTGGAAAAAATAAGACAAAAATTTACTTTCACCAGAATACACACCATTCTTCACTGACAATCCGTTTCTCAGTCATGACTGACATAAGTCTGTCATTATGAAAGTGGCTTTTGTTTTTTTCAAAGACCTTGCAATAAAAAAAGAAATGGTCCACTAGACTTCAAAAATTCCATCAACTTCTGCTCAACTGCAGAATAATCCTACGCCTTGCTTCTACCTAGAGTAATCTTCGTCATCTGTCATTGTAGACAGTCACATCTTCCACTGTGACTCAAGGTGCAGCTACAAGTAGAGAAGTGCTTAGAGAGAGTACTCAGTCACTTCAAATACACTTGTTGAAGACTGCTTCTAGTGCATAATCAAGTTGAAAATCCCTTTACTGATCATAATGGTTTGTCAATAACTGTAACACCTAGAGAGAGGAAAGAAAAAGGCATAAATCCTTAGGTAGTATTTAAAAAGAAAAAAATCAAGAACATGGAAATCAAGTTTTAATATAATACCTTGCAACTAGTATAACATCAAAAAACTGTGCACCAGCATCAGTGTTCATATTTTCCCTAATTTCTGACCCAGTCGTCTGAATCAGCGCAAAGTTCTGAGAGTTTCTGTGATTTGAAAAAATTTGCCATTACTCAAATTTAATTATGTTATCAGTGAAATACATCCTTCACATTCACTTAAAGAGCTCATTTGAAAAACTGCAATTACTGGAGGAAAAGATTCCTGAAACAGCTCTTGTTTTCTATATATCAAATCCCAAAGAACTTCAGAATTGGACCCACATAGACTGAGACAACAAATCTCTTTATATAAGAGAGGACGGGTCGTACCAGAATCGTCTTTCTGACTCACCACTTACATGCTAAATCCCTTTTCACTACAGTTTAATACCATCTTTTTCCTTGTAGTGAATAATTGTTTGAAGTCATCATTCAAAACATACCATCAGATTTCTTCATACCCATTCTAGCGTCTTAGGTTTTACCTTAGACAGGACTCTATGTGAATGTTTTGTCAAATTTCTTATCCCAGCTTTTATAGTGTAAAAAGTCTGTTAAAAAAAAAAAATCTGTACACATTACCTGCATAGCTTCTTCCTGTACTCATACAAGATGACACAACTGTCCATTTATCAGTTGTTGGATTATAATATTCCACTGTTGATAAATTACAGGAACCATCATCTCCTCCAACTACATACAAGAGACCATTTACAGCACAAACACCTAAAAAAAAAGACAGGAAACAAATGTGAAAACTAGCAATTGGCTTGTTAACACCATAAAAGCATGGTTTATATTATGTGACTTCACGAAAGCAGCAGAAGCCCAGGAACATTCCATTTGCACTAAACAATATTATCACTATTTTAAAGCAATTGTTGCATATACCTGCATTCCTTCTGCACATGTTCATGTCTGCAACCTGCTTCCATGTACTGGCCACAGGATCAAACACTTCAACACTTTTTCTTACCAAAGGACCGTCATGACCACCTACCGCATACAATAAATTGTTTAACACACCAACACCTGTGAACATATGAAAATACTCAAAATTAACCAGGGAATGGTTTGACTGACACAAAGGAGAAACAGCAAATATGTCCACTAACACAAATCCATGTTAGGAACTATTTCAGAAAACATTTGGGTCAGGATGCATTAAAGCAAAAAGACAGTAACTACAGCAAGACACTGATAAAACGTCTCATGTGCCTATCGACCGTATTGCAGCACACAAAGACCAGAGCTGTTCTGCAACAGAAGATTTAGAAAATTTTGGATGCAAAATGATATGCAGGAAAATGAGGATTGTTGAAATTTAGGTCTAATTAAAAGTGACAGTAAATGAGACAGTGTGCTCAGCCAGCATAACAGAAATCTGACAAGATGATAAACTGTAAGTGGATTTTTAGAAAGAAAAAACTGCGATACAGAGGAGAAAAGCTACATGGATAGACATTATACAATAGGGATGTTTCCACTGAAGTGCTGGAATACCTTTAAACATACATATGAAACAAAAGTAAACAAAGTGAGCACTTTCCTCCTCCAGGGTGTGAAGGAGAACACCAAGGTTCCTTGAACCAAGCATCAGTCATCAAAATATCCAAAAGGATATTAAAGGATCTCCTGCTCTCTTTTACTCCTAGGGTTTCCTTCACTTTACAACAAAAGTTTATCAATCTCTAAACTTGGGATGAAGGAATAAATAAAGCTAGTCTATATCTACTTGCTAATTGGGCTGCATCTATTGAAAATATGGTAATAGGGGAAACCGAAAGGAAAGTCTATTTATTTATTCCTCAACTTTATAAAGCACTATTAGAACCCAAACACAACAGATTTCAGAAATGCAGGGGGGGGTTCGTATTAAAACTTCTGAGTGATGGACCTTAAAGACAACTGAAAAAACACTATAAAAGTACATTGGGAAATCTAATGTGTCACGTTTAAGACTATGAAATGCAAAGCTGAGATACAGATTTGCAAATATAGTTCTTAAAGGGTTCTATGAAAAGGGCACAGCTTAATATCTTGATTAAAGGGAAACAAAAAATATGAATGCAAAAGATCAGTTAAGTCCTTCAGAGAAAAAAAAATGCTGGGTTAAAAAAAGAACCCCGAGACCTTAACAGCGAGCTGAAGTATCTTTGAAAACACATCACTAATATTATATATAAGAGCCATTCCTATATGGGAGAGAAATTATTCCTGCTGAAATAACTAAATTTTCTTATGAAAAAG
>VXAK01020863.1:0-26055 GCA_013399435.1 Arenaria interpres
GGGGGGAGAAGATGGGAGATACCAAGTGTCTCCGCCACGGGGGGCGAGGGCGGCGGCCCCCGCCTCCCCTCAGTCAAGGCCCCGCCCGTCAAATACGCCTGGTTTCGCCTCAACTTTTCTTTAAATAAGGAGTTCTTAAACTAAGGAGCGGGAGAATCGCACCCGTGTTGCTGCTGGGATGCTTTAAAAGTTTCTCTCCTCCGCCTTCAGTGCAAAAAAGGGGCCCCCAACCACTACCTTTCAGTCAGATCGCTGAGGGGATCTGAGATCTCGGCCTTGCTCCCACCTTCTTTTGACCACCTGTCGAAAGACCACCTCAGCCACCTCTCCCTCGCTCTTTTGAGGGCAAAAGTTACCAAGGAGGGGGAAGGAGCTGATACGCACAGAACAAATGCCATCTTGGGGAGCTCGGCTCAAAAGCAAAGCGGGTTTTGTAGTCCCTCTGGGGACTGGGAATCTACTCAATTATCCCGTACTCACGTAAGCTGGGGATGCCCTACATTTTTTCAAGGTCCGTGGCACCCTTCTGATCTAACAGTAGCGAGCCACCTAGTTTCTTCTATAAAACGCTTCTCCTGGGCCAGGGCACTGAAAGAAGGTCTGGCTAATAGGGCGGCAATAGAAATGGCTACTTCAATGCTCCTGCAAGCCAGGTCTGCCCGCAGCCCTCATTTTAAGTGTAACCGCTGTGTCCTGACCCTGCTCGGCCAACACAGTTGCTCTCCGTCTTCTAGTCAACTCTGCGCACACTGCCACCGTTTGTCCACTAACAAAACCGCCGTTTCATCCCCTGGCTAGACCGCCCGGAGCCTTCACAGGAGTTCGGTTTTTTTCGAGCCATTTTTCCCCCCACAGTCCAAACCATGCGGACGTTGGGCTTGTGAACAGAGAAAGAATTTGTACACCTAGCAGAGAGAGTGGGAAAGAAAACGAACTACGCTAATCCAGAGTGCTCAGATGTGTGAATTGGGTCTCAAAGTTCACGTGAATGACTTAAATAAACAAGATCTTTTTAAAAATACAACTCTTTGTTTGTCTTACTCACAAGAGCCTCTTTCTCTATTTCTGCTCTTGTGCTGTGTAACAACACCTCTAACAGAGTTCCTGTGGCCAGGCTGTCTTCTTCTACCACAAGTTTCATCTCTCATTATCCCTGACACATTCATTAGTGACACATTCACTAAACAGTGCTTAAAATTAACTGGCTCCCATGCCCAGACCTGCCTCTTCTTCAAATTTGATTCTCCTTGCAAACCCTTTGTTCTCCTTCTGCCTTGCCTGCACTTCTTTGGGTAGGAGTTCACTGATTTCTTCTGAGAAAGTACAGATTAAGTTAAAACTAATTTAGTTTCTGTTTAATCTCTTCTCCCAGTGATCAAAATCTTTCCTGATGCCTTTCCCAACTTGAATTTTCTTTTCTCCTGCTGCTTCCCCTTGCTTTTCCTTCCCTCCCTGCTTGCCACTTTCTCTTCCCTAGCTCCCACCTCACACACAACAGGTTTAGAAATTCCTCGTCTGCTGTCTTTCCCTCACCCCAGTAATTCCATCTTTTGGTCTCTTTTGTAATTAAGATTACTCCATCCTTTACTCTCCTCAGCCTCTTAGGCTTTCCATGTCAGTAAATGTTCTAGCTCCCTTGATCTTAAAGCACGTGACTCCCCAAACGTCAGAATTAAGAAAGCCTGGCCTGGTTCTCCACATATTTGTGCCTCATGGCTTGTTAACTTTAGGGTTGAAGTTGCAAGGTTTGACTGTAATCTTTTCCAAATTTGCGGTGTACAAAAGGTTTGTCTTTAGTCAGTGGATGCCATTGCCTAAAAGCTCCTGCTGCAGACTTTCCATCATTCAGGGAGTACATGATACATCCTCCCGGCTCTACAACTTACTTTCATGAACGTTACAGGAACTAAATTATTCTGCGAGCTTTAATCCTACCTAGACTAAGTTGCTAGGTTCAAATGTTATTAAACAACACGGATACACTCCCAAATATACCTGTACCTACATGACATGACCATATAAACCTAAAGAAGAAGGTAACCTGAAAATCACCCTTGTGCCTTCCAGCTGCCGATCTCTAAACTCACTAAATGCACAGTTCCCAACCACTGTTTGAGAGATTCCTGTTTTTCATTTCTTCTTCAGTTCTCTCTGACACAGCCTCTGCAAAGCTCAAAAAGCTATGCTTTATTTTTAAAATATCACAGCTGAAATGACTCCAGGGGATAAGATTTAAGAAAAGCACTGTTGTGATTTCAGTTGGGATAGAGTTAACTTTTTTAATAGCAGCTGGTGTAATGCAGTGGTTTGGATTTGAGATGAGAAATACTTTTGATAGTGCACTGGTGTTTTTGGTTGTTGCTAAGCAGTCAAGGCCTTTTCTCCTCCTCACGCTGCCTGCCAGTAAGCAGGGTGAGAGCACCCAAGAAGCTGGGAGGGGACAGAGCTGGGACAGCTGACCCCAACTGACCAAAGGGATATACCATACCATGTGATGCCACACTCAGTACATGAAGATGGAGGAAGAAGAAGGAAGGGGGGGGATGTTCGGAGTGATCGGCATTTGTCTTCCCAAGTAACCATTACATGTGATGGAGCCCTGGCTTTCCTGGCGATGGCTGAACACTTGCCTGCCCATGGGAAGCAGGGAATGTATTTTTTGTTTTGCCCTGCTTGTGTGCACAGCTTTTGCTCTAAACTGTCTTCATCTCGTCCCATGAGTTTTTTCCTCATTTTTACTCTTCTGATTCTGTCGCCCATCGCAACTTGGGGGAGAGAGGGCGAGTGTCTGTGGTGTTCTAGCTGTGGGCTGGGGTTAAGCCACAACAAGCACGAAAAATTACAAAGCTTTTTGAGAGAAGTCCACAACATTTGGAAAATAGAAGGAGCTGGGAGGAGAGGAGCAGCAGGGGAAAAGAATGAAAAAGTAACCAAGAGGAGTGATTCAAAGACAAACAAATAAACATACAGGCAAAAGCAAACAAAAAAGGGAAAGGATAGGTACCCTTTTCTTTCTTTGTTTCTAATTGCCAAACAAACTGTGTTGTCCCTCAGCAGTTCTGCAAAAGGACAAAGGTCTGATACATAGGACAGAAGACAGAAATGGCAAGGAAATGCTCCATACTACGCATTTGATAAGGATTATTACACAACCGATGTAGTTTTATGCTATGAGCTTCCATTGGTACGGATGTACTCACTTAAATGCAATGGAGTGCTGCTTTTTTTTCTAAAAAAGCAAAAGCTACACGCCACAGTGAATGAAATGCCATTTTAATATTTTGTAATTGAAAGTATGTAATACAAGTATGTAAGAATAAGGTTCTGTAGTATTTAGGCTTACAACTGCAAATAACAGAATACTCAGATTCTTAAACTTCTGTTACTTTCTTCAGATTGTACGTATTAAATGTGCTCATTAAGTACAGCTCATTACTTAAAGCATGCACAGCTATGTCTGTAGGGTCAGGACCTTACTTAGTTACTGAGAACAGTCCCAGATATATAAGAGCATTCCTCACAGTTGGACTAAATATTTGCAAACACCAAGCTATGAAGGTCCCATCTTAGCAAATGGGAAAAGCACGCTCCCAAATCTATTGTCTGAAATGCACTTTCAGTTGCCATTTAGTGATAGTAGGATTGTGTAAATGCATTGGGAGGGCAAAACTGGATCCTACATACAGTTGCTAGATGAATTAGGCTTACTCTGACATCCTTCAGTAATTTCTGAGTTCTAAATATTACAACTGTGTGCATAATGAAGCATGCATATGCATTTAACCTGTTGAGAAAAAGGAGATGTCTCACGGCTCTCGATTGTGTACTTTGCAACTCTTTCATAATTAAGCTTTCAAAGGGAACATTTACATAGGGGTGAAGGCATGGGCTTCCATGCAGGTGGCAGTAATCTGTACTCATAATTTATTGAATAAACACTGTAATTGCAGTGATAAGACCGTAATTATCTAAACAGAGCAGGGTTTTCCCCAGATACCCATAAAAATCAGGTGAGTTTTGAAGTGCTGATCTCTCAACAATGGGAGGCCTCTGCAGCAAACCAGTTTCTTCTTTCATCACTCCAAGGGAAAAAGTATGTAATAAGACATGTCAATGACTTGGATGTCCCCTGGCTGTTTGGAGAGCATTCCAAAAAGCAACCTCTGTGCGCCCTGTTTGCAGGCACAGCACATTCACATCTGCAGCCGCAACTTTATGTGGTATAAGAGGAGCCTGGGAAAAATGTGTGACTTATTTTATAATGGATATGGCTTTTAAGATCTTAAAGCTGAAATTAATGAGTTAACTCAGTCTAAATAAATGGCAAGCTTTGCTTGAAGTAGATCATGGAGATCTGTGTAACTCAGCTGGAAACACTCCCTCTGGAGAAATTAAGAGCTCATGTCCCACAGCAGGACTTGGGCTCGGACCAAGAGCTGGCACTGCAGTGCGGTACTACTGCAAGGAGTTTCTGTGTGGGGATCAAGACGCCATCCTTTTGATGAGCTGTTACTGTCCTATGTTTTTCCACCCTCTCTTTTCAGCAGAAAAACCAATACTTAAAGCCTCCTTCAGAAAAGGAAAAATTATAAATGTCTTATTCAACATTTCTCCTCTTGTTAAATCAAATTTGAATTTCCAGAGCTGTACATTAGCTGAATCACTGGCTGCATACTACTCAGTCCATCTGTTTATACGGTTGAGTCACTGCATTACCAGTATCTTAACACGTTACTTGGAAAGAATTTTAGGTGATCTGGAGGATAAAACCCCAAAGCTCTATAAGATAATGTTCCTTTTTGTATGTTCTGTAGTACCACACTCTACACTGCTTGCTTTCTGCTAGCAGAGATGTTAATTTGAACAAAACTGCAATTTGAGGAAAAACAGCTAATCATAAAAGCACAGCTTTCACTTAGAAGCTGAAGACTGAGCTATGATGTAGAAATCCACCTCCCCATGTGCAATGCCTTGCCCTGGGAACCGCGCGAGAACTTCCATGGTGATGGAACAAACATCTTTCACAACCCGACGTATCTGTTTTCCAGTTGAGATACTATAAACAGATTACCTTCCTAGGACAAACTTTCTGCTTTTAATGATGCCAAAAGTTGAGAGTATCTTGTTGTTTGACTCCAAAGTTTCTTCAAAAATGTGTTAGACTTAAAAAGGTATTTTCATTTACCTCATTGTGGAAGAGGCAAAAAACAGAGCAGAAGGGCAGAGAAGAAGAGTCAGAAGAACAGAGGTGGAACTGCTAATACATGCCTTGATTTTTATTTTACCAAAAACATAAAAAGGGAATATATTGTATCAATCTCACCACGGAGGACTATGAATGCATTCATGGTATTCTGGGAGTTGAGAAGGAGAAAGTGAAACCAACTGAAATAAAAGAAAACCAGTGAGACTAGTTTTACCTTCCAGACCAGGGGCTAGATCCAACTCTTTTAGAAGTCAGTGGAACAATTCCCACCGGCTAGAGCAGGATTTGGATTCTGCAGAGCGAAATGCAGAAAAAAATAACCAGGAAGCATAAATGAGAGGTTCTCAAACACTGGTCTATAGAGCACTTCCTTCAGTCCATAGAGACCTCTCTTTCCTCTCCGTTACTCTTTTACTTCCAGTGGCTTTTATGGGTTTCTGCATTTTGGAGCCTAGAAGAACCAAGAGGCATTGATAGCGGGGAATGAGAATGGCCAGCCGGCCAGCCTGTTCCTGACACTGTTTTGCAAATGGAACAGAATTAAATTGCTGAGCAAATAGACTAAAAATGAAGAAGGGAGTATCTGAAGCAATAGAAGGCCATTAAACTGAGAGGATTAGGTGGCCTTCAATAAGGATTAGGTGCTTTGCTGCCTAATGCAACTGCCTGGCCAGGCACCTGAGCTCCTAGCACAAAGCAAAAGAAAAGCTGAGCTCCACACAAATGTCTGCAACTGAGCTAAAAGCAAATAGGAAATGCCAAGAGCAGAAGTGTTTTCCACAGACATTCCCCTTCTTGTCTCTGCCAAGTTGGGATTTGTGGAAACTACCATGCACAGCTGCCTCTGGGCTGCATGGAGACATGCCCGTCTCTGATGGTCTACACTGCAGTACTTACAGCATATCCTCCAGACCCACATCTACACTGTCACTCCAGAGGTGACACGTATTCCTGCCGCCACATCCAGCTGAAGCCCTTCCTCATTGGAGCTGTCAGACAGCTGGACCAGGCTCTGGATCAGCTGATGGTTGATGCTGGGAGCAGGATTCCCACTAATACTTCCTCAGGTGCTTCCTCAACATGGAGGACTGTTGTCATCTGAGTACAAAGCTAATACGCGCATGCCTGACAGACCGGGTGGACCTAGCTGGCACCCAGTTCTTAATTTCAGGGCAATCCCTCCTTCCACATGCACATGTGGGTCAAACTACCGTAAGTCCAACACTGGCCAGTAGTAAGTTCTCAGTGAAAGAGTGCAAGAAACATGAAAACAACTGGGTCAGCATTCCTCTGGTGTATCTTTGGAGCTCCTAGGGTCAATAGTTTAGTACTTTTCTGAATCAGAAGTTGCAAGCAGACCATCATACCCAATGGCCATTGGCAGACTTCTCCTCCATTAATTCCTCTATTCCTTTATTTGAATCCATTTACAGATTGCAATTCTATCATGTCCTTTTGCCAGCCAGCGAGTCTCTCCTGGAATTAGAGTCCCTAAGTCAGCCTTTCTTCATAAGAAAGAGGGGATACAGGAGAAGTTTCTGGACATTTTTTCTAAGATTTATTGATGAGAAAACATTCTAGGAAATAAAGGATATGTCAACAGCTTGCAGAGCAATATGGTACAGAGATCGCTATACTTGCCTTGGCATGAAATAGCTTTGGATCTGGAAGGAGTAGAAGTAACACCAGCCTCATGCTGTGCCCGAGTTAGCTGGTGGGCTGAGAGGCAAGGCAAATTAGCTTGAGACTGAGTGCTCTGCTAGCAAGGCAATACTGCTTCTGGGATCCAAGCTTGTATCCCTGCCAAGGTTTGCTCCTTCCTCCGAGAAAGACTGGCCCATTCAGACCTGGGTTGGGGATCTGCAGCACAGAGCTGCATTGTGCCACACTGGCATATCCTGAGAGGCTTGCTCCCAAATCTTTGCAATGCCTGAGGATGCAGACCCACCTCCCCCACAGACCATCTAACCTGGAAGCTGCAGGGCAGTGCCTGCTCAGCTCTTTTCACTTTGCAACATCCTGTTTACTTCCCAGAGCAGGTGCAGATTCCCAGGGAGAGACTTAAGCCTCCTCCTATAGAAAGGGTGCATGAAGGGGCAGAGGAGAACCTAATGAGGTTCAAGAAGGGCAAATGTAAGGTTCTGCACCTGGGGAGGAAGAACCCCAGGCACCAATATAGGTTAGGGGTGGATCTTCTGGGCAGTACTTCTGAGGAAAAGGATCTGGGAGTCCTGGTGGATGGCAGGCTCTCCATGAGCCAGCAATGTGCCCTTGTTGGCCAGAGGGCCAATGGAATCCTGGGCTGCATAGGGAGAAGTGTGGCCAGCAGGTCGAGGGAGGTCATTCTCCCCCTCTGCTCTGCACTGGTGAGGCCACAACTGGAATATTTTGTCCAGTTCTGGGCTCCCCACTTCAAGAGAGACAGGGAACTGCTGGAGAGAGTCCAGTGTAGGGCAACTAAGATGATTAAGGGATTAGAGCACCTCCCTAAGAGGAAAGGCTCAAAGAGCTGGGGGCTCTTTAGCTTCGAGAAGAGAAGACTGAGGGGAGACCTCATCTATGTTTACAAGTTCCTAAAGGGTGGGTTGAAGGATGATGGAGCTGGACTCTTTTCAGTGGTTTCCAGCGATAGGACGAGGGGCAACGGGCACAAGCTGGAGCATAGGAAGTTCCACTCAAATATGAGGAGAAACTTCTTTACGGTGAGGGTGATAGAGCACTGGAACAGGCTGGCCAGGGAGGTTGTGAAGTCCTCTTCTCTGGAAATTTTCAAGACCCGCCTGGATGCAGTCCTGAGTAATGTGCTCTGGGCAATCCTGCTTTGGCAGGGGAGTTGGACTAGATGATCTCTAGAGGTCCCTTCCAACTCTGTAAAATCCGTGAATCCATGAAATCCCACAGATCTGCAGACCACACGCCTCATGCCATTGCTATAGGGCCTCCTAGGACAGGAGCTGCACCCATCCATTACTAAGATTCTTCCTCATCACATACAGTGTTTATTCACTAGTGCAGACAACTATAGAATGATGCTCTGTAGGATTATTTAAGCACCTTTGATACAGAATCAGACCAGAAATAAAATTTGCCCTGCACCGTGCCCTGACTGCTCTCATGCTTTATGTCCAAGCCCAGTCACGTCCTGCATCCATCAGAAAGCCCCACACTTCACATTGTGCTCTTAGGAAGGAGCTGAAATGCAGCCCCTGAGGCAGAGTGAATTGCTTGGTGTGCCCAACGGTGCACTGCTGTCACACACCGCTTCCCACTGATACGACTTTGGTAAAGCTCACCAGCAGCCCTTGGTCTGCTGACCAAGACTCGTCCAGACTAAATGAGTAACCATGGTCTAGTGAGCAGCACGCTTACCAGGGAGAGGGGAGACCTAAGTCCCAGCTCACAGCCCCAGCCAACAGCTAACGCAGTCATGCTGGCTGGCTTTTTTTTTTTCTCCTCTTATCCAAGGAATTTTGAGCCCCAGAGAAGAGAGCTATTAGCAACTCGTTCTGTTGTACTCATGTAAGGCAAAAGTCACATCAGTAAGGGTTGGAATTTACATTTTTAAAAACGAATAAGTTCATGTTGACTGCATTTCTTTCCTAATAGTCTGTATATTGTGGTAGCTTTACTTTCATAGGTATGGCATTGAATGGGGGCAGGAAGAACGCACTGGAATCGGCAGACGCCTTTCAAAAAGTGTCAGAAACAACACGGCTTACGGCTTGGTAACTGTTCATAGAAAGCAAGAGGCAGCATTGCAGTCCATTTCATAACTAACTCATACACCCCATAAGTAGTTTAAAGCATCAGAAAAGGCAGTGACGAAATCTGCTCTTCATTGAGAGGTGACTCTTGTTATGCTCCCTCACCATTTCAGAGATTTACAGTTCAGCTGTCTCTAGGGTTTGCTTCCCTCAATCCTACTTTCTCAGTATTATCGCCGAACCCTGTCAAAATTGCGCTTTTCTTTTGCACTGCCTTCTCCAATTCTCTTCTTAAAATGATCACGCTTTTTCTTTCCTCGTCGCACAGAAATCAAAGGGCTGTATCAAACCCAGCACGTTTATCTCAGTATGACATCCCACGTATGAAATGTGTGCCGATTTCGGATGTCAATCTCCATTGTTTTCGTCACTTCAGTCACACCTCGGAAAACAATCACAAAACGTGCAGGGGATTTTCTTCCTCAGTACTATTTCGGAGAACTGTATGCATCCGTAGGATGATGGCATGGGATTCCTTTGACTGCTGAGTACGCCTATTCCCTGACATGTACAGTCTCCAAAGGCAGAAAGTAGCCGAGCTCCCATGCTGCACAGTCTGCGCCACAGACTGCGTTTGCACAGAGCGATTCAGTTCTATCTACGTGTAGGGACCGTAGCTTGCTTTTTCTTTTTAAAACTCGGGAGCGAAGTTTTACATTATCAAAACTTTGCTGGTTTGTGTTTTTTTTCCGCAATTAGTATAAATAAGCCGCAAGTAGCCAGAATCTGTGGTAACTATAAATTCCAGCTGCTCCCCTAGTAGACCACGTAGTCGTAGGATGCTATGGATATAATTAAACATCAAACAAATGAAGGCTTTCAGAACCCCCATTTTCCTGTCGTACCTAGACCCAGCCTTGCCCCTTTCTCATACTCCAGTTCACTTTTGTATCACCACCTCCACTGCTGACAATACTTTTTTCAATGGGAATATCACATCCATAGCCACTGCCAGAATCTCTTGGCAAACGAGCTCCTTTCTGAGTCAGAGCCTAATGCCATTACAAGGTCTGCAACAGCTGCAGCAGTCATACATCTGCAAGTCATTTGAACATTTTATGATGAATAAAAACTATCCATTACACAGACCTATACATTATATATTAACCCTAATACTTATTCAGTTACACTAACAATAACCTTTTCCCTCTGCATGCTGTAAACTTCTTTGGCTACAGCATGTGTTAACAGAGATACTTAGAGCTCCGGTCCATGGTGGAGCAGTCCCTGTGTACGTATTACCTAACTTATTCTACCTATTTAAATACAAAATGGGATGGTGGAAAGAAAGAAAGAAAGAAAGTGAATGTAAAGCTATAAAAATTCGTGCCATGCATAAGGAAACCATTTTTATATAATTGCATGAGACTGCATACGCTCATACAAATAGAGAAACAATGAGAAATGCAATGAGAGAATGAAAGCATGGACTCAAAATCGACAGTTAGGAGATTTGATTATATATGCACAAATCTCAAACCCATCCAGATGTCCCCAGCCAGCAACCTGATCCTCAACACCGTCGCCAAGATTTGAAATCTAAAGTCAGAATACTGAAGACGGAGTAGCAGGACTTATGGAAAAAGAAACAGGAGTTGTGAGTAGTTAAAAACCTTTAAAAGAATAATGATAATAAAGAAACATAAATGTGGTTTTGTGAAGGAAATATATACGCAGCCGCAAATTATGAAGTCAGCCCTTCAGGACATTACATTCCTCATGCAAGTTGCTGAGCCTGCTCAACATAAATAGGTGTAAAATACACTCACCGGCTTGGTGACTTCAGGGTAGAGTCCCATATGTGATTCCCTACCAGTGAGTCTTCTACATATGTATACTTTTACAACAGTAACTGCGAACTGGGCAAGACATACCTCCCTATGAGTTTCACCATAAGAGTTTTAAAGAGACAAGGCGAAAGTCTGGCATGACAGAAATCTATCATAGCTTTTCCATGAGATTCATCCAGAGCCAGAATTTTACTGCAATGCATCCCATATGCATGTAAATACTATTTCATGTTCGTTCATAACCTATTGTTTGCAAACTCTTTTTGGATTCTCAGAAATACATCTCTATTGGTTCCCATTCACTTTTACTGTGTATTTCATGTAGCAGTTTAGTGCCCTTCATAATATCAGTATCGCTTTGGAAGCAGAATGTCAATTAACTTATACTTCCACACTGAATTAAATGTGTGGATTAGCAAGCTCCAAAATAGTGCAGGTTTTAAATAAGAAGCAGCTATTAGAATAGTCTTAGAGTTAGAGAAGTGACTTTTCGGAAACATTTTCTTCACTTAATCTGCTTCCTCTGTGCAGTCAGAGGCCAAACTGTTTATTTTACTGGTAATCCATCTTTATTGCTTGTGCTGGCTTTAAGATTTCCATTCAAACAATCCACATATTAAAAACGAAAAAGAAAAGCCTAATAAGGTTACAAACAGTTCATTTAAAGGGGATTCAAAAGGCATCTAGCAGAGATCTTTTTTTTAAGGGTCCGAAAAGCTAAAAATTTCGGGGCTAAAAAACCACCTTGCCACAGACGAACGGGAGGCTTTACTCGACACGGCCAAATCCCCATGGTCAATTTGTGCAGCACCTACCTCCCGCGTAAAAAACAAAAAAAAAAAAAGNTGATTGCAAAGATAACTTACCAAGCGTGGCGTGACGCAATGATGTCTTTCTAAGTCAGCAGCCAGCCAGCTGTCTCTTTGCCGCTGCTCCTACTTTTCCCATGCTCCGGCAGAGCGGAGCTGAGCAGCCAGGCCAGTTGCACAGCCGCTGTCGAGTCAAAGGGCAAGAGCGAAGCTTAGAATAAACACGTTGTTTTCACTCGGTTGCTTGAAGTGCTGCCAAATCTCTTAACATTAGCGCCCATAAATCGGTGAGTATCATGAAGCCTGAGGCCCGAGCAGCTGGAGTCTTGTAGTTGTTACCTGAAGTCCAAAAAAATAGCTTCCCCATTCCTCAAGGCTACGTGGAAAATCTCAAAAAACACAATCATAAAAGTACTACTAACATCAAGGAAAAGAACTCCCAATTATTTTTTTCTTTAGTTCTCCTTTTTTATAGTCATCTCAAATTTGTGGGGGCGGGAGGGGAACGGGGTGTCTTTCTGAAGATTTTCAAACATGCTGGTTTCCCAACACCATGCCGGAAAAAGCACTCATTGATGCTAGGGGTAAATCCTAAAGTTATTTGGAGGGGAAGAAGATCACGAAGATAAGGAGCTTGGGGCCCAGCAGTAAACAACTATACAGCAGGAGCTAAGCAGCTGGAGCAAGAAGGGTAGACTGGTCAATTTTTCTCTGCCCAATGGCGACCTTCAGGAGGCAGGAGTGGGGTAGAGCAGTGATGTTCCTCTCACGGACAACAGCTTTGAAACGATTCTTCAGCAAGGACTTGAGAGAAAAAGCTCCTTCTTCTTATCCAGCCACCAAGAGAAAAGGAATTGAAAAACACCGAATCCTTATGGCTAATGGGAGCGTGATATAAAAGATGGAGGCCATTGACTGGTGTCCAGAGACAACAACCTGGTATGAATTCCAGCACCATTCCACTTCCCAGCAGCTGGATTTCTCACCAGGGTGGATTGCTGGTTTTGGACACCTCCCCATTTTTTCCCGTCTGTTAACAGTCTTCCACTAGTAAGTATTTGGAACAGTTGTAAAGCTTTTTTTGTATCTAAAGGGCCCTGCCATTGCCTGAATGCAATTTCAAAATTGCTGGCATTTAAGCGCAGACTATCTGAAGTGTATTTTTGTCGTGCTGTTAATAAGCGTTGCATCTCCTGGGAGAACCCCAGCTAGCTCAGAGTTTCTAAACGATGTGCACGCTTGACAAGGAAGATGTACGAAAGAAAATCTTTCTCATTTTTAACTAGTTTTTATTCTGTGTTGCTTGGTAAATAGGCGTGATGTACAAAGAGAAAGTTGGGACCACTAACTTCTCATCTATAAAGCAAGGATGAGAACCCAAGAAATTGTGCAACTTGCCAACGGTTATGCAGGCAGCCAAGGGTCTCACAAATGAAGGGAGAGCCAGTCCAATACCTGAGTCATAAGGACCATCTTTGCTCTCAGTTTCTACGTTATCCTTCTGTTTTCTATATTCTGAATTTCTTTCCAGCTCCCCTCACATTTCTCCCAGCCCTCAACCAATAGAATATAGCTCACTTTTAGAGATACCCTGGGAGAGTTTGGGAAACATCCATAGAGTTTAGACTGGCCTAGTCTGGCAGGATTTTAAACTCTATTGAGCATAGAAGAGGCTTTTTGGAAAAGGAGTGCGTGAAGATGAGAAATGAAAGCGTGACGGGGTGGTTCTTTCAAGTCCCTTTCCAAGCCTCCAGGGAAAAGTAACTATTGCCCCCTTCTTTGATATAAGACATTAGCATTTGCCTAGTACAAGGTGTGTCGTGGCTTGCATGTTCCCTCTCCAGTGCCAGACAGATGCTGTCACAGAATTTAGAAACTAGGTGTATCTCCACTTTGCAAAAAGCCAAAGGGAATACCAAGAGCGCCTCATAACCACAGGGACAGGTAAGACAGAAATGGAAAATAAACCGAAAACTCAACCAACAAAAAAAGAAAGCATAAATAATCTTAATTAGCTCATTATTTACATTACTGGGTATTAGCTGCTTTAGGAACTATCTATCCAGACTTGATAAAACACTCAGATGTGGAAAGGGGTACTGTCATTTGAACCACATGTCAGACTGGAGAACCAAAGATGACAAGACTGCTGCTAAGAGTATTAGGCATTAATTTATCTAAGATACATGGCATGGGCTCTGTGAGTATTAGCAGTTAACATGCATATAGACTGTATTCTGTGATACTACAGATTTACAGAACCATGTCCCTGTTAATCTATTTTGCAGTTAAAGTTTGTTGAGAGTGCAGGGGAGACCAAAATAAATGTTGAGGGCTGACACACTAATTCCATACACTGACCCAAAGCTTGTGGCAAACTTTGTTACCATAGACACGCATGCTTAACCTTATGTCCTTAACTATGCATTACCACAGTGTTCTCTATCCCTAAGTTGCCACATATCCTAAGACTTTCAGAGGTTGGTATGAATTTCCAAATGTAAAAGTACGTGCAGATTGTATTGGGAGTGGTATCATCCCAAGATGAACACTAAGGATAATATGTAACTACCAGAACCACAGAATCATAGAAAAGATAAATAAGTATTTATAATTTCATGTAATAGAACCACATGAGAGTAAAAGGATAATCTGGAAACTTGACAGGATATTTTGTTTAGACTCCTAAGAGTTTAATTTAAATCATCCAGAGTTTCAAGTAGTTTGTCTCAAAGGATAAAATTAAAAGAAATAAACAAACAAAGCCACAATACAAGAACACCATGGTTGTAAAGTCAATCACTCAAACGTTCAAAGGACCTGGACTAAAGTGCCTATATTACCCTTATTGTGTTAGCTCCTTTTGTCTAACTCTGTATGCAAACAGCAGCACACAATACAGAATAGCACAGGAGGGTTGTAAATCACAGGCAGATAGCAAATGCTTGGGCCAAGAACGATTCCAAGATTTTTTTGTTTGTTTTTACAGCAGAACACAGTGGGGACCTGAAGCTGCGCCACACTCCTGTCGCTGCACGGCATCTTGAGAACCAGGAGTCTCCCAGGTCGCTTCCCGCTCACTGCAGAAGATTCCACACTAAAAATCAGGAAGATTAACATAAGCCCCCTTCTAGCATGTTATACCTTGGAGCATAAGCTACGGGGAGTAGGACAGTCAGGGACCACTTGGGCAATGTGGGATGCACCAAGGGTGCACTGTGACCACACAAAGATGCAAATAGACCTGGAGTATGTCACACAAGGTGAGCCTGAAAGAACAGAGATTATCTGGTCTGAAGAAAAGAATAAGAGGTGCTTCAACTACCTCCTTGGAGGGTACAGAAAAGACAAAGCCAGGCTTGTCAGAGGCATGTAGTAAGGATCAGTGTCAGAAAACCAAAAATTCCAATTGGAGAACAGGTAAAGGTTCTGCTTGCTAGGTTTTTTGTTTGTTTGTTTTTTAAATCATGAGGGTGTCAAGTGCTGGAGAAGGTCACCAGAGACATTGTAGGATCTCGGTCCTTGGAGATATTCAAAACTCAACTGGACAAGGTCCAGGCCAACCTGACCTAATTGCACCTGCTCCAGGACTGATCATCTCAAGACTTCCCTTCCAACCTCATTTTTCGTGATTCTAATGTTACAAGATACTGTGAGCATGCTTTCTACTCAGTCACTCACTGCACAATAGTCATGATTGGACCCACCAGGATTTAAAACTCTTTGGGACAGACAAGCAGCTGTTCTCACCAGCTTCCAACTTCTCTTACTCTTCCTCCCAAATGCCACAAGATCACAAAATCTCAGCAAAGCACTTTATGAGCTGTGGGATTCTGATCAGCACAAAGCCAAGAAGTCCTGCTCTTCTATGGATCTTCAGCAGACTTGGACAGTCTGGTGATTGTTCTCAGGTCACATTCTCATTACTATGAGTAGCTGAAGGAAAAACTGCACATCATCCCGAGACAGCCTTAACACTTCTCAGTTTTTTCATCATGTTAAGAGCAAATTGAACATAATTGTACAAGCAGCTTAGATGATGGCATCTCATGTGGTGGGAGAAAAGACTACAGGCAGGTTTTTATGGCTTTTGAATTTAAAGAAAAACAGACAGTGAGATGCACTGAATGGTTTTGTTGAAAGTTGGGGATGTACTGTGGAAAATCTGTAAGTGCACCCAGTTAAAAGTCTCATTTCCCAAATTTAAAATAAATCTTGAAGATGGCCTTATAAGATTGCAGTGCTTACCATGACTGAATGCCAAAGGAGGCACCAGGAGGACCAAAAACCATCCTGACCTTGTAATAACTAAAGTGATCACCGCAAATGCTACTTCTGGACCTGGGATTAGCGGGTTTTCAACTGCTGTCCAGAACCATCTGGGCTCATAAGTTACTTTTGAAGGATCTAAGTTGAAGGAAATTATGAAAAGCAATTTTATTAGCAGTTTGCTGTGCAAAAAAAAAAAAAAAAAATAAAATTCAAAGGACCTAAAATTTGAAACCCATTCCCTTTGACAAGGAAAGCAGTTGTTTCAACTTTTTAATGAGAATTTAGTGAATTCTACTTTTCAGATTTTCATGTAGTCCCACAGTAAAACATTATTTACATTGAAAACTCCACTTCTGAAGAACTGGTTTTCAGAAAAAGACTAAGCTCAGACTTAGTTTCTTTCATATTTGAAGTTTTCCAGGAATTATGTTAATATCCATAATTTCCAGAATTATGTTAATTCTTTAAAACAAGGTCCCTGACTGTATCTGACGAGTGCTTAGCACAGCAAGACAAAGTTACTCACTAACATTACAGAATTTGAGCATATTGTATCACATCCTGCTTGAAATTTAAATGCTGGCATGACTCAAACACAATAACATCTGATAATAGCTAAGTAAAAAAAAAAAAAAGAAGCCTTTTTCATTGAAGTCCAGGAAAACCCAAGAGTGGGAAAAAGTCTTGGTGCCCTTCCTCACATTATCTGCCCTTCCCAGAGCAGACTGGTTCACTGAACAGAACAAACAAACGTAGGACACGCACCATATGCACCAGAAAAGTTATGAAGTTATTTCATTTCCAGCTTGATTTTTAGAGCTGCAGAAAAGATCACCGGAAGGCACTGAGACGGGATTAGACAGAGAGGAAGGGTATTCACCATTGATTTTTGCTGTAATCGTGAAACAAGGGTGGCAAAATGCCTAGCCCAAATATAGATTAGAGTTTCCTTAGCTAGAAATGCAGCTAAGTAGAGCGTAGGAACTGAGTGAAAACAAGACACGCTTCTGTTTCCACCCCCTTCTCCTTAGCTGATTTAAGTCAGTGTTTGTAACACCAAACTTCCTTAGAAATAAAAAGGGCAGTAGGTGAACAAGCCTGACTCCAAACAACAATCGCAGCTACTGGGGGTAGATTTGGTAAATGCGTAAGCACGCTAACAGATTATACTTAACTTCTACTGTTTAGATTCTATCTGACAATTTGCAGCTTCCTTCCCAAATGATGAAACAAGTAGTTCGGAGCGCAGTTCAGCACCAACACAGGTCTAAGCTACAGGGTTCAGGTTACTACAGGGGCTCTCAGTTAATAACAAAACACAGCAGCTTTACTGGGGCCCTCGGGTGGGCCCTTAATAAAGGAAGAGCCTTCTCCTTATTCTTTCATGTTTTTAATGTTAGCGGCAAATTTCTTTCCCAAGTACAGTGTGCGTGGTACCACTGCTGTCTCAAAGTGACTTTCTGCTCTTTATTCCTAAGCACATGGATTTATACATTTGCTGATTTTCAGATTTCATAGTCAGAGTCAGTAATATGCTTTTTAGTTTTTACAGGACAATAAAATTGCTTGCCAGAAGTTTCTGACTTAAAATTCTACACAGCAGATTGATGTAGACCTCTTGATCCTTCTTACTACATTTTTGCCAAGTTAGAGTATAAAATAGCTGTTCTACTAATTGCACCCAGGGATTTGAGTCCAATATCCAGATAGACTACTAAAGCTGACTCCGTTTTCCCTTTGATCTTGTGTATTCTGTTGCTTGAAAGAATACAGACAGGTGATGGAAAATGCTGGAGCTATTGCAAGTACAACTGCTCAAAGACCAATTAACACCAAAAAAAAACCCCAAAATGAACAAGAAGCCAAAATGGAACTAAACCCACAACAGCTGGTGGTCATCAAGGCAATTTTCCCAGAGGGCAGAAGACTGTTACTAATAGGATGGAAATACAAAATTTACTGAGACCAACTGTAACCACTGATACCATACATTGAGAAGTGCCTCATTTCTCACATTTTCTGCAAAGCAAGAGTGAAGCTGGACAGCAATCTTAACTTTTATTGTGGGGCCAAAAAAAAAGAAGTGGGAACTGAAACATAGTCCCACTGAACAATTAGTACCAAGAGCTGGTTTTACCGTAATGCTATTTTCATCACATTTAAAAATAACATTCAAGTGATTCTACCCACAGAAATAAATTATTTCTCAGAGTTTAATCAATGTTGTATAGTTCATTAGGAACTGCCCACTGAGATTAAGTTATTTCCTTTACTGCAGAACCTGGATGCTAGAAGCCCCAACAGAAGATTAAATGAAGTTGCATGTTCTCCCTTTACAACAGCAGAGACTTTGAGATATTTCAATCACATTACATAAACTTACATTCCTCTACTAACACAAAACATATACACTCTTGCCACAGGAGACAAATACTTCTTATGCTGTTTCCAGCCAATGATTTTAACTTTAAATCCAGAGTAAACATAATTTCTTCAGAGCTGGGAATGCATTTGTGTGCAAGGAGAACAACCTGCTGCATTATGGTGATAACAACACCTACTAAAACCAGGCCACATAATGAACAGACATACGCACGAAGGCCATTATGTTCTTTGACACGGTACTGAAAGAATGGTCAGTACCAAAAGTCTGGAGAGGCTGAAAATTCAGGATTTTTTCCCCCCCACTATCACCAAATAATACGTACTGATGCAGAAAAGCTATCTATATTCAGCGAAGATTTGCAGCTCATTCACAAAGGTCAAGAAATGAAGGACTCCAAGACCCAAGAAGAACTGTTCAAAAGCACGTTCACAATTTATTATGCATTTATTTATGATATATTATCTGATTTATAATACAGATGAAGCAACAGTGCTAAATAGAACAATTTATCATTCTGCCTGTGCATTTGTTTTAAATGTGGTTCCTTCAGTGCCTTGGTGATGGTCTTCCAGAAGATGGCTGAGGCTGCCTGAATTTTGAGAGAACAGCAACAGAATCAACAAAGGTATAAATGTTATATTCATGATGCTGAAGGTTCTTGTAGGTAGAATTATCAAATTCTTCTGGGGCAGGCTCAGCAGCTTTTGCGGTCTCTGTGAAAACAAACAATAACTGGTGACTATAAGGATGCCACACCAGAGGGCAATATTCTTAATTACTGAGCCAGCCTTCATATACTGTCAGATGCCTCATCCAGTCCACATTAAAGAAAAAAGTCAACAACTATAACAAAAGGGTAAGTTTGCTAAGTTCTGCCGGTACCTTGGCTGGTCTTAAAGCAGTACATTAGCATGCAGTAGGGGAACAGGAAACAGTACAAGTCATCTGATACAGCACAGGTTTTCAAATCCAAACTACCACTTAATGCTGGGGGAGGATAGGGCAGAACATTTCATTTATATTTTGAAGACATATGTCTGCATTTCCTGGCTTTTTCATAGTTGCTTTGGTTTTTGCTCCAGACAGAACAGTGGGTGATATTCTTCACGAGCCAGAAGAGGCAAAGCAGCAGTACAAATGATATATCATCATGTCAGACCACGAGATACAGCTATTAGAACTGCTTTACAGATTGAATTTTTAGCATGGGGAGAAGTGATGGAATTGTTGAGATCTCCATAGTTTAATTTCAAATGTGGTTACGCTGAACAGTAATCTATCAAGAGCCTTTGATGTAAGTTCCCTTTGTTCTAAATGTAATCTTCTAAACTTTGGACCAGCTTTTATTCCTAAAAGAATAACCTAGTAGAGTTATTCAGAACTCCTTACTTCACATTAAAGCCAACATTAACTCTTACACTTTTAGAATATTATGCAAATTTAGGCAGAACCATTTACATAAAGTGTTGCTGTTACGGGCTGGTTTTACAACCAAGGAAATTGCAAGAAATAAAACTTTACTCCCAGTATTAATTTATTCTCACATACCCAGAGTTTTAACAATAGGAAAGACATAAGCATGATCTAGTGAAAAGCTTTGTCATATAAATTTGTATGTAATGGTTTAGGTTAGATGGTATTAAGCTTCTTTCTGTAATACAACCTTCTAAAATAAAAATACAAGAACTCAAGCAACCGAATACTGGATTTTCCCTTTAATTATGACATAATTATTGCAATGTAATGCTATCAGTTTAAGAGCATGTATCCATAACGTTTAGCAAGACTTGCTTATAAAACGCAGTGTAGTAAGGCACAGTTTCAGCAAAACAACACACAACCTATGAAAGAAAATATCCCTGTGCTCAGCTCCTACTGAGACAGCTCATAGGAGACAACGCTGCAGATATAAAAGCCAGATGATGTGGTCTTTGGTGCAAACAGTCCCATGAAGAGGCAAAGCGTGGGCAAGTGTACCTTCAACCTGCATGAGCCAGTTGTTCCAAACTAGGAGACAGATGCTCAGGAAGAAAAGCAGATGGAGTCTCATTTTTCCTGCTCAAACACCCTGTACTTGGCTTCTTGAAGGAAAAATTTATCCCTGAGTTCATCCTCCCCACACTTCAGACTTTGGCTATGCTTTCTCTCTTAAAGAGCAAGCATTCCACAGGATGTTCTTCCGAAATGAATCAGAGGTGCATTTCTGAGTTACCATGCTAACTATTTTGCTTCTTGCTTAGCAATTCAAGTTAGCAGTTTTTGCTGACTCCTGAGCGTGCCTGCTCTACAAACTGGACCACATCACCTTAACATCGAGGTTTGTAATGGGAAAAACCGCTTTTACCCCTTCAGTGTGCCTGCTGTAGAGTTTGCAGATGAACAAAACAACACAGAAACAGGACAGAAGTACAGATTACAGAAGACATTACCATTAACTGTGAACATTACACACAGAAAAGCAGCAGCTGTCCTCAAAGAAGGTCTCAAAAGGAAGAGAGAACAAGATACACCTGGAAATACCAGTGACGCTGTTGAACATGGTGTAGCTGGGTTTGACTCTGCTACCTCCTGGCACCCAAAAAACGTTACACCAGCAGGAAAGGGGTATGAACTTGCCTGTACTAGCCCCCACCTCTCCTACAGCCGCTGCAGCAGAGTCCTCTAGCGGGGGCGCAGCACGTACCCAACAGAAACTTCCCTGCTGTCACAGCCCGACCACCTCCAGCTTCACAATTATGCTGCGCTTACTTCCAAGTAGGCAAATTCTTTAATTCAAAGCTGCAACCAGGAGGGGAGCGGATGGGTGTCTTAAGAATGGTATGCTGCCTAAACTGAAAGGCAAGAATGGTAAACCCCCCCAGATCAGGATAGAGGGGCATTTGCTCTTGAAATACACGGAACAAGATCAGTAGGTAAGTTAACAGACTGGTAGTAAATGAGAAGGGTAAGTGAGATATGGCAGTAGAGGTAGGAAGATGATTCTATGATGCACAATGCTCTTTCCTAAAACATATCACCATCTCCTCCCCAATTCACTACAAAAACTGGGTTATAAGGTCAACTGTGTGCTACCTCAACATGACCCACAACCTACCAATTTCAGAATCAATACCTGCTTCTTGCATTACTACACTGTTCTTTCTTGAAGCCTACTGAAGTGTGCAACACAGCAAGATTTCTTTTTTTTTTTTAAATACAGGAGGATTTAAGCAAAAAAAAAAAAAAAAAAAAAAAAAAAAAAAAAAAAAAAAGATGGCATCAAATTTGGCTCAGGAGAAAGGCAGCTACCAAATCCTTCCAAGAAGAGAAGAGGGAAAACAAGTTTTGTCATATAAAACCCATGATTTTGCTCACAGTGGAAACAATTTTGTTTTCATTTTACAAGTGACTGGTTTATGAAACTATAAATACAGTGAAATGAAGACTGCTGCTTTTCGCAGCACAACTCGAAACTGAGTATTACTGAGCACTTATAACAATTTGCAATGAACAAGAGTTTATCTTCCAGAAAGTCACAGCTACACGGTTAGCTTCAGTATAAAGATCAGAGAATCATGAACAGAGAAGATTTGGAAAACCTTTAAAAAAGTTAAAACCTAGCCCAGATGAATCAACACAGTTCAAAAAATTTAAAGTTGTACCCTCTATTGTGCTTTTTTCTCCAGCCTGGACTCCTGCTTCCTGAATGGTCTCCTCCTTTGCTGTAGTGCCCACCACCGCCATTGTGCTTTCAGAAGTTTCTTCTACTTTAGGAACAGTTTCTTCTACTTTAGGAACAGTTTCTTCTGATTCCAATTCCTGCACTTCCTTCACCTTTTTTTCTTTTCCTCTGGATACCAGTTTTTGCTTTTTGTCTTCCCCAGTCACTGATGAAGCTTTCAGCTGAATAGCTGCTACTTGGGTTCCAATGGATTTTTCCTCCAAATAATCAGATTTTTGAGTGATGTCAGTCAGGTCTTGGCTTTCAATCACGTATGGTTCTAAGACCAGCTTCTGCCGGTTTGTTTCTTTTGGATTTGATTTTACTTTGGGCTCTCTTGCTTTGGATTTCGAGGTTTCATGGCTGACTGATGTTTTAGAAAATGCGACCTGCTTGACAGGAGACACATCATGTTCTGTTTTCCGTGGCTTCTTCTTAGCTCCATTTTCTTTGTGGGATTTCTGGGGAAAGTTCTCTTTGGCTAGCATTGATGCTTTTACTGCAATGTCAGAAAAGATGGAATCTCGTCTAGGAAACTCAACTTTGGTTTTAATAGCAACTTCTGAAGCATCAACATCATTTTCTTCCTCAGAATCTGAATCTGAGCTGGATGAAGATGAAGTTTCTTCCTCGACTAACTGTTTCCTCAAGCCTCTTTCTGTTGCAGGTGTAGTCAGGTTTTCCTCCTTGAGGGAAGAACCAACTACTCGCTGAGGAAATCCAACCACAGTTTTCCTTGACATGAACATCCTCATGTCTTCAGCAGAAGGTTCTGAAGCTTCCTCGAGGTTAGTACTAGATATGCTCTCACCTTTGTTTGCAGATGCTAGGAGAGAGCTAGAAGACAACATTTTAGGAAATTCAACTGGTGCCTTGATGGCTAGCATCTTGTTGCTTCCCTGTGGTGCCACTACATCTAGGAAACGGCATAAAGAGGATTATCATAATTATATCCAACACCACTGTTAATTAGTGATCTTAGTCACACAATTTTAACTTCCTGAAATAATCTAGTCTAAAAAGCAAATGGAAAGAAGTTATTATACTAAATACAGGCGTTACGAAGCAGAAAGTTTTAGGACATTTTAAGTTAAAGCACTTAACAGTTTTTGCTGCTGTGATGCTGAAACTCATGAGACAATCCCTTTCCCTGCTTGCTTTGCCAGACTCCTCGCAATAGCTGTTCTTCTCTTTGCTCCAATTCTGCACCACTGAAAACAGTTTACAGACACCTTCCTATCTCAGATGGACACTAAGATAGCGTGTTAGCCGAGCTCTTCAAATATGCTGCTACAGAGATAAGATCTGCCTATGAACAAGCCAGCGAAGCAGAAGACACAATAAACAGACCCAGCAACAGCCAGCCTCTTGAAATAATTATCTCTAGAGCAGGAGGGAGGGATGACTCTCAAGACACAGCAGAGCAAGAGATATCTGAGGCCGTACATGAAGAGTATTACCTGTTCAAGTGTCCATGTGACCTACCAACTGAACTGTGTCTAATGCAGTTTAACATGACTTCCTCAAGACCTTATCCCCTCCAGTCTTTACTATCTCCACTTCCTATTTTTGCTTTGAGACGTCTTTGTAAAAAAAACCTCTTAGAGGATCTCCTAATGCTTCATGTTAGCCTGCCTCTATTTCTTCTCGCTCATGGATACTTTCATTAAGCTACATTCTCCAGATAAGGAGCCAACAGTTGAAGAGAAAGCAGCAATTTTCAGGCTCTTTTAAAGAGTACCAAATACCTCTTGGATGCTTGTGCCAATGATATCCTTGAGAGCCTGTCCAACAGCTAATACTTCTGTGGTTACAGAAAACAGGAGGACAAAGAGGACTGGAAGCACATTAAGAAGATACACCACCACTGAAATTTGCTATAGCAAAGCCAACTCCATTATGAGTTGCACCACTTCCAACCAGCGGTGCAATCCAACAGATTTCCAGTCTATTGTGCAGATTTATCTGCAGAGTTTGGAACTCCAAATCTACTTTACAAGACCATAGACTAGATGCAGCTTTGCCCCTTACTGGTATTTTACAGTTAGACTTTGTATGATCCAAGGAGTTATTATAATTAGTTCTGAAGAGAAGCAAGTATTTAGCAATGTCCAAATGAAAACATCACAGAGGAGACAGACACATGAAATTAAAAGCTAAGAAAGAGATACAGAGTTCTTAACATATGTACAAAAGAAAAAAATATCAGTTTATTACACAGGTAATACTTTTGAATCATTTCAGACACAAACTTCTCTCCGCCAGATGGAAGGTGCGGGGCAGGGTGGGAGGGCAAGGGGAAGTAGGAGGACGGGCAGCCACCTTTGAAAGAAGCCTGACTGCTTCCACAGACTGACACAGCCAAACAGCAGCCTGCAGTAAATAACACGTGAGGAAGCAGCACTCAAGGTTGAAGAGTTCTTCAAAGAAGCGTACAGGAAGGTCAAACTAACACAGGGAGGCCCAAAGGGATGACAGAAAGTGAAAGCTGAGCAGAAGTTGAAGAAATATTAACGTTAAAGACATTGTAAGAAACCAAGAAGATGAGTATCATTCAACTTGACCATTAACAGTAGGCGTTACTGGAAAAATACTTTAAACAGTTATATTTGGATATGTGAAAAAGATACCCTTTCGCTTTTAATCATAAAGTCTAACACAACTGGTACAGGCACTTTAATTAGGGTACTTCAAACTTTGTACCACCTGACCTGCATTTGCATCGCTTTGCAAAAAGAACAATACATCCAAATCAGTAACAAGAATATTATCCCCAGATGCATTCTCATTGACGCTTGTAACATCAGTACCATTAACAGAATGTGTTTAAAACATGTTTGCACTCAGAAAGCTGGCACACAGGAATTACAGGTCTACTTATGAAGTCAATGATGGGGAATAAACATGACCATTTTATCAAAGCAAAGCAAATCTGAACACCCTCTTGCAGCTAGAATCTGAAAAAGGCAGTTGCACCCTATATGCCTTAACTAACCTTAACCATTTGCAGGGAAAGCAGCTGGCTGAAAGAGGTGGCCTAAGGGGTCTCCTGACATCGCCTGAAATCAGGACTGCAGGTCAATGAATCTAGAAGCTGATGCTAAACTATATCTCAAATATGTTTAAAACAATGCAAAAAAATTGTAATAAAAATTGAATAGTTGTTCAATCAAGCTTATATCCACCTATGCAGCAAAAGCTTTCTTAACAACCAACCAACCTTTATTGGCCTCAGCATTTAAGAAGCTAACATTAGAAGCCAGAAGCCTGCATTCAACCACTCCTTCAGTGATTTTTTCAACAGCTGTCAACAGGTCTGATCACTCCTGCATATGGTCCCATGGAGCTTTGCTTCTTAAGCACCTGGATCTCTAATTTAGGATGGAAACCCTACTCACTGAATCAGTGAGCCTCTACAAATAGCATTTATACACAAGATATCTCTCTTTGAAATTTGTATTCATGTTTTGACTTTGGTCAGGGACAGAAGGGTTTCAAATACTTCTGAATGTCGAATGCTGCAGCATCCAAATCCAAGTCCGTGTATTGCCTTGCTTGCAAATCTATGGGGCGAGATGCATTATTACTAAATTTAACACAACAGTGGCAGTTTTTTGCAGCTTCTCAACACTGTTTCCTGGAGCAGATATTTGGATCTTGCAAGTCTCTTTCTCTGTAAAATGGAATGCTTTTTGATCCTCGTAATCTAAACATTTTGAAAGACAAGGTGGAACATCTGAAGTTCAAAACCAGATTTTGCACCTCATCTAAAAAAATAACTTGCTACACTCGTTTCCATCAAATTTCAGGCAACTTGCAAAGCTTCTTTATATTAAGACAAATGCAATGATAGCTGTCTTTCAGCCTGGCCAAGCATCACAGCAGCTAACATATTAAGGTGAAGATAAACAGGAAATAAGTGTCAAGCTCATAGCTATTTATTTATATACAAATATATCCCACACAGACTCACTCCTACCAGACCTTTAGTTTTAGTTTTTTTACTATGTGGTACATTTGAACAGAAATCCCTGTTTACAAGGTGATGACCTTTCACTTTCTTGGCACTACATGTGCAGCTGTTCTGAAATATGGCCATGAGCATTTTTAAGCTTTTCTTGCCAAGTG
>VXAK01020863.1:26575-56057 GCA_013399435.1 Arenaria interpres
CCAGGCTGGATGGGGCTTTGAGCAGCCTGCTCTAGTGGGAGGTGTCCCTGCCCATGGCAGGGGGGTTGGAACTCGATGATCTTTAAGGTCCCTTCCAACTCAAACAATTCTATGACTTAATGATAACCAAAGGGACAAACAAGCATCTTACTCGGTGGTGGCGCTGAGGGCGTCCCGGAGCCCACTGGCCTGGTGCAGAGCGCCGCCGAGGGGGCCGCCTCTCGCAGCCCCCGGGCCTCCAGCCCCAACACCTGTAAAGCACAGAAGGAAACAAATGAACGAAACAGAACAACTCCGATCCCCCCAGTCCAAGACGCCACCCCCCTTCCCCGTCCCGGCGCTGCGGCGCATGCGCACCTCCCCTCCCCCGGGCCTGTGGCGCCGGTACCGGTGCCGGCACAAAGGGCCCAGAGGAGGGGGCATGCCCGGCCCGGTACGAGCCACCGAGATAAGCCGAGCTCTTCCTTGCCCCCGCCGCCCAGCCCGCCCCTTACCTTGCGGGTAACCGCCCGGCCGCAGCCCAGCAGCGAGGGAGCCGCCATCTTGGCCTAGGCCCGGACGCTGCTGCCGGCCCCTCCCGCTAGGCGAGGCTTAAGCCATGAGATTCCGCCCCCTCGAACGACGTCATTCCTTCCTGTGGTGACGTCTGCACTCTGCGCCCGCGGTGGCCCGCACGTGGCGGTGTTGACGCATGGAGGGTGGCGGCGGCGGCGGCGGCCGCAGCCCCGGTGCCAGTCCGGCGCTGGCGCTCCGCGGGGCCCTCATGGCCGCCAGCGGGGGAGGCCGGCTCCTGGCGGCGCGGTACAGGGAGGCCGGGTCAGTGGCGGGGCGGCGGCGGGATGGGCCCCGGGGCCGAGCGGTGGCGGAGGCCGCGGGGCTTTAGGCGTTCCGTGTGTGTGTGTCGGTCTGTCCTGTGCGTGTCCGTCCTGTGCGTGTGTCCGTCCTGTTACTGAAATATCGCTTTAAAGCTTTAAATTCCTAACGGTTTTCTGACACGATTGTGCACGTCACTGGTGCGTGAACAGCAGGGTAAATGGTAGGGACAAGTACGTTAAGCCTTTATAAGTATGTATTGTCTTACGTTGATCCGCGTCCCCATGTAGAAAGACCCAGGAAGGAGTGCACTCTTGCAGTTTCGTGCTCTGCTGTCTCCTGTTTGAATTTTGCTTTCTCACGCCTATCCCATAAATCGCATGTATTTTAATTTAGTGTAGTCCCTGCCTTAACCTCTGGGCAGCGTCAACAACTTCTGTTAAATGTTGGCAAATCTCTGCCTGGTACTGGAAGTGTCTGACACGGATCTGACACCTTTACCTTTGCTGGGGCGGGCAGTGATGGTCTGTTTTATAACAGCAGAGCTTCTGCTTACACGCTCTTCGTAACTTTCTGATGGCACCAGAGGAGAGGGTGGGAAGTTACCCCGTGGAACCCATTGCCCAGAGAAGCTGTGGATGCCCCATCCCTGGAGGTGTTCAAGGCCAGGGTGGATGGGGCCTTGAGCAACCTGCTCTAGTGGGAGGTGTCCCTGCCCAGGGTGGGGGGGTTTGAACTTGATGGTCTTCAAGGTCCCTTCCAGCCCAAACCATTCTATGATACCCCTGACAATAAAATCACAAAAATATGTTAATCTAGATGAGTATGCTGGCTGTTAGCACTATTGAATGACTCCATCAGAGAAAACAGTTAACGTTACAAATATATTAACCTTTAAATATGACAGTCACTTCATCAGCGGGTGACAATTTCTTTTGGGCATATGTGTACAAGGCAAGGTTTTAAACTTCAACTGCATTTGTAGCACTTGGGAGCCCATTTTGTGTGGGGGGAGGGTACTTCTCAAGCTGGGGGTCAGTTGCACAAGTAACCACAAAATAATATTCTGTTACAAAAGAGTTGACACTCTCTGTGGTTAAGCTTGTGGCTGTTCTAGTTCCAGTGTTTTTAATCTGTTGTTTTTGATTTGCAGTGATGATAGTCTCTTCGTGTATGATTGCATCAATGCGGAGAAGGCCTTAGGAAATAAAGGGTAAGAAAATCTGTTTAGGCAACCCGCTGTTTTCCTGGAGGGTGCATCTCCTTCTGAGGTTATGTGGCAGTAAAGATAATAAAAGAAAGTCGTGGGATGACTCCTTGATCAGGTGATGGTTAGCTTGTTTTTGCTAACCCTGATCGATATGTATGTGTGTAACTTTTGTTTGTTTCTGTTTCAACCAGAAGGGAGACTGTATATATTTTTGTTTTTTAGAGAAACACCAGTAGTATATGGTGTTTCATCTCTGCATGACTCTTCTCGGTCAAGACATTTATGGAAAAATACTATATTTTTTTATTAGACCATCTAAGACAAAAGGAGTTGTGTACTGGTTTGTATATTTTACTCTGGGTTCTAGTCTCCAAGTCATGAGATTTCAAAAACTGAAAAAGTCTTAGTCTTAATTTGACTTGTGGACGTGGTTTTACTTATAGCCAATTTTACTGTTTTCCCCTAAAGGTGTATCAAGATCTGATAGCACAACCCTAGCATGTTTTTTTAAGCAAGTAATGATACAGCCTTAGACCTTATATCAATTTCCTTTTTCTTGGCTTTTTTTCTTTGCGTTAATATTCAACTTGACTCCACATTTTTAAGCACAAATACAACTTTTAACTTTGTGCTTTGTTTTTCATGCCTCTCGGTGGTGTGAGAACAATCTTCTCTTCTTACGGATTTCAGTAACTCTCAGGTTGTAAACTGTTGTTCCCCTTCTCTCTATTAGACAGGATGGAAACCCAACAGATAAAGGAAGTGACGACATCCTAGCTTTTGCCTTCTCCCCATCAGGAGATTATTTTGCCTTGACAGATGACAGCAAACGTCTGATTCTGTTCCGTACGAAGCCTTCCTGGGAATGCGTTAGTGTCAGGTAAGGAATCGGTTACATGTTACATGTCACTTTGTTATGGAGTTACAGCTGATTAAATGGAAGTTATAAAACAGTAGTACTTAGGATGTTGCTCTTTGTTATCACTAAGTCTCCTCTTTTCTTTTTTTTTCTCCTCTACTTGCTCAAACAAATCTAATGTTCTTGGGAATTCAAAGCTATTTGTCAAGAAGTGATGTGTGGTATGCCCCACCCCAAGAATGGGAGTGTAGATGTTTATATCATTGGCCAAGGAAAGGATAATCTCTTTTCTTATTCCAGAAGACGGTATTTGCATCTTTAAGAACTGAAACTTTACCCACTCCTGGTGAACACTGAGGTTGGGCCTCCACTAGTACTGAGGAATTTAGTGAGTGCATTGTCCAATTCTGTTGATTTGGAGAAGAAGATGTTTTAAGGAGTTTGTGAACTCTCTTAAAATCATATCTTTAGACATGCTGCCAAGTGTTTCCCTTCTGTAGTATGATCCTCTTGAGAAAAGAGTCTGTAACTGTCCACCAGAGGTCCTCCAGTTACAAGTTTTCTGTTGCTGCTGCTTGTGACAGTTGTAAAAAAAGGACCATGAAGGACTTCTTAAGGAGGTACCTCAGTGTGTGATGTCTTTGCTTCTGGTGGTCTCTGACATGTGTGAAGCCCTGGTTACAAACCAAAATGGAGTCTCTGTCAGCTTGGCTGTGTGCAAAGAGTGCATGATGGACCTTTGGTGGGTTAACCAATGTTGTAACGATTAAATAATCACAAAAAAAAGCCCTCCCAGAAATGGCAAATTCTGTTCAGTCTGTGTTCTGTCTTCCTTGCTGCCCTGCCCTGTATGCCTTGCCTGTAGTACACCATTAGAGAATTGATGTTTCAGTTTTTACAGAAAGATCAGCTGGGGCCACAACTGGATATTTTGGCAACGTTGCTACTTCCTATTAGGAAATTTGGAATACAGGCAAAAGAATGCCAAAGATGAGCTATGTAACTTGTGTCAGTGTTTTGTGGCAAGACGTATAAAAGGTTTCAGGCAATGCTAGCTTTTGTAGTCAGCTGATTTCAGACAACGGGAACTTTTAAATCTTTGTGTTTAAGATCAAAGGCAGTACAATGAACTTGAAGCAAGGCTTTTTCTTGTTGGCAAGGTAACCTATTTTGAAACTGCTGCTTGAGCCTGCGATGTGCTAGTGGGCATCCTTGTCTTACATCTTTTGCCATCGTTACAGTGTTCCTTTAAACAGTCACTAAAAAGCATTAGAATTTCTGTCTTCCTACCTGAAGTATAGTGTATTGTTCTTCTGTCTCCAGATGGTCACTGAATTTCAGAGTAGGTGAATAGAAATGTCCATTCTATATCATCCCCACTTCAGACCCCACCTGGAGTACTGTGTCCAGCTCTGGAGTCCTCAACACAGGAAGGACATGGACCTGTTGAAGCAGGTCTGGTGGAAGGCCACGAAGATGATCAGAGGGCTGGAGCACCTCTCCTATGAAGACAGGCTGAGAAAGCTGGGGATGTTCAGCCTGGAGAAGAGAAGGGTCCAGAGAGACGTTATAGTGGCCTTCCAGTNAGGGCCAGGCTGGATTGGGGCTTTGAGCAACCTGCTCTGGTGGGAGGTGTCCCTGCCCATGGCAGGGGGGTTGGAACTCGATGATCTTTAAGGTCCCTTCCAACTCTAACCATTCTATGATTCTTTGATCCTTGGCGTCCACGGTCCTATGTTAACACAGAGGACATAGAGGGGTTTGGAAAACGGGCTTTATGAAAATAAAAGAATAACAGTAATAGCAATAGCTGTTAAGTTGCAAAAGCATACTCCAGACTACATAAGTGATTAAACCTTTTTAAAAACTTGTTTTCTGACATCTGTGGTCCTTAAATTTATCTGAAAAATGTAAGAAATTCATTATCTGCTATACTGGCAACTGGAACTGTAAGGTACTGGCAGATGCTGAGGGCAAGTCAGAGTTCAAGTTCAGGTCTTTGCCTGGAGAAAGTACCCTGACATTGTGTGTCTGGCTGTGAGGAGTCGTCGTCCTTGAGGCTCCTTTTATAGTATGAAGTGGCAACTGGAGAAACAGTTTCAACATAGTTTTTAGATGTGTTGCTGCAAAGGACTTTTACTAGCAGAATTCCCACTTTGTCTTCTCTTTCCTACATGTTTAGCTTTTATTTTTATTACAGAGAGCGCAAGAAAGTCAATCATCTTTCTGTTGGGCTGCCTAAGCAAAATGCTCAGTTGAGAAAGTACATAAGCGAAATGCAGGCATGCAGCTTTAATGATGTCTCCTTTTTTCTCCCACCTCCCCAGGTGTTTGCTGTTACATAGATTAGTCATTTAATAGGTCTCAAAAGTGCTATTTTGGCCCCTTAACATTATTGTTGTTGCTGCCATTTCAACAATGTTACATCTGGGAGCTTTTCATCTAGTCCCTTGGTTTGCTTAACTGGGTCTGAATCCAGACTTGCTGAAGCTGCCATCCAGCTCTGTTCAAACTATGCCTTTTTTTCTTTCAGGTTGGTGAAAAGGAGATGCACTTCCCTGATAATTACAGCTGCAGATGATAAGATTCTGGTTGCGGACAAGTCTGGTGATGTCTATTCTTACTCAATAACAGAACCCCAAGCAGAAGGAAAACTTGAGCTGGGTCACTTGTCTCTGCTGTTGGATGTGGTAAGTATGTGCCTTAAGTGTACAAACCTGCATTCCTACTTGTGTTTGGGTCTTTCACTGTTGCTTGTCTGAAATTTGGGCGTTCTCTTTTATATAACTGAAGTATGTGGTGTGGATTTCTTCCTGCTGAGTTTGCATTTGCAGAGTTTGGTAAGGAGACAAGCTTACCAAAGGGTTATATATTCAGGGAGTGGGAGTGTTCAAAAAGTCTTCATCTTACAGTCACAGAATACTTGATGATGTGGGAATTCACCCCGTCTGTCATGTCAGTTGAGCTCTTTAACGTGATAAGTTTCTTTCTTTTTAAGATGCAATGGGACTTCTGCCTGTAGCTTGGGAGCTCAGTGGCTTTCACTGGACCTGGTGGTCAGTGTTGCTTGTCTTAATAAGTGAGAAAGTTACTGTCATAAAGATTTATGCTTCTACTGTCAGTGGAAAAGAGTGGCTTGATGCTTGCATCTGCTGTTCAGGGTCAGGACAAACAGATAGTTTACTGCTTGTATGTGTTTTTTGTTTTTTTTTTTTCCTATGGCGAGGAAGAATTATATTAAAACAAACATTGAACTACTGGGCACTAAAACTCTCCCTTTACCAACAGGCACTGAGTCCTGATGACCAATATATCCTCACTGCAGACAGAGATGAGAAGATCAGAGTCAGCTTGGCAAAGGCTCCTTATTATATTGTGTCCTACTGTCTGGGACACAGAGAGTAAGTTTGTTGTGTGCAAACGATGTTGTATGCAGCTCTTCTCTGTGCCTTACTGTGCTTCGCAGGGATGAGGCATCTGCCACCTCTCTGGGGAACCTGTACCAGTGTTTCACCATCCTCATGTTGAAAAAATGACTTCTTATATCTAGTCTGAATCTACCCTTTTAGTTTAAAACTATTACCCCTTGTTCTGTCACAACAGGCCTTATTAAAATGTCTGTGTCCATCTCTCTTATAAGCCCCCTTTCAGTACTGAAGGGCACAGTAAGGTTTTTCCAGAACCTTTCTCCCAAATCTCTCAGCCTTTCCTCACAGTAGAGGTGCCCCAAGCCCTCTGATCGTTTTCTTGGTCTTCTGGAGCTACTGCAACAGATCCATGTCTTCACTGTGCTGAGGGCCCCAGAGCTGTGGCCCAGATAGGGTGTCACTGAAGTGGAGTAGAGGGACAGAATCGCCCCCTCAGCCTGCTGCCCACAAGAGACTGCAGAGCCTGGAGATTGTTAAGGAGGGAAGTCTTAGGAAATCTTTGCAGTTTGAACAGATGCTAATCTAACAGCATCTCCGTACTGAGCTCAGACTTGGAGGTTTTGTGGTAATACAAAAAAACCCAGCGGTATCAATAGGAAGGACAGAGCACTCTTTCTGCCTGGATATTAGACTGCAGTGAGCTAGAGGCAGCAATATGGTCCTATAAAATAGATTCAAGAAACCACACTTCTTAATGTAGTTACTGGGCCTTTCTAGTAGTTGGTGTTTTTCTTGAGATTGGTTCAATTGCTATGGGCAAGAACACTTAGGCAAGTAAAAGGATCTGTGGAAAGTGGATCATAGGGGATATCCCTGTAGAAAGATGATGTTCTGCTGTGTTACTAAGTCTAGTAAAATGCAGGGTGCACTCTGCACAAAAACTGGAAAGATGATCTTTCCCTTCCCTTCCTTTCCTTTCTCCTCCATCCTAAAGTAGAAGTCCTTCTAATTACAGTGATCTGAAGAGTGGAAGACAGCAAAGCAACCTGCTAGCTCTACTGATGTGATTCAGATGTGCTCTGATTTGCTAGGAGATGGGTTGTCCTTTTGGTGTAGGAATAGGGGTTGTCTTCTAGCCAGTTTATCAGGACTCCCTTTTCAGCCTACAGGAGGGACTGTACTTTCCCTTTTCTTCTCAGTAGTCTTTTCCCATGAAGAAGACATAAATGGCAAGCAGACTTTTAAAAGACTTTTCCCTCTGCATTTTACTGCTTAAAATATCTGTCAGTTGTGGTATTAACAAAGTCTCTTGACTTTTGCCTTCTACCTCTATGTGGTTTTGTGGGCTTTTGGAGGTTTTTGTTGTTGGTTGTTAGGGTTTTTGACTAGGGTAGGGGGGTTGTGCAGATTTTTTTAGAGTGGCCACTGCTACATATTTGAAGTCCACAGTGATAAGGTAGCAAAGAAGAGATGATCCTGCACAGGGCAGAGAACACACCTAATTCTGCTTCTCTGGCCGCTGAGTTATTTGGAGATAACACCACCATTCCAGGTCCGTTCTTCTATAAGATGATGCAACATGGCGCCGTCAGCTCCCCAGCTCCCTGTATCAGAACAAGAGTAAAGAAAGATGGTGTGGGACTTGAGATATGGGTCTAAACTTAGCCACCAAGATGTTTTAATAGAGCACTTAGGACACAGATTAATTTAGAGTGCCAGTCTGATTTTAATAACATCATTTGGTAGTCTAACCTGTGTAGAATTGGCATAGTATAAAAGCAAGAGACTACTCATGTTAAAGATCTAAGTAGTCTTTGATCAGGTCAGTTGCTGTAGCATATTTAGAGAGCCATGTCTGATGTTTCCACCTACTGTCTACACAGTTGTACTGTATAATTAATAGAACTTGATGGTCAGAAAGACACTTTTAAATGGGGGCTATTGTGTCTGCTCAGAGAGTTCATTAGTGGCCACAGAGTGGAAAGGCACTTAGTGTAAATTGTTTGAAATATATTTTAAAAATTCAATACTTAAATTAGGAATGAATAAGCAAAGGATTACATAGAGTAGCTATAATTGTCTTGTTTCACACTCCTGAATTTTCTTCTTTCAGTGGGGTGCATGGTGATTCTTGCTGGATCTGTTACACCTGTGTGCACTTGCCATGACTGCCTTGTCATGAAAGTTTGTATTACAGTGACCAGATCTCTTCCTTATATTTTTTTCTCTCTTTTTTAAACGGCCTTAAAATTATGTATGTTTTCAAAAGCACTACTGTCTCTCTCAGGTGATGTTCTGCTCCAGTCACTGCATTTTAAGTTGCTGAGCTCTCAGATAATAAGAAACTCCAGAAGCTCAGGTCCTCCTCACTCAGCAAAGGGAAGTCATGCTAGACATAGCAATATGACATACTTCTGAAAAACAAGGTTTCTGGCTGAATGTAGACACTAGTGGTAGATTTGCCACATGCTTGTTTTAAAATTTAGTAAAGATTGCTTTTGAGTAATCTCCAGCTAGGATGGGAGAGATGTAATACTCTGAAAGCCAAATCATCACTGTTGTGTTTTAAAAGCATCTGGTGATTCATGTTTTTAATGTGCCTAATGAATTGTGAAAGAAGAACATGGTACCCGAATAAATCTATCTCCGTTGGTGTTTTTTGGTCTAAATGACAGTGCTCTGAACTGGGAGGAAGACAATAGAATTCCTTGAGTGCAGGTGGGGAAATAATTTTTCTATTAAGTAGAAGGTCAGTAGTTTGTGTAGTATATATACTATATTAAGTACTGCAGACATACTTTTTTTTCATCTTTGGTGGCTTGATGTGGAGTATCTGTTTGGTTGTCTATTATAATAGTCTCTTTAAAATTGGTATGTTCTCTTATTGTATGTGTTTAAAGACTAGTGTCATGCAAGAGAGTTCAACTTTTGACTGCTTTCCCTTTAGGTTTGTAAGCAAAATACTTGTAATACCCAACTACCCTGATCTGTTGTTGTCAGCTTCTGGGGTATGTATTCCAATTTCTTCAAAAAAAGTATTTTTCTTGAAAGTTTAGGCTTCAAAACCATTGTTTGCTTGTGTTTCCCCCACATTCCTTGGCATACTTGGAATAATCTCTTGTGATTTCCAGCATGCCTTCTCTCTCCCTCCCTCCTTTTTCTCAACTTTCTGTTCTGTCTTCAGCCCTTCTTTTCCTGGATCATATAATTGCCTTTTATTGTGTTTACAGCAAGGCTATATTTTTGTTAAGGTCTCTGGGATGGAGAAATCGTGAAGTCCTCAGTGTGTCTTCATCATTAACTCTTGCTTTGCAGCACAGACAAACTTAAATCATCGTACTATTTAAACAACGTTGAAGCAAATGGGTATTATGCCAGCCTGCCGTGGTATGGGGTGTCCTAAGAATTAATGGCCTTAGATTCACAGATTTTTTTTTTTTTTTAGAGCTCTTAAGATGAGAAAACTGGTCCCTCTTCACCCTCCCACTTGTTTTCCCTTGTGAGACTTGTTCTGAAGTATGTCCTTGTCTCTATGTCCTCACAGTATCCTCACAGTAACACTGAATGTGTGTTTTGTAGAGTTTGCAGTGCATTGCTACACACTGCTTGGATGAGGACTGAGGAAGTGAGTGTTCCCTCCTTTCCCTCCCCTCAGCCCTTTTCTTAAATTGATGGGATCCTGCTGTCATGCCAGACCTGTACAGAGTGGGTAGATGGAGTTGGCCTAAAGGAAGGGAAACAATATTCCTTGTTTCCCAGACTAACAGAACTGCATAGGAAACAAATAATGTTTTCTGTGAAGATCATAATAATTCTTAGTATTTGGTTTCAGCTGCTGCTCTTGCTTCCCTAAGGCTCTTGTCTCTCTAATTCTTTAAGCAACTCTGGTGTTAGTGCTGTGTGCAGCTGGATTTCGTTCTGAGCAAAAGCTCTTTGATGACTCTCTTTTTCCAGAGAAGTGTTTAGCTTCTCTCCAGGAGGTTACTAAATCAAATGAGAATTTGGGTGATAACAAGAGCGGGGCCAGAGAAGGCAACCTGAAAGAATTGCCATTAAAATGCTGAGCACATGTATTACAGGGCTGTTTAAAACAGACTTGAAATGCACTCCTCCAGCTACCCAATTTCCACTTCAAAAGGAGAATTAAAGTTAGCATGATTGAATAATTTAGAATTGAGGTGAAAAATTATGTTAATTAAAATGCTTTATCTGCAATTTGAGGTCTTAACTAAGTGACTATTTAGCAGCTTCTGTGGGAAGCTCTTCAGGGAAATGGGATTTAGCTGAAGGCCTCTTTGCCTGAGGTGCTGTTAGTAATCAACTTGTGTCCACTTCTGTCTCTTCAGGACTCGACTCTGAGACTTTGGGAGTACAAAAGCGGGGAAGAAGTGTACTGCTGTCATTTAAGTAGCATCTGTGGGTCAGAGACAACAAAACCTGACCAGGTATGTCCGTGTGTGTTGGTGCTTTTGCTGTCCTCTTGATCCTTGTGGCTCCCAGACATGTTTGTTGCATTTTGTTAGGAGTGCCTCCCTTCTTTCAGTGGGGTTGGAAGTTACGTGAAACCTAGAAACTGTTATAAAAGCCTGGGATTTTGGGAAAGAAAGTCTGTTCACCAGAAAATAACATGTAACACTGGGAAGATCTAAAAATCACCCACTTTTGAACTACTTAAACTGCACCTTTAACACTTTGAAATTTTATCTGAACGAAAAGAAGCTTTGTAATGTTTATAACCAATCACCTGCAGTAGTACTGCCCCTTGGAGTCAAAATGCTGGGCTTGTTCCTTTGGGCTCTGAAGCTGCGCAGTGTCTGAAATGAAAATGTGCAAGCCCCACATGAAAACTGAATACTCCAGGAGGTCTCCTTTATCCTGCAGCCTCTAACCGACTGGGCGATACGTACATGTTTGGGGTGCTGCTGTGATTTGGGTGCTAATCTGATGTGAACAGTGGTTGTGGTAGTACTTGATCTCTGGTTCTGTTCTTTCTTGTCATGTGAATTGGCATGCAACCTATTAGTAGTGAAACAGCACTTGTTCTGTGTACCCTGCTGTGTACATGATATTAAGCCAGTTGCTAATCTGTTGAGTCATTTAAGAGTTATTCATTTTACCACCCATGCTGCTGGGTGTGTTTTTTCATGTGAATCTCTAAAAATATTTCTTTCTCTGAAGACCACAGCTGTCTCCCAGTTGTTAGGTGGGCGAGAAGCCTGTAGCCACGCACGACTCTTAGGCAAAACCACTGTGGAATTCATATCCAGGCTGAAATTGAATTGAAAAGTTCTGTCTCTCCCCCCTTATGTTTTGTTGTGGTTTTGGTTAGTCAAAGTGTGTTGCGCCCAGCCTCTCCCAGCAGTCAGGAGCTATTCCTGGAGACCTCTCAGAGATTCTTTACTGTTTATGTAGGTCTGGCCTGATCTTGTTAGTGGGATTTCCAGGTACTGAAGTGGGAGCACAACCCATGGAAGGACCAAGCTCCTAGGGACAGATGTCACAGAAGTTGCTTCTACGGAGAAGACATCAGCAAGTTGTTCTTTGTGTTGGAGTAATAACATGCAGCTTTCTGTCTGAACATAAGCCCAGGAGAGCAGCTGTTTGCATCACAGCATTCAAAGCTTAGATACTGGAAATTTTGGTTTTTTGCCTAGAATTCCTGTTAGCAGGAATTCAGCGTGGTATCTATATGGAGAGTTCAACCTGCTTCTGAACTTAAAAATTAAAGCACACCTGAGCCAGAGACCTCTCCTAGATATGCATGAGGTCTCTGGCTCGTTTCAGGTTGAGTCTACTGCTTGATATCTTTGAAGTAGCTACTGCTGGTTTTTTTTCACAAGCAGGAACATGTACCGATTTAGGGAACAAGTCCACATAGCCCGTGTCCTCTTGTAGTCTGGGTGCAGCAGGGTTTGGGTGAGGAAGGGAGAATTAAGATTGATGCAAATGTACAAAATTACTTTGTCATGTATAGCCTTCTGGAAGTAAGTGTCTCAGGGACTTTCAAAACCAAAGTTTTCTAGTGTTGTGCTCTTTTGAAATAGCATAGTTTGATAGCTGTCAAATCCATGTCTGCAGTAATGTTGCAAGGCATTTCTTTTGGGGGGAAGAATGGTTTAATATTAAAATACTTTACCTTCTAGCTTTATTGGATCGTTGAGGACTAGTGAGCAACTAGCTGCGAAGTGGGGAATCCTATTATTAATTTTAAAAATGCTACTTTTTGCTTAGACTGGCTTAGCATTTTGTAAGATAACTTGCATGTAAATTAACAGTGCTTGACCTCACACTGAATCCTAACTCCATTGCTTACAAACAAGTTTATCAAAAATAATACTAAACTGTATATTAAGCCTTGAATGTAGCACTGCATAAACTAACAAATTTTGGAGGAAAAAAACTTGCTGCAAGCAGGAACTAATTTAAAAATGAACTTTAAAAAAAAAAGAGGCAAAAAGCTCCAACTCTCTTAGAATGCTTTTGAATATAGTTTAGTAGTACTTCTCTTGCCTCCTAACACACCTGACAAAGTCCCTTCCATAGAATACGCTATGTACTGATGGAGTCTTTCAGTAGAAACTTGGGGTTCCCTTTGACTGAGAAGTCTCTGTTTAGCTGCTTTACCTCGGTGTGAGTAAATGATGAGAGAAAGGGAAAACCCACAAACTTGAGTTCATAGATATGACATGTCAGTTAGTAAACTGTATTCCTGCAGTATTTTGCAGTTCTTCTACTCATTGGCATGTTTTAGTGTCTCCTAATGGTATTTGTGGAAGCCTTGGGATTCCTTGAATCTGCAAAATTCTGCTTACCGCCAGCTCTTCTTACAGGCTTTTTAAACTCTTGTCTTCCAATGACACAAAATTTGCATGATGCATGAGGGGTGCAGAAGACTCGGTTGACTTCCAGAGTTGCAGTGATTGGGCAGTGTTCCACTGATTACAGACAGATAAATGACAGATTTAAACCTTAATGTGGTGCATTGCCACCTTTGTGCTGCATTGCTACACAGCTGTAAATATGTACTTCTGTCAGAACAATTACTGTCTCGCTGGCCAGCAGGACCAAAGGGGAAAGGAGACTCGTGGTTCGCTGACATCTTAGTGCTAAAAATGCCAGAGATGATGTCTGGTGGTAGTATTTAGTTGTGTTGTGCATCCAGGTGTATCAAAGATCATCTTCCCAACCTGGCGTGACATTTATAGTCTGAATTCAAGAGAACAATCTCTCGTCAGCACTTCTTGGATTGTATCTAGCATGCTGTATCTAGCATGCAAATGACCCTGGCAACCAAAGATCAGATGGGCATATAAATGGTTTGGTTTGGTTTGTGTTGCATTTCATTTTCACTATCATAAACCCCTGTGAATGCACTGAAGCTTCAAACACAACTCGAAGCACAATGGTAACAGAATCTTCTGTAATGGTGGGTCATGAGAGTACATAAATGTGGGCTTATTTTGCTTGGCAGATGATGAATATATGTGTGTTTTGGGAATATAGGAGTGGCTTTGAGCAGTGTAGCATTGGTCTCAGTTGATGGGTTGCAGATCCCCAGTTCATTTTCCCACTAGAATGGGAGTAATTCTCTAATTTCGTAGTGCTATATAAATATTTTCTTCCTGCTTTGGAGCTTTCACCTCATCTCATCCTCTTGACAGCAGAAGCTTGTTTAAAGTCCGGAACGTGAATTGCACAACTCTACCCCAGTGTTTCAGTACATTAAATAGGGTCATCTCTTCTCATAGATGACATTAAAAGTTAATTTTTAGGTGTTGGCAGGCTGATAAAAGAGTCATATAAATGCTGAATAAGTTCATAGAGTATCAAGCAAACATCTGTTTATCACAGACTTCTCTTGTAGCTGTTCTTTAAGGTAACTGCTTTCGTAGGCTTGTCCTTGAACTAGATACTACTCTGGGGCTTGCATTGACTTTGCTAATTGTTAACTTGCTCACATATGGAAAGGAAAGAGCTTGCAAAGAAGATGCATTTTCTTGTCTCCATCCAGCTGTGAATAACACTTGGTTCAAATCAAAAAAAGCCTCCTCCTCCCTCCCCCAGTGAGGGTGGGGGAGAGCTGCTGCATACTTCAAGTTCACGGAACCCTTTGTCTCTCTGACAAAGCACTCAGCTGCGTAGGTGGGCAATTCCCATTGCTGCATTTGCCCTGCATGTTTGTCATGAGACAGGCAGAGAGGCAGAGCTTTGTTATTACAAATAAATATCACAGGTTTGGTGTTTTTTTAATATATATCTTGGCTTACTCCCTTAAATGTCTAAAGAACCCACTGGTGGTTTACAATAGGAGCTGTGAGTTCTGCTCCAAAGCTGCAGTGTAAGTGGCTCCATGCTGCAATAACTACATTTAGATGTATTAGCCACAGGGAACCTTTCTGATTCAGCCCACTCATCCTACCCAGTATTTGGAACCATAAGCATTTCTTATGTCCGTCTTAAACAGGGGCCCTGGGTCCCAATGCTAAATATAAACTAACAGCTTAGTATTTCTGCAGAGTAGGACGAGATTAGTCCCATCTGTTCCCAAGAGCTCTGAAACATGTCATTCTTTTGATAACGTTTTTTTATAAAGAGCTCCTCTTCTGTCGAAACAGGCAGTCGTGTATGTGAGTGAAAAGTGTGTGCATGCTGTTGTTCTTGCTTCCCCCATGAGATTGTATCACACAACGGATTTTATTTTTGTTTCCTTTATGTGCTGGAGATGTACTGTGTAACCCTGGTTTTCAGCTATATTTATACCATTAATTAACTTTCTTTCCTGCAGTTGGTTTATCTTTTAGTATTTGCATCATGTACTGTTGACAAAATAGTTAGCTTCTGGTATTAAACTTGCTGACTTGAATGTTTGGAAGCTGTGCGGCTTGCTTTGCTGTCCAACAGTGATTGCAAAATTCTGAAACAAGCAGCCTGAGACTGCCCAAACATTGGCTGATAGCTCAAAGGGTAAAATCCCATGGTTACTCCCAAATTCAGCTTCACCTGGTGAACCAGAGGTTCTGCCTAGTGACCAATGTGGTGTTAGGGAAAGAGGTGGAGGCTGGAAAGGGGGTAAAAGGAAAGAGAAGTTGAGGATGCACCTGAATTCTGCCAGCAGAGTGTCAAGAAAAGATGTATTTTCCCTGCCCTAAAGTGAATAACTCACTACTTCTCTAGTAGGAAGGTTTTATTAATCAGAAGTGCTGGTGTTATCGCTCCTTATAAAATCTACTTGAGAACCAGTCTTTTGCCTTTGCAGTTTTGTCTTTCGCATTATATAACAGATACTTCTGAAAAAGCACCCTAGGGCATCTTCTTGCAGTTTCTCTGCTCCTCCCAAGTTCTTTCTTCCCTCTCAAGGGGCTTCAGTTGTTATATATTTCAAGTAGTATGGTTTGTGCAGCAAAGGTATTTCTCTGATTCTCTCCCAGAAAAAGCCATGTATCTTCTAAATTAGGAGTGTGGTGTGTGGGTTTTTTGTTATTGTTGGGTGTGGGATTTTTTTTCTGGTTTGAGCTTTTTTTTTTTTAATGAGGAAAATGGCCTCAGGCAGTCTTGCTTTGTTCTTCAGAACACATTTTCGGTTAAGCAGTATGGATTCACCCAGGCACAGGTTGAAAACAGAGACAATGCAATAAGGATATTAGCTATGCATCACTATCTTCTTTTTTTTTTTTTTTTTTTTTTTTTTTTTTTTTTTTTAACAAACATAACAGCAGCTAATGGCTTGTGTTAAAAATCTCTAAGCTGCCAGTTGGTATCCTGGCTGAGCAGGCCTAATGTTGATGTTTTTGCCATTAGTATTGCAGGGGAGAATGGTTGAGGTGTACTTTACTATATCTGTTAGTTTGTCTGTTAAGAGTAGTTTACTAAAACCTGTCTATTCGATCTCTGTTTGGGTGGCTGTGAGGGGAGAAGTGTGGAAAACTTCATAAAACAACAAACGCTGCTACAATTCAGTAGACGGTACAATTACTGTAAATTTAGACATCTGCTAAATTTCATAGGCTAAGACAAGAAATGGGAGTGTGAATTTTCTGTCCGTAAGTGGTCTTAACTTACAATGTTTCTTTTTATTTTCCTAATAGAAATACCCTGTGTCAAGAATAACCTACTGCTGTGAAGGTAGTTATGTCGCCATTCTATGTGACCGGTAAGAATAAATGGAACAATGGCTAAAATCATCACAGCTCCTGTACAGGCAAGGGCAGTTTTCCCTGTTGCCTGTCTGAACTTTCCCCGAGCCTGAAGTACTTGGTCCTGTGGATCTCTGAGCATCCCAGGCATGCCTCTGGCCTCTCAGGGAGCCTCTGAGTCCTTATTGTACTTGGTCTGGTGCAGAGGTGAGCGCGAGGGTTACCCAGCTTAGTTAAATTTTCCAGACTTTGTGATGGCGTTCCTTCACGGGAGGAAACACAAGGCTAGGATGAATGAGAGCCCTGCTCAGTGCTAGGCTGTCTCCCAAAATCACTGTGCCTGACTCGTGTGTTTTGGGTCTCATTTTGTTCAGGGTGCTGTGGCACCAAACTTCTGTTGCCATCTCCTGCTCCTGTAAATGCGTTTGGCCTTTCTGTTTCAAACCACAGTTGCTTCAGTTTAGAAGTGTGGAGAGGCTACGTTGACTTTTGGGTTCAAATGTACGTGTTTGCCGAAGGAGAGAACACTCAGGAGCTGAAGGGCCCATGCATGCAGGAACCTTACAAATCCAACTGGCGGGAAAATGTCCTATGGGAATGAACAAGCCCTCTTCTCCTCTCTTTCCACAGCACCTTAAGCCTGCCAAGGAAGCTGTTCTTCCTGACAAAAGCTTGCCAACAGGAAAGGGAGAGATTGCCAGAGCCACTTGTGTGGTGAAACTGGCTCTTTGCTCAGTAAACTCACTCTTTGGCAGAGCGAGGAGCCGTAGCTGCTTCCTGTCATGCCTTCTCCATGGGCAACCAAACTGGCCCTGGAGAGGGAAGCCATGTCAGCTGAGGGCTGTGCCTGTGTCACTCAGCCCAGGGTCCAGGCTCTGCTCTGCATTAGGCTTTCATTTCCAGCTCCACAGCCCAGTGTTTCTGAACAGCGCTGTCTCACAGACCTGGTGGGCAACTCAGGAGGGAGCTGAAGTGTCCTGGCTGGCACACTGGGGACCTGTCCAAGGGAGGTTAGGAAGCTCTGCCTGTAGATGCTGGGGCTGTTAGAGGAGTGAGTGCTGATGGGAGAGATGGAGATGAGTGCAGTGCCAGAGTCCTGTTCTTCAGCCGTGTTGAGGTTTCCTGCCCCTCTCATTCCCTCCTCCCCGGCATGTAGTTCCTTCCCTGTTTTATTTTGACTGGTGCTCAGCTAGATGTTCCTTCAAGTGCAGCCCCGTAGGCCAGTGTGCTATGATGCAACACTCCTGATATAAATCCTTAGTAATCCTTATGAAATTCCCTTTACTACCTTTTGTTTTAAAGAAAAGGCAGCATTGAATGCTTTTTCTTTCATGTAACACTTGAAAAGCCATTTGACATGTTAGGTATTCACAGCTTCTGCCTCAGATCACGTAAGCAAACTGCACTTGAAGTACTAGGGCACTTTTTGTAATTCCTAACGATTTTGCTTTGGCTCTTCTTGGAATTAGAGTGGGTGGTTGTAGTTTGCTGTACGAGTGATAGCTGTGGGTGGATTTGGTAATAATGGTAATTAGGTTTTTTCTCTCAAAAGTATTCCTGCAGTCTACGTCTTTCAGCTTGATGCCATTGCCCAACAGCTAGTTCACAGACAGAAAATCTCTTTGAAACATAAAATTTGGGACATCGCGTTTGAGGAGACGGGAGATCTGTGGGTCTTGGCGGAAGACAAGGAAGCTCCTCTTCACTTGTACAGACCATGTGATGGACAGTGGAAGGTAGATACTTTTGTTATGCTAACATCCTGAATGTTTTGCATTGTCTTGAGGCCATAACAAAAATGGAGTAAACTATGTTCCATGAAGGCTAAGTGGCACACTTCCCTCAGTCTTGAGTCTGAGCAAAAGTCATAAATACACATCTTATTATACTTGTTTCACCTGTATATAACGCAAAGGCACTGAGAGCTTGTTATGAATACCAGTCTCTTCTCTGGTAAAGCTAACGTCTGGCACAGTGGGATCAAGCAGAGTGGTTGTCAGCAGTTGTACTCAGTACTTTATATCGTTGCCTGTGCTTTCTGTGTACTACACTTGATTATTTAAAAAAACCTACAAAACTATGAAATCCCTTTCTGCTTTGCTCAGGAATGATTTCCACACAGCCTTCCTTGTACCTGCCTCTGAGGGATCCTTTGGGGGAAACAAAGCATTCTGGAAGCATTAGGGGATTTTTATTTTCATTGTGAGCAGGGAGTCAAATTTGAGGGGTGTGCTATCAAGTTCCCTGTAATAGTGTATTAGACAACTGGAAACTCTTCTGTTATCCTTGTAAGTTCCCAGCTAATTATGATATAGTAGTGAAGTGGTTGTAAATGGAACTTTTTTGATGCTTACGTGTTCCTTCTGACAATCCTTTTCCTCACAGATTAGTAAGTGGGCATGCATTTTCTTTTCCTTCAAGCTGCAAAGCTTCCCCAGCAGAACACATGATCTCTGGCCAGGTTTCTATAGCAGTTCTGGAAAAAAGGAGCCTAAAAGACATCATGGAGGGCTTACACTCACCCTCCTTACACTGTACTCATCTGAGAGCTGTTGAATTTTCCAGTGTGGTGTGAAACATGACATTGTTTATTATTCCTAAAATATCATGTGATGTTCCTTCTTTTTCCAGCCTGTAACTGATGACAAAGGATTACAGAAGATGTCAAAATACCTGCAAGACAACTGGACAGTGTTTGAAGGTGAGAAATTTGTCAGAAGGGCCCAGGAAATGCAGTTGTTACAGGTAAAACATAAGATTTAAGAGCAAAAATCAGAGTTCAGGTCAGTTCAGCTGGCTGTTGGAAGCCGCTTAATCGTTCAGTTTTCTCAGTTTCATCACTCCATCTGGTATGGAAGTTAGCGTAGATCATGAAGTGTGTTCAGGTTACTGTTACCACAAAATGCTGTAGGTATTTAGATGTGAATTGCAGCTTTATAACTGTTTTACATAGACACCTTATCACAGGGATGTATCTAAACACCCTGTGACAGAGCTGCTGGAGTCTGTCTTACTGCTGCGACATCGAATACTGTTGTTTGTTGTCTCTGACCTGGGCGTGACGCTTTATCAAAAGTACAGTGGAGATAGTAAGAATTGAAATAGCTATGGGAGGAGCAGCTTGACTGTAAAGATGGGCAATTTGGGTCTGCCTTGGCAAGGCAGATTATGTGGAGTTTGCTGTGGCTGGAGGGTGAGACCCTGGATGGTGTCATCAGGGATGAAATTGATCGGTATCAGTGTTCGTTCGTTTTGTTCTTGATTCCTGCCCCAGCTCCAGTCTCTGGCAGAAAAATACTATATGATTGACTATTTCAGAAGCACCCTATGTTTTCAGGATTTTTTTTTTTATTTAAAAACGATGCAACTTTATTTAAAAGCTGAAATTACAGCAGTGATGGCTGCAGGATAGAGAAGAGTTGTGTTGTGGCATGTGCTAGTCAATGTCTCATTATGTATTGAGAGTTGATTAATTGAAATCTCTCTCCTGTACTTCTGCCGGGAGACTGGGAGCCTCCTTCCTTGAGAAAGGTGTTACATTCCCCAGTGGTCTCTTGGTCTGTTCTTGGTAGTCATACGTAAAGGTGATTAACCCACATAGATGGAAGAGCTGCAGGAACGTGCAGTCTAATGTAAAGTCTCCTTAATACTTAGTATTGGATGGTTTAGGGTGTAGCTGTTATTAAATTGCCATTAAGTTGGTGCAGTCTTTGAAATCTAAAAGGAATTCAGTTACTCCTTTAGAAGGGAGAGTGTTTGCATGTAAGTGTTGCAGACTTGATAGTTATGGCCAGGCAGATAATTAGAAGTGTGAGATCTGAGTGAAAATGAGCAACAGAGAAGCAAAAAGAGCTGGCAGGGGAAGAGCTTCTGAGCATAATTAGCCAGCGTATCAAATCACTGTGATAACACGGTAGCCGGCTGCTTCTGCAGCTGGGAAAGGAGGACTGCTCAGACGACAAGGTCTATTATTGTTAATTAGTAAGGGGAGGCTCACTTGATGAGCACTTATTCTGGTGCATAATTAGTGCTTGAAAAGGTAGTTACTTCTTTTAAAAAAGATGATCATCATGTTGTTTAAACCCAATCTTAATGCCTGCATATCTTTTTATAAGCTTGTTTCACCTGACTGATTCTGTAGGATTTATGGTCAGTCTTGAAGCACTTGTTCAACAGTCTGACATTCTGTTCTAATTGATCTCAGGAAAAGACGGAGGAAGATTTAGTGCAGGCTGATCGAGTGTAGAGTAGCATGGATATTCAGACTGACAGCACGCAATTTCTCCCAGGGCCAAAGGCCAGTAAATTGGTTACTATGCGAGTGCAAGACCCTCAAAATAAAGGCAGGAGCTTTGCTGAAAACCAACAAGGGAAAGTTGGTTTCTTTGTGTACCAAGAAACAGGGGAGCGCTGTATGCACATTACTGTGGAGCAGCACGCTAGGACCAAACCCTAGCAAATGCTGGATTCCTTACATTGCCCTGAAGTTTAAGATCAAGAAGTTTTGAAATGGGAAAAGGTAGGACTACGAGGAGAACTAGAGGTAACTGGCTTTGTCGGTTACCACTCTAACATTTTTTAGAAATGTGGGCCTAGTCTCGCTAGTCTCGTTGTGTATTCTCTACAGAAACAATCTGATTGGGATTTTTTGGATGGTAGGTAGTTCCCTGTTAAACTCATCTAAACGTAGTCTCAGAGATGGTGTGATGAATATTATACTGAATTGACAGAAGGTGCAATAGAACTAACAGGGTGAATATTTAGCAATGTGTATGCACTGTGAGACTTCACTGTTTGAAGTCTACTTCTTTGGGCTTAAGTTAATACTCTAGGAGGCAAGTCAGCTAAGCACAGCTAGGTAGCATATGGCCTTTGCAGTGTGTAGGCCATTGGGGTCCAGCCCCAGTGGGATATCTAACGGTAAGTCGCAACAGCGTTTGCTTTAAAAACAGAAGCCTTGAAGTCTGCCTTCAGAAGCCTTGAGGTGTCCAACGTCTAAAGAGAGCTGTGTGCCTTCTCTGCTTCAGGGTCAGGTGCTTGCCTCTGTGCAAATTTTTTAGCCTAAAAACAGAGGCTGTGTTTGGCTGTGTGAATGCAGGACAGATGCTTACCAACTCCGCACTGTAAATGCTGATATTTAATAAAGTGGATAGGACCGCAGTAAATGAGTTGAAATGCCGCTCTCTAGGATGACAGTACAAGAAGTAATTGCTGAGACCGCTAAGGGGAATTTAACACTTGTCTTGTGTTCTTGCTTTGCCTAATTGCAGGTTTTGTTGGCACAGAGAGACACTACAGCAGTCTCTATAAGGCCTCGTTTGATAACATGGCCGACTACCTACAGAGGAAAGAGGAAAGGTTACAGCAGCAGAAAAAGAAAAGGCAGGAGGAACTGCAACGTGGTTCGAATGGAGAAACAAAAAAGATGAAGACTGAAGAATCATCACTATGACACTCTTGTTAGCTTGTAACTTTTGGCTCGTTGAAAGGAACTGATCCAACTGTGCACTGTTTTTTAAATGTAAAATGAATTATGGAAGAAGACTGGTTTAAACTTCTACTCAGATTCAGGTTTTCAGATAGCCTGATATGAAAATATCCTGCTTGCAGCAGATAATGTATTTACGACATGCCTAAGCTTCTAGTAGCATACAAGTGTTAGTGATTCAGTCCTGGGAATCTCTAATGCACGATATATGAATATTGGAGATGGTATTTTCCTCAAAACGGGATTTCTTTTTTGCCTACTGTGTTCAGGCTTTCTTCTTCAGGTGGAAGAGCACCGACTTAAGTTGATGTGACTTTTTCATTTGTATCTTTTTGTTCGGGGTTTGTTTTTTAACTTTTTAAAAGGTCTGTTAGTTAAAGTAACTTTGTGTACCTGGCTATTGGAAAGGCAATGTAGTAAAACTCTTGCTGTATATGAAAGGTTTTAGCTGAAACTTCGCCATCTCTGTTTTTACCCTTCACCTTCAGTTTATATGGTAGGGATTCTGCCTAGCTTCTAATCCATTACTTCTTTCTTGTGGGATATTTCTCTAGGAAGAAGTGCAAAAATAGATTTTTATACACTGGTAAGTAAAAGTAAAATGTGTCAGTCAACTTTGTGTTATTGGAAGATCCTTCTATTGCAATATGATCCTAGTGTGTCTGTGAAAATTATTTGAGCACCCTACGTGCAAAACTTGGACACCGTTCTGCTTCTTTCAACAAGAACTCTTTCATGTTGCAGTTAGCCAAGAAATACATTTTTGGGAAAAGTTATAGAAGCCTTACGGGATCACTTGTTGCTTCATCACAGGGCAGAAGATATAGGCATTTATCTACCAGATGGCATCATGTCTGTTTGGAATATAATGTACTTCGTAAAACCAGATGTAGAAATCTGTGCAATCCATTAAAAATATTCAGAATTAGCCCATGAATCATGAATAGTTCTCCAGGTCTCCTTATATAGCTATTCTCTTTGGAGTATCTAGACACTTAAAAATTTTGCAGTCAAATTTTCGTTACACTGACGTGTAAGACATTGAGATGTACCTTGTTTTGAGAATAGCAGGTATTCAACAGTGAAATTAAGAACTTGCTGGTTGTGTCTGCTCAGAATTGCAGTCTTGTCCTTATTGTGTGTCCCGGAGGCTATGACCTTGTCTTGTGCTGTAGGATATCACATGGATTTTCATATTCCTTCTCTTTGGAAGTGTCTTCTTAAGCACAGAGACAGTCCTTCACATCCACCGTCTGATTTCTTTTGGTGATTACTTCTAAGTAAAGAGCACTCTGCCTTGGCAAAGGTCTCTTTGGACAAAAAATGTGAGGTGTCAAGAGTGGTATTGTCTGTTCTGGTTAAAAGTCTCAATTGTGGCAGGAGCTGCCTTGGCGTGAATAAAATATGAAGTTGTTTCTGCTCTGTGTGCAGTAAGAATGCAGTGTTGCATGCAGAGAGATTATGGTCTCATGTAGCAATTCAGGCCCCTCTGTCCAATATCCACATACCAGTGATCAGAAGTGGTTCTTTGGGTATCACCAAATCAATCAGATGCTCCTGGATTACACTGGGTCTTGAACAGAGGAGAAGGTGGTAGGTGGGTGTATTTGGGCTTGAAGAGGAGTTTTGCCCCCTCAGGTACAATAATCCTTTTATTAGCAAGTCTGCTGAGATAAATGGACCTGAGTTGACATAATCTGGAGCAAACAGTTTTGAGCTGATGTGTTTTTGTCTTCTAAAAGAGTGCTTGAAGCACCAGGCTGGCCTGGTGGAGCGGCTCGCTGGTTGTTGCAGCAAAGATCTGGCCTGGCGTGGAGGCTCAGCCCTAGGACAAGGTTACTGTCTGAGCATCCTGAGTGCCTGAAGGCTCTTGTGCTACATGGACTCCTTGTCATTTCCTAGAAGTTGGGTTGGGCAGTTTCTTCGTTTGTACTGTTGACTGGTGAGGATCACGTTCTCATACACCTGGTGTCTGTCTTTAGCTGTGCTGTATTAGAAGTAATTATTTCTGCAGTACATCATTGTATATGTGTACATGTGATGTCACAGAAACGAAGCAAATGCTTTCCTATATTTAGGTTGGGAATGTGGTAGGAGGCTTAAATTTAGAGCTCAAATGCAGATGTGAGGCCCAGCTGCTTGGTTTGCTGTCAGTTTGTAGCCTCCCCTTCTCCAGTGGAAGATGTCGAATGACAGGAGTGGAGCTCAACAACAGGAAGGCACATTTCCTGGTAGTTTGCCTACATCCCATGCTGATAAGAAGCTATGATTAAGAAACCCTGTAATTTCAGTCATCTGAAGGACAGTTGCATGCGTGAGGTGAAAACCTTTGACTGTATCTGGAGCAGTAAATACGTTGGTATGATACTGGTGATGCATATTTTTCATGGTCCTCAAGAAAGGATGAGAAATTGCTGTCTTAAGTGCTTGATATTGGTAACCTGGAAACAGATACCTGCTGTTTGGTGGTGGCTGTTAAAACTTAGTAGTTCTTGTATTCATCTAATTTAAGAGGGAAAGCAGTTGGGGAAGCAATTAAGGACACTCCAGCCCCAGGGTGTAGCTTTGTGATTGTTCAGGTGAGGAGTTTAGTCGTGCATAGATCCAGTAGTATGATGTTACCAGAAATGGGCCAGTGCTTACACTGCTTGTGACCTAGACAGGACAGGAGTAAAAGGATCAGAGTAGGGTTTTTGGGTGGTTTTTTGTTTGGTGTTTTTGTTTTTTGGTGGTGGTTTTTTTTTTGCTAATTGTTGCTGAGGAAGTTATTCCTGCTGATACAAAGCAAACTGGAACATTTTTGAACAAATCTGAATCTGCAGCAGGAGTCTGTATTGGATTACTTGTGCGTGTCATGAGGTAATACTGGTGTTGAGGTGGTGGTTGTGAGCTAAAGGCGGGTCTCTTTTGTGTCATCAAACCATTATTTTAGCCATATCTTAAGAGATTGGGAGGGCTGGTCCCAAGAATTGCTCTGCCGCTCTTACCTGAGCATGGGAGAGGGATGCAGGGACGCTGGAGGCTGCGAGCGTGCAGGGGCTGTCCTGCAGGGGCTGGCAGGGCAGGTCAGCTGTTCTCTGACACTCCTGCTCACCACAGAGGTTTCTGCCCAACCCTGCCTTCTCTTGAGCGGCTTTGATGTTGAGTGCTATGAGTCCACATGCATAAACAAAACCAGGTACTCCTAGAGGAGGAAAATCTTTTGAGGAGGACACCGATAACTGCTTTCAGGGGGTTAGTTGCAGATCCTGTATGGGGTTTCGGCACAAGCATCGGTATTGTTACACTTCTAAAGGACAGAAGACTGCTGTGTTGGCAATTCCTATCCCCAAGGGGTATTTGTTCCCAGCTGTTTTCTCAGCACGGGATAGACCTTGGCAGTGATCTTCATGGGCTGTGGGGTGCTCTTGTGATCCTCACCCTGCCTGCTGTCCTGGAAGAAACCCAAAATTTCTTCCAACGCTTGAACTCATGACAGATCGTGGTGGGTGGGAGTGACATGAGATGTGATATCTGCCAGACGACTTAGATACCTTTTTGTTCTTTTTCCTGCAACTTTTCCTTTCCTATTCCATTTCATCTTTCCTTTTCTTCATGCAGCAGTTCCCGAGCTGAAGTTGCGAGGCCGTGTGTGTCTGTGGGCTGCTTTGAAGGGGTCTGTGAAAAGTGATCAGAGGAGGGAAACTTGCTGGAAGGTCTAAATCCACTGTAGTGTGCCTACACCTTGAATGGGAAACGGTTAGACACCCGCAAATCATTAAAAAGGGGTGAATGCCACGGCTACGGAGAGTGAGACAACACTCCTCTCCCTGGTATTCGAACTATTTATTTCTAGTGGTTAAACCTGATGTCGGTTGCTTGTGTTTATTTTCTGCTTGAACCGAGGCGTGTACGTGTGCCTAGCAAAAAGGGGGACAGGTCAGCTAGGGTGTAGCTCTGTTGCAGAACTGGGAACCCTCAAACCATTGCAAGGGGTATTTGTGCGCCACGTAAGTTCACCCCACGCTGTGCTAGACTCTTTTATGGTGATTGTGTGACTCCCCTGCTTCTCTCCTGAGCACTGGCATTCCGAGGAGCCTTTAAAAATGGAGGCAAGGGAAAAGTTGAAGCAATACCGAGTTCCTTTTCCTCAGCATTTTAAACTGAAACGTGCTTCCTACGTACATCACTGGGATTTCGCTGAAACTCCTTCAGGAACACGCTGGACTGAGTGGTCTTTTATCTGTCGTAGCAGGAAGGAATCCTAATCAAACACAGCCCAGTAGCGTGCTTTAGAACAGTCCTCACGTTTTTAACAAACCCTTGAAAGCAAATTTACTCTATGAACAAAAATGTCTGTAAATAAAAATGTTCCTTTTTTTAAAAAAAAAAAAAAAATCCTGATGCAATACAGTTGCTTTATCCTCAGGCTAATAAAAAGCTGCTGCCAATTTCGATCCACTCCAAAGTCTGCTTCAGCTTTCTTTGCTTTTTGCTGAAATATTTTTGTGTGAAGTGCTTTGATCTGAAAAGGAAAAGCCCTCCAGGCTTAACTTGTACTGGTTGTCCCTGCTGCCATCAGTCCTGGTGATGCGGTGTGAGGGAGGCCAGGATGACTCAGCTGAGTCTGGTGGTTCGAAAGCGAGAAGAAATAGGCTGGACGTGATTTGTCAGTAGTTGTAGATGCAGAGGCTGGAAAGAAAACAGGCTAGAGAATTGAATGGCATTAGACACCAACAGATCTCAATTTCCAACGTGTTTGCACAAGTTGCCATGCGCCTCTGAACACTGGCGTTCTGGAAAGTCCTGCAAGAACTGGAAGTAAAAGTTCTTCCACTCCTGGAGTGGGTCATTGCTTGATACCCCACATCAACACTTTTTAACCCCGGGACCTTCTGCACATCCCTTTCCCTCACTCAGGTCAGAGCAGAAATTCTATGGGGAAAAAGCCCCTCGGGAGACTGACGTGACTCTGGAAGGCAAAGGAGCAGCTGAGGAATAAACCAAGGGCTGCAGGGAGATGAAGTGTCCCCACAGAAGGCTGCATATGAAGGCTGCAGCTGAGGGCACAGCTGTATGCACATGTGGGCAGCGAGCTCTCACCGGTCAGTGCCCACTGACGTGGCTGCTTTGAGCAGAGGAGCAGGGCACGGAGCACAGCCCAGCAGCAGCCCGTGGTTGCACCGATCTCCACCCCTGCTCCTCAAAATAAGAAAGCTCCGGCTTTTCACTCTGCGCTGTGATTGAGTTTGTCTTTGCTTTTCTCTCCAGTGTCATCCTTCACTTAGGCAGAGTCACCCACGCTGTCAGGGGCTGCAGCAGTGGTGGTTCTTCTCCCGGGCAGCTGTAAGCACAAGCCCTGCTTCAGTGCTGAGGTCCCCAAGCAGCTTGCGGCCAGTGCTGGGGACGCCGTGCACGAGTCTCGTGTAGCGTGTGACACTCAGCAAACCTGTGGTGCGAGCCCACCGCATTCTACAGGGATTAGCAGATAAAATCTTCAGAGCTCATCTCCAAATTGAGCTGCCCTGGCTGTGGGTGCCTTGGAGGTTGGACCACAGCTGTGAGTAGCCGTTGCACAGGGGAACAAGGCGCTGTGTGACCTGAAGCTCTGTGTTCAAGACAGCTCACAGCACTGGCAACATACTTCTTTTAATGTTGTATTTCCCTTCCTCCTCCCTTTTCTGTTAATAGAGATAATGGACGCATTTGTGTATGTGTAAGGCGGGTGTTCCCGAGTTCAGAACTGGAACATTGGGGAGCAGCTGCCCTCCATTTTCTGATGACTCTCAAGTCTCAATGACTTCTGGTAAGAATCAAAGTCCACAGGACTGATGTTCGTTGGATATGGAAGTTAAGTACTGATGGTTGTTTAATTCCAGTTTTAATTCAAACAGTACATGATAGGTGTACATACACCACATGTACAGGTGGATGTATTAACTCCAGAGAATCAGTATGAAGCAAATACGGGTAGAATATGGGTGGCCTATGGACAGCAATGCTTGAGCTCTCAATGGAGAAGCTTTGTATGCTCGTTCACTTGTCTGAGAGAGATCAGATTTACATCTGCAGGCACAATGCAGAATTTCTGCATGCTTTCCATAGGGATACAAAGAATAATTTAATAGTCTCATCTGGAATGGAAATTTCAGTTTTGGACCATTAGACCTACTTATCTATATACCAATAAACAAAGAACCCCAACCATTAGTAGGAGACCCAAAGTGCTTTCTAACACAAAGTAAGTAGACCCTCACCTTGTGTTGTATCTTGCTGTTGTCCTTTGGCTGAAACTTCACTTGTGCGTGGGCAAGAGAGCAAAACCCATTAAACAGCTTTTGGCCCCCGCCCCTCTCGGTTGCAGTGGGAGGAGAAGGGGACAGCCGAAGTCTTGCGCGATGGCTGGGGAGCAGTATATGCTGGTACTGTTTGAGTTTTCTATGTCTTATGTTAAAAAAAAAAGAGTATGGTGTAAGCAAGTAGCTGTTAATCCTTTCTGAAGTGGCTACCAGGGGAAGGCAGTTATGAAATACAGCACTCAATGTGAAAAACACCAATTAAAACATGCATTCCAGCATTCCATCTGTGCAGGTTTTTAAGAGCGTAGCTTGATTAACTACCTTTACAGCTGTGTTGTAACCCACCAGGGTTTTGTGCTTTTAAATAAGGACAGTGTTACTATATTTTCTCATCAGCATGTTGTCAAGATGGCAGCGTCTGATGTAAATTCTAGCTAGTTTGCTGCAGTGCTGGCAGTTTTGGATTTCTCTGTTGACATTTCCCCTTTATAATTGCAGTGTATCACACTGCGGTGCTTCCTTTGCTCTCTAATATTCCAAAGCTCAAGAAAGGTAGGATGAAACACACCAGCTATTTAAATAAAAAACCCCATTGATCTGATTTTTTTTTTTCCTATCTGCTGGTCTATGCAAGAATTCATATTATCTGTATACCACTTAAATTTACCTGAAATGATAATTCTTCATCATATCTAAGGCCAACAGTATTCAGCAAATAAACCAGCCATTAGAAATTGAAGGCTGCTTATCTTCAAGGAAATAATAATTGTAATAATTAGTCACTGTCTTAGGATTTGCATGTACTGCGTTTCTGGAATACTTTACCAAGAAATTCTGTTTTTTAAACAAGGCAGAACTGTTTTGTGTCAGGCAACTCTTAGGAAGAATAATAAAAATCAAGAAGTAGTTTGCAGTTTTCCCAAAATTTCTTGAGAGACCTTATTTAGAGAGAAGATTTGTTCCTACCTGCTTGTTTTAATACAAAGACATAGGAGCTTCTGCCATTATGCCATAAGACTGAGTTTTCAGCTTTTTCCCCACTCTTTCCACTGCCTTCAATAAAAACCGAAAAGTTCTCCAAAACCTACCAAATAAAAACCCCACAGTCAAATTAGGACAGAAGACCCCAGGGATCTGCCTCTTCTCAGTGTAAAGCCAGCTATATGAGATTTTTAAATTACTTGTCAAAAATAGTCATATCAAATCAGGCTCTGTCCCTTTTCTACACTGCATACTGCATGTTACAGCCAGGAGGAAGTTTCAGCCACTCTTTGTTCTGGTTTTGTAACCCAGCACAGGTAGGATCTATAGTAAAAAGAGAAAAAAAAAAAAA
>VXAK01020868.1:0-27806 GCA_013399435.1 Arenaria interpres
TGGGAAAATAATGGAACATTATTTATTAATGTTATTAGTTATTATTAGCCTTTTATTAACACAACTGAAACAATTGAGAAATAGGTAAAAATTTAAACTCCTTCTTGAACAAGATTAAATAATGCTTTGTAGACAAAGTTGCTTGTGCTCTCCAGTCCCTGCAGAATGGCTCCTTTTCTTCAGGCTTCCTTGACAAAACAGCTCTCAAGGACTGTCTGGGTTGAAACAATCTCCGTGCAGCCTCCTCTGCACTCCTTGGAGAGTCTTTCTGTCCATTGGTGCTGACGTCTGGGAGTGTGTGTCTGTGTTTTGGTTCTCCTGGGGTATGCAGCTTGGTGAGGTGGCCAAGTTAATCTGAAAAATGCCTCTCCTTGTCTCCTCTATTTCCCTTGTTTTCGTACCACAACCCCATAGTAAATTGATCCATGGAGACAAACCAGCAGTAAGCTGACCCACCAACAACAAAAAGTCAGGTTTTTTCAGCAAGTTTAACTCACTGAACCAGCCTGCTGAAGGTCAGATGGATGCCAGTGCCATCTCAAAGAATATCTGGAGTGATGATGGAATGGGGATGCCTGTTCTTGGTAGATCATCTCATCTCTATTGCAAAACTACAGCCTCCAGGAGTAGCTGGAGGCTGGCTGACCACTGTCCATCCTTCCCCAGCTGTTATAGCCTCCCTCCTGGCCCAGATGTCGTGCTTCTCTCAAGGGAGGGTATTGGCCTTCCTAGGATTCTGAGGTGCTCAGTCTTCCCTGAGCACAGCATCCAGGACGTGCCAAAGCAGCAGCCATCCTCCCGGTTCCTGTGTGGTCAGTGAACTGTGCACAAATAAAACAAATTCACCATCCATCAGACAGGCATGTCTCTGCCATGCTGTAACCTCTTCCTTGCAGTCATCATTCCATCTTCCATTCCAGCCAGCACACAGCATTGAACGCTGTGATTATATGGGTGCTACATCAGGAATCACAACAGAAAAATGCAATTTACAGCCAGCTTTAGCTGCGGTGCGTGCATTCAGCGTGTCTGTTTTTCCCTATCTTTGTTTTTGAATGTTTAGCCACAATCCTTAGCGATTAATACAAATTTCTTCTAAAAAGGAGAAATAGGAAGAAATTTTGCATAAATTTGCCTCAGTGTAAAATTCTTATTCCAATGAATTATTATTGTGCTGGTAACAGCAGTAATAGCAAGTAAACGATTCGGTATTATTGTAATGCTGATGATTATTGTTCGTTTCTGTTCACCAAAACAAAGAAAATCAAAAAATTGCCCGCTGTCTTCAAACCCGCCTCATATCAAATCCCTCGGGCTTCATTCCCGACCTGCACCTGCCTGACATCAGCGCAGGCCATTGATTTCCATGAAGAAACGCTCAATTTGCACCGGTGCCCATGACTGAAAAAGCAGGTCCTGGCTTTTTACGAGGTTCGGCATACCGTCTTGAAATCAGACAAAATTAGCCAGAATTTTTGAATTGGTTATTCTTTGCCTGCTGAAACGAGGCAACGTCTGCAAGCGCTGCTTTGAGAATCTGTTCTTTTTGTCTGAGAACAGATGTCTGGGAGGGATTTTGGCAGGACCCACTCTGTCAAACAGTCCGGCTTTGACAGTTACTTGCTTGAGGGACGGCTGAAATGCAAAGCATTTCTGATCAGAATATCATATTCATCTGGAAGTTAATTACTGTGTCTGCCTTGGTATAAATAATTAATTATGCAAAACCCACACAGCTGTGGCTGGACAGAGTTAAGTGACTTGCTGTCAATGTCTCACGGTTCTAGAAAGGAGGAAGGGATTTAGAAAATAAGCTCTTTAACTCTTGGGCCACACTATTGTGGTAGCCCCTTCCTGATCAGATGAGAATATGATTACCACTGAGCATGCTTTTTTACAAAAGGACATTTCCCAGTTTAGCCTGTTTGGGCCTCAGTAATAATCTCTTCTCAATGCTGTGGCTGTGTCAAGCTAAGAAGCCAAACACATCGATTGTTTTAGGGAAATGGATTTGCAAAGCCTCTTTGAGTGCACAGTCGTGCTCAGAGCAATCATCAGCCAAAGCAACTTTTGCATCCGAGTGTCTGTGTGTGCATGAGAGTGAAGAGTGAAGGCACATGGGTGCGATAACCAACCTGTCTCATTTTATAGCCGACAAAGGTAAAGAGGAGAAAGCCAAGTTTACAGAAATTATGAATATTGTTGACAGCAGCAGTCCAGTATCTGATCAGACGAACAACGGACAGGCGCCCGGTTTCACTCGTTGTCAACTAAACAGCTTTTCTGGAAGGCAAGGGTGGAAAAACGCAACTTGCTATGCATCCTTTTATAGTGTGTCGTCTTCAGTAGATCATGGATTTTAAGTGTACAAACAGAAGCATCAGCCCAAACTCATTTGTGATAAGTGGTTTTCTGAACGTAACTCTGATTTGCCAAAACATTTTTTCCTGCAGCACTAGTAAATGAAACATAAAAAGAAAAGCTTGGTAAATGTGTCAAATACCTTGGTGTGGGAAAACACTGCTGAGATAACTGCAGTGAAATAAACTGCTACAACCCAGAGGACATATTTTGTGCCTACAAAGGATCAAATCACACCACAGTTCATCAGGATGAGTATAGATCTCAACACATATTTTATTCTTGCCTTTAAGTAATGCAAAGCTGTGTAAGCTTAATGCAAAGCTGTGTAATCTATCTACCCAAATGAGCAGTGAGGAAAAAAAAAGTTCGTGAAAGCAGTAAATGTAGAAAATACTTATCTGTGAATCTTTCAGGGCTTTGGATGTAAATCTCCTGCACTAAGCTTTGGTCTCCTTGTTTCTTAACTGTATTATTAAAATAAACTGAGTCTTATATAGAACCTTCCATCTTCCAAGTATCCTGAAATACATTACAAAGCAGCAAACAGTAGATTTGAGAGTGTAAGCAAGTGCAGAAGTAATTATGTACTTAGCTGTAATTCACATATAACCTTGGACATTGTGACATATGCAAAGCAAAATGTAGTAGGCAAATGTTTTATCGTTTTAACTGTTACAGGCTTCCTACCTACTACCTGGAAGGGTATTGCAGACAAATGTGACAGGACATTGGCTCAAATGAAGCAAAATGATTTTTCTAGAGTGTCATTTTCCCCATGTGCTGGATGCAGTGTGAGCACTGGAATTGAGTTTGTGTTCTTCCCAGAGAAATTCAAGCTACCTGCTCTGCAGAATGATGCTGCCATAAGAGTAACAGTAACATTTGTGCTACTTCTCCAGCAAGAAGGAGGTCTCCAGTTGAAGGTCTGTTCACTGGCTTGTGATCCTCCATACCATTTAATTGTTAACATGCACCCTGGCACAGCTTGACCCTGCCAAATAGCTCATGTAATTGCCCTTAGACAAAGACTTTTTGTAACAGGCAGTATTTATGAGGTTGCCCAGGTTTTTAGAATAAACCTGTCTAGCTGTGTGATACTTGTCTTCAGGGCCAGAGGATGGACCAGGCTTGGGAGCGGTCCTGGTACTACTGAAACCAGTGGAAGTTCAGTCACCGACTTCAATGTAAATAAGTGCTGTAATTAAATAAGTAAATAAGTTCTACAATTGAACAGAAATGTTTGTATGTACATTGTCTTTAGCTTAAGAATTCAAATACAAGTGTTACCAAAAGTTGTGGTAAAGCTCAGAGGAGGCATGTGACCTCTGCCAAAGGTTGCAAGCCTGAAGAAAAGTGCTGGCATTGCTTTAATGCTGCCAAAATTGCCACCTTTACAACACACATCAGTTTTTACAATGAAGAACTCCCTTTCTGTGCAAACCTGATGTGTCTGCATGCTGTCATTTCTGACAATGGCAACACCTCAAATCCCTGGAAACATTGTTCAGCAGTCATCTTCTAGTTGATTTTAAATGTCACTGGAAATTAGTAGTAAGTAGGACAGGAAAAACAAGAAAAAAAAATAAAGTTTGAGGATCCCAAAATACAGTCATGGAAAGATTCTTTTTGTTTCAAAAGGATGATCACTAAACTCTTTTAGTGAATAAAAAATAAGAAGGAGAGGACTAGAAGGAATCATTTGATTGTCTGCCAAGACGTGGCAAGAAGCCTTGACGGCCTAAGTTTGGCACTGGTGGCAAGCATTGTTCAGAAAGGTTCTCAGGAGAAGCTTATCTTGGAAAGCAATTTTTATCCACAGTTTTCTTAAATCCTAGTAACCTGGTTGTTACTTTCATAGTATGAGAATTCTGAGAATCTCATATTCTGGGCAGATTCCACCAAGTTTTGTCACCCCACAGCATGGTACGTTACCAGGACATTCAACTTTGCTGGCACCGCTCAGCCCACTCATCTTTCTCCCTTTCCCCCGTTCAGTCTGTTCACACTTTTCTCTGGGTACTCATGCTCATTTATCTTCTTTCACCCATCCCTAGGCAGAGCTCTCCCACCATTTCTTCCCCTTGGGGCAGCACCTTAGCACGCCCTCTTTTTCTTCTCACCCTCCTCCCTGGTTCCACCCCCCTTCTTCTGCAGAACAGCCATGCACGCCTAGCACCATCCATCATCCATGCATACTCAGCGATGCCAGACTTGCTGCCTTTGATATCACTCTTTAAATTACATCATCCTGACATCCTCCTAAATGGATCAGCACTTGTCCCCTGCATTCAGATCTCACCCAGCTACGTTTGTAACAAAGGCAGTATAGACAAATGTGAGGAAAGGGACCCTACAGCAGCAGTTACTGCTATGGGGTTTATTTTTTCTCATTCTATATCATTGTTTGCAGAAAACTTGAAGTGTATTTCCATGTTACACATATCTATCCATACATGTATATAGATATCTCTCTCTCTCTTTCATATATATGCATCTTTTTGGTTTTTTTAAGGCTTTCAGTACTCCCAGAAGGGCATTTTTGTAGTTGGTAACAGGACTCATGTCTTTTAGTTATTTAAATAATTTTAATAAAAGAAATTGAGAAACTGGAGTATTGGGAGCCTTAAGGTACTGATGACTTGGCATTTCTGCAATTTCCAACTTCAGCACTTAAATACTCCCCATCCTTCGCCGTAGACATCTTAGGTGTTTTGTGGAACTGCGTTTCAAGTTCATAATTTGTACATAATTTAAATAACAAGGTTGTGAGGCTAAAGTAATTCTTCTGACTTATTGAAATGCTACAGCAATAAGACTGTATAAGTAACTAGCCAAATAAAAGTGAACAGTAGGTAGGCATTTCAGCTCTTACATCCTCTCCAATTTGGGGTATAATTTTAGCAGTTTTCCTGGAGTAACATGCATTTCTCAAGCTTCATCCCATTTTACTCCTTTCTTTCTGCTGTGTGTTTAGGCTAAGGTACAAAATGTATTATCTGTATCTGGAGATGAAGCCCACAAAATTGCACTGGGCACAAATGCAAGTCTTCTCGAGGCAATGGACTTGTCTTACAACTTAGTGAGATATCCACTTATAATTGTATGAAATAATTCATACTTATAATTGTATGAAAACACTGCTGTTTTTCTACAGGATTTGGGCTGAGGATGTTTTCTCTCCATGTATTTTAGAACCTTGCATGTTTCCTAGGATGCTCTCAGATCTTTTGGGGTAAGAAAGCATAACAACTCATGTTCAGTCCCCATGGGCCTCCTCCATTACACTTTTCATGTTCTTTCCTCAGGCCTTGACCTGCGGAGAACCTTACCACACCTACTTCTGACTCTAAGGGAAACGTTCTTAAATTTACAGACATCTGCTGCTGCAATGCAGCAGATCAGGAGGGTCATTGCAATGACATTGTCCATGCAGGCAGGCAGATGTATGCTAGAGACTAGTAGCTTCCTTAAAGTTACATGAGGAATGAATCTTCCTCAATGTCCTTAAGAAAAACCCCTGGGAAATCCGTTTGGTCAGGCCCCCTCACCCTAGCACAGCAACTGAAACTTGTGTACAACAACGCAAGATCTCACCAATACCTACCTATTTCAGGAATATAGCCTTCTCTTCCCAGGTGCTCCTGATAAAGTGACGTCATCATGTAATGCATTATTAGCAGAGAAGAAACACTGTGCCTTCCCCATTATAAACCTCTGCTCACAACTCCCAGCGGGAGCAAGGCAGGTCACTGAGTCACTATTAACCAATAGCTGACAGCTAATTGATTTTACACTTGTGTATCACTGCTTGCAAACCATAATTTAAAAGCTAATTTGCTTCATACTTTTAATGTCATAGGCAGTTTTGTATCCTATCCTACAAAGCCCAAGCTCATCACAGTCCATCATTTTTACCGCTGTTGGCCCCAAAACCGGTCTTTTGTAAATTTTTACTCTATAACAGTCTTATCTCTTAACTCAAATGCAAGAAATAGCCCTCCAGCACCAGTTGTCTCATGGAGACATCAAGGGAGAGTTTTCAAAACTGAAGCCACTTTAGGGTAGTTTTAATGAGGCCGTGTTTGCTAAAGCATGACTGACAGAAATAATAAGTTAGCATTTACGAGGGAACCCTCAGAAATTGAGCTACAGCAGGCAAAAAGCCAGCAGAAATTGTTGTGCTGTTGAAATCTCTCCTAAAATAGCTCTCCTAGCTCAGCCTAATGCAATTAAAGTTACTGATGTACATAATATGAAAACTGGGAGCTCTTCCTGTTAATAACCACTGTGTAACCGAGGTAATCCATTTCATTAATTTAATATACACTTTCATATCCCCCGATAATAGACACATAATTAAAGTGATAGCCTTTGCATTCCAAAATGAAAGTTTGCAAAGGGCAGTTCTATAAAAACAAGGAATTTTGCATAATCCTTGCTCAATGTCATTTTGGGTTACACCCTTTTCTTGAATAAAGTATCAGTAGTAAAATTCAGAACAAATTCATATTTGTGCTGGTCAACTTTACTGGTAAGTAAGAATGTTGCCCAGTGAAGATGAATACTCAAGAAGACAGTAAGTGATTGTAAGAGGTGTGGCTGGTGTGGCTAAAAATACACATTGCAGTTGGAAAAGGTCCATATTCAATTCAATATTTAATATTACGCTGATGTAAATATACTAAAAAGAATGACTTTTTTTTTTTTTTTGGAGTGTCAGTCTGGAATTATGGCACAATGATTGTTGGTTTGTTTTTCTCAAAACCTTTGACCCAAACTTAAAATGATATAAAAGCCAAAAAGGTAGATGTTGAGATTTTGAGTTTAGGTACAAAAAAACCCCAAAACCTAAAGGAACAGTGAAGCTGAAGAAATTGTGTTTAAAACTTGAGGAGTTTAGGCGGTTGATCAGAAAATTATAAAATTGAGGGACAGTACTGTTAGGTTTTGGGAAAAGAGGAAAAAGACAATGTTTATCCAAGGTATTTTATATTTATATATGTGTAAATATATAATTTATACAGTGAAATTGTATGGATAGGGCAAAGAAAAACGCATTACACAAGCACGTTGAGAAATAATGTAACAATAGTAAGATAAATGTGTAATTATAATGAAAATAAAAGAGGAAAATGGAGGTTCAAGAAAGCTAAAAAATCATGAAACTAAATGAATGAAATAATTAATTATTAGAGAGGAAATAGATATGCCAAGATTCAGAAACCATGGTAGTGTTGCACTTTATAGGTTTTAGTTTGTGATGCTATAACGTGTTATTACAAAATGTGGCAAGATCTTATGTTGCTCATTAAGTAACAATATTCTTTTGCAAAGAAAAGTGTACCTGAAAGCTGAGCTCATTCCTATACCATCTTTGCAAATGAATAGAAGCTTTTAGTGTATGTTTTTAGAAACTTTCTTCCTGTAGCCATGTTGAGAAGTAAAAATGCAGTTCATTCTTTGTGGTTGTTGACTAGCAATGAACCTCATCAACAGCTTCTGAATAGCTTTGTGGAAAGGTCAGCAGGGAAAAACTTGGGCATTAATGGAAGTATTAAAATATGTAATATTTTTAAATGTAAATTGATATGAGTTCTCCTGTAGTATCATTTAAGGATCCAGAAGCAGTGAAACACCTATGGCTGTGTTTACAGCTACTTGCTTTCAGTTCACAGCATGAGCAAAGAAACTTCCACACACCAAGACCAAGCTCTGTTCATCCAGTGCTTGCACACATTGCCTCACCTGAGTCATTTGGCAGTGCCTTTTTCACTCCTTCTTTTTCTTTCAAGAAACTAAAAATTATATTTTGGCATAAATGAAGTAGGAGGAATTTAAAGGGCTTCCTTTCTCTCCTCTGGTTCTTTCCAAATTTTCACTTTTGTTTTTAAGAGGATGAGGGTACAAATGCCTTCTATGTGGTTGTCTGTGCACCCTGGCAGCAATGCCCTGAGGAGGCGGACCCATGGCAAGGCTGGTGCTTGCAGGTGTGGGGAGAGCTCTGGGGCACCGGTGCCCCTGGCCAGCAGTGTACCAACTCCTAGGAAGCTGAAGGGGTGAAACACACACCTGAGTTTACGTGGGAGATGAGCAGGACCTTTTATTTTACAGTGTTGGATTTACCTGGAAGTAAACGGAAAGTTTCATTTTCACTTACTTTTTCAGGTTCTGTTGTCCTTTTAAAGCTAATTTGGTTTTTCATTGCCTTTGGTGTACTTGTTGCAGAGAAAAGCTTATGAATATGGTGAGTTAGCCAGCTTAAAAACCCAAACAAACATGAAGGACTTCCGGACATCCAGAGTTGGAAGGGACCCATAAGAATCATTGAGTCCAACTCCTTACTCCACACAGGACAACCTAAAAGTTAAACCACATAACTAAGAACGTTGTCCAGATGCTTTTTGAACGTAAACAGGCTTGGAGCCATGACCACTTCCCTGGGGAGCTTGTTCCAGTGCTTGATCACTCTCTCAGTGAAAAGCATTTTCTGGACTTCCTGATCCTACTTTAAGCCATTCCCTTGTGTCCTATCACCACACACCTTACAGAAGAAATCAGCACCTCCCTCTCATGAGGAAGTTGTAGACAGCCATGAAATCACTCCTCAGTGTCCTCTTTAGTGGCTGGAGAGCTGCCCTGCAGAAGAGGGCCTGGGGGTGTTGGTCGACTGTCGGCTGAACACAAGCCAGCAGTGTGCCCAGGTGGCCAAGAAGGCCAACAGCATCCTGGCCTGTATCAGGAACAGTGTGGTGAGCAGGACTCGGGAGGNGAGGGGTCTGGAGAGTAAGTCTTATGAGGAAAGACTGAGGGAGCTGGGGTTGTTTAGCCTAGAGAAAAGGAGCCTGAGGGAAGACCTTATTGCTCTCTACAACTACCTGAAAGGAGGTTGTAGAGAAGCAGGGATTGGTATCTTCTCCCAGGTCACAGGCAATAGGACAAGAGGAAATGGCCTCAAGTTGCACTAGGGGAGGTTCAGATTGGATATTATGAAAAATTTTTACGCTGAAAGGGTTATTAAGAATTGGAATGGGCTGCCCATGGAAGCGGTTGAGCCACCATCCCTGGAGATTTTCAAAAGATGGGTTGACATAGTGCTTAGAGACTTAATATTAATATTTTTATATCCTTCTTATATTGTGTAGTTCAAAACTGCATTTATTCTTGTTAAATTTCGTATAGTCAGTGATTGCCATGTACTCTAATTTATCAAGATCTCTCCCTACCCTTGAGGGAATCAACAGCTTCTCCTGATTAAGCATCATCAGCAAATTTACTTAGTGTGCACATAACTCCTGTGTCCAGGTCATTGATAAAAACATTGAAAGGAATTGGCCCTAAAATTGAGCCCTGGGGAACACCACTAGTGACTGGCTGCCAGCCTGGTGTTACTCCATTTATAATGACACTTTTAGTCCAATCTTTCAGCCAACTGTCCACCCATCATATTGTGTACATGTCTAGCTGTATGCTGGACATTTTATCCAGAAGGATACTGTGAGAGAGAGTATCAAAAGCTCTGTTAAAATAAAAAAACCAAAACCCTCACATCTACTGCTTCAGTGTATTGTATTAAGTCTCTTGATTCATCATGATTTTTTCTAGTGTTTTAACCTCAGCAAAATCAAGATTCAGTAGGGTTCTTAGGACAACCTGTTACCTTGGCTAATTAGTGCATAGCACAGTAAAAAATTTATGAGGTAGGAACTAGATCTGTATTTAGTCAGCTCATTAACTGATATCATTATCAAACTGATACAGGAATCATTAAAAATGTATTGGATGTAAATAGCTTTCAATCTATATTCAGCTGGCTGGATTTACACCAGTAGTGCTAATATATACTCTAAGACAACTATTCCCTTTGTGAATACTAGTAACTATACGTACAATTCTTACTTTCATGAACGTAAATTTGGTGTAACAACTAAGGACATATAAAGTGTAGAAAAGCGAAAGCACAGAAATGAAAAGTTAAGGTTCCTAAATATGAGCATACATTTGCTATCTCTTAGAGATATATTTATCATAAACAGGAAAGTCCTCCTGGATCAAAAATTACCTGTTACAGTTCTACCTTGGTTCCAGGAGAGGCCAACCTTGCAGTAAGCTCCACTTTAATGTACAAGAGTCTAAAGCACTATTTACTCCTATCAGACACCAGAAAATATGCCAACCACTGTGGCTGTGGTCTGAGATGGGATATGTGAAGTTATGGATCAGGCTGAAAAAGGGAGGAGGGAAGGAACTTTCCTAAACCAGGAATTCCTTACTCAGCTCCCCAGCAGCAGCAGGAAGAGCAAGTTTATTACTCACGTCTTCTGTCTCAGCTCCATCACTCCTTCTTCCCAGGGCAGCTCTTACCTGGGACTTACACTCACAAGAAGGTAAACTTCTGTTTCACCTAAACCACTAGGAAGGACTAATATAGCTCCAGGTCCTCTTGCTGACATTTACACCAATCTAAAGAGATGTTTCCTCCTCTTCATTCCCACTCTGTACAAAGAAAACAAAACACAACAAAACAAAACTGGAAGAAATTTGAAAAAAAGCAAATCCAAACCCAGAAAGTTCACATCTGGTGAAAATGAGAAACCAGAAAAAAATCCTGAGCCGTCAGGGTTTGTCTTCCTTATTTAAATACATGATATATTTTTGGGGGTAAAAAATGATCATTGTGTTATTTCATGCAGCTGGCCGCCTTCTACTTCCACTGGCTTAAAGAAGTTTAAACTTGCCCATGTGTAGATCTCTTTGCAACTCCTGAACAGTGCTATTACTGTAAATCAAAATTATTTTGTTTCACTTGAATGAAAATAATTCACTTCTGCAAGATTTTTTTTTATTATAGTTGTTTTAAAGGCCACGTGCTGTTTGGCTGTCAGGTGTTGTTTTTCCACACAGTGGTACTTAGTGTGTAGCATGAAATATGCGCAATCTTAGTGGTGTACAAGCTGACAGCATACATGGGAATTTATTCATTTTGTAGGGAAAAGTACAAAGAGCTGTACTTTGCATGTCTGAGTAAGGAATTGATAAAATGGCTGCTTGCAAACTCTGCGGTTTCAATAGATGGAGATAAAGATGAGGAAAAAGTTTCTGAAAGTTACATTTTAGACATTCTAGCACAGTTAAAGCCTAACTTTCCATCCTTCTGCTCTTCAGATGTGAACTTTCTCTATGGTGATATGCATCAATAAGCTTCACCTAGGATGCTTCTAGATTTATCAGTATTAAAATAAATATTGCTACTATAACTGGAGGAGTTGATCGCAGGTTAAGATCCAGCTTTTAACTGTTAGTCGCTCTGTGCCCAGGAACTATGTTCTGGGTCAGATCTACAGTCCCTTGAAGCAGCCAGTGATAAATAGCAAAGGAATCCTGCAGCTAGGAAATGTGGAATAATCTTTCTCAATTAGCTTTTCCCTCTTCATCTTGAATAGCTAAAGGGTGATATATTCTGAAAGAAGAAAAATTATCCTTTAAAAAATGAGCATATGAAAATTCTATTTTCATTTCTCCATTCTCCTAGGTACTTCATTTCAATAATTTCCTGTTACTGTGAGTTCTATTGCTTAGTTACCTGTTGATAATTACCAATGGTTATTGAGAGATGAATGAATGAAAGAAAGTTAGAAAATACACAAAAATAAAACTACCAGAAATGCCTAAAACTGTTCTGAATTTCTCAGAAAGAATTAGAGATCAGTCATGATCCATTGTATTTATAATCTCACAATGAAGAATTAAATGCCAGTCTTAAGTAATCATGAATTCTCTTATTTTTAAGTAAGTCCAAAATGATTTTGGACTCACAGATATTGTGTCCATGAATAATGTGGCCATCTGAGCATCTGAGTGGCCATGCAGGAGCCACACACAAGTCAGAGCCTGTGTGGCCCTACCTCAGAAGCAAGTACAGCCATCACTAGAAGATCAAGGCTATCTTTCTTCCCACAAAAGCTTGTGAGAAAGAAGGGGCAAGGCAACCAATACCAAAACATGGCAATGCTACTTAACAAAAGAATCAAACAGAATGCCTTTGTAAATAGGCAGGTCTGCTTGACTCCTTTGAGAAATAAAGGTCTGAATCTAACTCACAGCATCTGCTTCTTTATTTCACTAAAATATGGAAAATGTATTACAAAAAGCAGTCAGCTTCTGAAGAATCACCACAAAGTCTCCGACATCTGGTTGCAAGTCCAGTCCTGTAATATTCTGTGTTAGCTATAGTAGAATCATAGAATCATAGAATGGTTTTGGTTGGAAGGGACCTTAAAGATCATCAAGTTCCAACCCCCTGCCCTGGGGGGGTGCACTTCCCACTTCCCACTAGACCAGGTTGATCAAAGCCCCATCCAACCTGATCTTGAACACTTCCAGGGAAGGGGCATCCACAGCTTCTCTGGGCAACCTGTCCCAGTGTCTCACCACCCTCACAGTAAAGAATTTCTTCCTAATATCTGCCTGTTCCAACAGATCCATGTCCTTCCTGTGCCAAGGACTCCAAAGCTGGATGCGGTACTCCAGGTGGGGTCTCACCAGAGCAGAGGGGCAGAATCACCTCCCTTGACCTGCTGGCCACACTTCATTTGATGCATCGTGGAGTAGTTGGTTTGAACTACTTTGTGTGTAAGGCAACAACCAATGGCTCCTACAATGTTTTGATGCATGTTCCTTAGCACCATAGTCGTGTTTTATCCTGCACCGTGTACTCTAGGAAGAAACAAAGAACTGGTAAAAATAAAGTATAGCTGAAGGTTGGAACAAGTGAGAAGGTAAAAGGCTAGAGTCTCAGCCAGAGAAAAGAGTAGTGAGGAGGCATTGTGTGGGTGTCTGGGGTTGGTACTGGAGAGTGAGAGAATTGGAGGATGGATTAGTCGTATGTCCTGGTGTCAGGGCTTCCTAGTGTGAGGTAGGATGCATGGCAAATGATTAAGGAGCAGAGGAAACTGGGTGTCTGAAGGAAGTTTGTTTGGTGGGTGCTTTAGGTCGACATTTCAACTATGCAGGATGAGAAGGAGAAGGTGTCAGAACTGCAAGGCTACAGGTAGAGGTGAGGAGTGTAGTGGCCTCCTGAGTATCTGGACAGTACAAATTGTCTTGTCTTGATTTGTTCTGTATTTTTCTAATAAAGGCCTTTCCTCTAAATCATGCCTGGCTCATCAGCCTGACTTTCTGCTCAGAACTCCAGAACTGGTGGCTATTGGCTCTGGGAAAAGATCTTAGAATCACAGTTGGGTATTTCTCTGAAATCAGCAGGTCAGTGTGCAACTGAACCTCTGTCCACTGCTTCTCAAAAAGAATGTGACGGAGTTCAAAAAGGCACAGGGATGGGCAGCTAAAATTATCAAGGGAATGAAGCAGCTGCCTTGTGAGGAGAAACTGAAACACTCAGGACTGGTGAGTCTGGAGAGCAGAAAGAAGGCTGCATGGGGGATATGAGAGAAATTTACAGAATCAAAAAGGCAAGGGATGATCTGAATGAACAGTAGTTTGGGGTTGTACATGAAACATACCAGACTACGACTCCCAGAGTGCAACAAATATAATCGCATTTAGCTGCAGTAAACGTATATGTTCAATATATATGCTCATAGGTGTCTGTAGGTCTGTATTTGTTATTCATCCTGTCCGTTAGCACATTCTCTTGCTATTACTCATAAGGATTTTGAAGTATTATCTCACACTGACTAGCATGTAGCAAAGGCAGGTTAAAGTGTAACCCAGAGTTTTAGTGTTTGTCGGTTAGTGATGTCATTATATCTAGAGCTACTTTACAGAGGGGAAATCATGCTTAACCAACCTGACAACCTTCTGCAATGAGGTGACTAGCTTGGTGGATGACAGGAGAGCAGTGGATGCTGTTTACCTTGACTTTAGCAAGACTTCTGACACCATCTCCATACCAGGCACACTGACAAAATATGGATTAGGTAGGTGGACAGTAAGATGAATTGAAAACTGTCTAAGGAGCCAGGCCCAGAGGACTGTGATTAGCAGCACAAAGTCTAGCTGGAGGCAAGTCAGCAGTGGTGACCAGACGTCAATACTGGGGCCGCTCCAGTTTAACCTCTTCATCAGTGACCTGGATGCTGGGACATATTTCACCCTCAGAAAGTTCACAGATGATACAAAACTGGGAAGAGTGGCCAATATACAGATGATTGTGTTGCCATTCAGAGGAACCTTGACAAGCTGGGAAATTGGGCTGAGAGATGAAGTTCAATAGGTGGAAGTGCAAAGCTCTGTGCTTAGGGGGAAATAACTATGCACCTGTAAACGCTGGGGGCCAATCAGCTGGAAAATTCTTTGAAAAGAATTGTCTCTGCTGGACAACAAGCCAACCATGAGCCAACAAAGTGCTGTCACAGCAGAGGAGGCTAGCAATATCCCGGGCTGCATTAGGCAGAGCATTCCCATCAGGTCAAGGAAGGTAAACTGTGTCCACAGCACTACTGAGACATATCTGGAGCACTGTGTCCAGTTCTGGGCTCCCCACTACAAGCAACAGATGGGCATACTGGAGTAAGCCCAGCAAAGGGCCATGGAGGTGATGAAGGGACTGGAACTTTGTTCATAAGATCAGCTGAAAGAGCTGGGACTGTTCATCCTGGAGAAGAGAAGAGAATACTCAGGGAGATCTTACTGATGTGCTTACATACCTGATGGGAGAGAATAAACATGAGGGACCCTTCTCAGTAGAGCCCACTGGCAGGACAAGAGGCAATGAGTACAAATTTGAACACATCATATTCCATCTGAACACAAGAAAACATTTTTTTACTGTGAGGGTGATTGAACGCTGGAACAGGTTGGCCCAGAGAGGTTGTGAATATCTCCATCTGAGGAGATATTCACAACCCAATTGGATATGGTATTGGGCAACCTGCTCCTGCTGACTTTTCTTGAGCAAGCTGGTTGGACTAAACAATCTCAAGAGGTCCTTGTGAACCTCAACCATTCTGTGATTCTATGAATATATAGCAAACGTGGATTTGTTCTGTAATGTCTTCTATATCTATGCCTTTTGGATTTTATTAATTTTCTTTTTAAGTGAAGTAGAGACTTCAAGACTTCATTGAAAACTGGTCATGAGAAAAATAAACATGAGTAAGAAAGGAGAGAGTGACTGATTCCCCCCTGTCAATAAATAAGAAATTGTGTCCTTAAACAAGCATTCTTGGACTAGCAACTGGGCAAGTGGATTACTAAGTAGTCCATTGTTACTAGGAACTCCATGGGAAGGAAGTCCATAGCTAGGTGGTGTTCAGATGCCTTTTTTTCCCCAGACTGTTTCCTTTTCAGGCACTTGTAGTAAAGCACTCTTCACACAAAGGGTGAAGCATATAGAAAGGGATGGATGACAGAAAAATGAGTTCAAACGACTCTTGTTTCAGAATTGTAGCAGTACTCTAATTCAATATGAAAAAGAATTATGGTGTCCTACCAGATAGATTGTTCCAGTCACATCCAATCACCAGGGAATCAATTGCATAATCAAAGACCCTATTCATTTTCTCTGGCATTTAACCACAGCCATTCACTGGACTCACCCTATGAAACCCACCAGGAAATACACAGATGCAATTGCATATTACTAATATACAAGCCTATATATCTCCAGTGTTTCGAACTATTCTTGGAAGAAGTTCCTTAAATGCATTTTCCTTAAAAATGTAAGGATCGAAATCCGGAATTTTACACACTCAGATATTTTATTTTGATTTTAAAAGTGTTCCAATTCATAAAGGGTGAAACCTTGCTTGGAATTAGCTAAAGTTAATCCTGTCCTCAGCTGTCTGCCCTATGCCTCTCCTGGAGGTCTATGCTCACATACCAAAAAGACAGATCCTGAGTCAGCAGTTCTGACTTGCCATTATTTTCAGACTTGAATATTAAATAAATATATAAATAAAGCATTGCAGTTTCTTATTTATTTTGTGGAAGTTATAATTTGGTGTCTGCTATGCAGGCATCTAAGCTGGAGGGGAAATGTGGTGGGCAGCTGGAAAAAAGGATACGCCAGGGTCTTCCTGAGGTAAACCATCCCTGCTTGTAAATCAGAGACTGAAGTCGATGCTGAATGAAAGCTAGCGGGAGGACAAAATGAACAGCATGTCAAAAATAAAAAAAAAATCTAGCTGTACTCTGAATAAATAGGTGTCTATAGTTTGGCTGCAGTGCAAGAGACATGTTTTGGAGAAGGCAGCTCTCTATTGGATATAGGTGCTATGTCAAATCACATTCAATTCTGAGCAGAAAAAATGAGCAAAGAGAGGAAACAAATGATCCATAAAGTCTTATCATATTACTGTTAATTGGAGGAGATGAGCTTGGAAGAATTTGCTGATTCCTTTTCTACCTAGGCAGAGCTTATTATTATTTGCAGTCACTGAATAATGGATTCTGTTTTCCGACGTTGTCTCAAGAAGTGTTTTGATTTGATGTATGCTTGCATGATTTAAACCCTGGACTCTGTCAGGCTATGATAAAAGCTGCCATCACCTCACCAGGAATTTCCTGTAATGTATAAACACTTGACTTCACGCTAACCTTCCCTCCTGCCTCTCCCACATCCTTGCATGCATATCAATGACTGCTGAAAAGGGCACTGCTGTGTACCAAGTCCTAGTCAACAGGCCGAATTGATCAAGGCCTAAGGATTACTGCAGCACTGACTGCTAATCAATAGATATTGAGTGCAATCCCCTGCTCTAAATTCAACAGGGTTAATAAGTGTCTACAGAAAACAATGGTCTGAAACACAATCTCCCATTCAGCGAGGGAGGGGAGGTAGAAATGTTTGCTTCAGCAGCTGCAGATAAAACCTGTGGGAGGCAAAGCTTTAGCTTTTACCCAAATTTGGCCTGAAGCATTCTTGATTTGCTAAGTGTGCTGTGCATTAGAGACAGCTTTGCTGCTGACAAGAGAAATACCACATATGATGACATGTTTCTGAGCTCCCGAAAGTCTTTGTTTGATCTCTTTTACTCAGAGATGGCATGTGAAGCTCCTTATGGTCCCATCTATTAGACCTTTGGTTTTGCCTTTTATGCTTCGTATGCAAGACTAAGCACACACAGGATGGAGGAAAGGAATTCAATTTAATAGCTGGCCAAATGCCCTTTTCTCTTTTAAATAGGCAGTGATGCTATCTTGAGATGAAAGGTGAGACTTAAACAGAGAAGCAAAACGGCTTGTAAAAGGTCTGAATTTCTAATAACTTTGCTTGATGGCAAAAAACAAAGCCTGTCCCATCCCCCAGTTTTACATGATTTACAGAGTGAAATTCTAGTACAATTTAAGATCCTGAGTGAAAAAACTAGTGCTGAGAGACAGTGTGCCAAACTATCTGACTAAGCTGCGGTAGTCAGCCAAGTTCAGTATCTGCTAGCTGATGATGAATGGTGACGTCTCGTTGCTTGCTCAACATCTGTCTGCCTACTTTGCTTCTAATTGCACACCCATGGATAACTGGGAAGAGGGATACATGAGATTTCACTGGAGCAGTATAACGTGCCCCATGCACGAGTGTGAAGGATTAGGTAGGTATGTCTACGCTATGTATTCAAAGACACCTTCAACAGATACCCAGTTTACTACAGGTGGGCATGCCCACTTCAGGATTATTGGCTGTCTAATACTCTTTGTGGTAATACATGAGGGTACGCTTTTGCTTGTCACTGTGGTTTTACTGAATTAATCAGTGGGACGAGCCAACAGAAATTCTTCTTCTTATCAGCCAGAAGGGCTGCACTTGCTAACAGATTATGGAATATGAAGATAGGTGTACCATGACATGTCTTCCACAGATACCACTCTTCTGCAGATGAAGACAAATATATCACACTATCTGCTGACGTATATAACTGTCACACAACACTTAAAAGCAGAGAAACAGCATTTATTTATCTTACTTTAGAGTTGTCTGTCATTTTCCTTTTCTGTTATTTTGCCTGTTTTTTATAATTTGATGGGGATCCAGCTAATGACACTTTTAAATGGCAACTTCCATATTACTTAGGTAAGAAATTCATCCTCCTGTGTTGGCCTAAAACTGGAGAGCACACTTGGTATTCCCTTATTTCTGCTGTCATGTACTTTTTCCATCAATATAGTGGCATTAACAGTCTCAAAATACAGGCAAGGGAAATGTGTAATATGAAATGGGATTTGCTGAACAAGACCCTCCATTATCTGTTACAGAATCATAGGAAAGAGGGTAAAGGGACTTCAAGAGGTCATTTAGTACCCTCCCCTTCATCTTTTATGCCTTTCACCTTGTCTCTTTCCTTCAGCTTTTTATCCTTTCCTTTTTTATCTGTTACCTCATACTTTATTTTCTTTGCCTGATCCTCTGGTTGTCTTATTTAAGCTTTGGGTTGTACGAGTCAAAGCAGGTGCGCAAGAAATCCTGACTCACAGAGGTAGACCCTCTGACTTGGGGGTCTGTAATGTTAGCAGACAGATAAGTCTCTAGTTTGTAAATTAGTGGGGTGACAGGCTTCATCTATGCTTTATTCCTAATGCATAATCCTCGCTGTGGAGTTATAGCAACATGGAGTTACTATAAAGCAATGATGACAGATTTATAATACTAGTTTTAAGACTTTTGGTTTGCCAGTGTAACTCTGAGTCTGTAAGAACACAGTTTGGTACTATGGGGAATTGGGGGCTTCATATCCCAAGACAAATGACTTCCAAATTGGAACACAGCTATGGACTCAGGCTCCATTGTGAGGGTTAATTTTGTCTCACTCAGAAATAATTATTGCTGGCTTATCTAAAGTAGCAGAAGCTTGGAACAGGAGAGTACTTCACTCCTCCTGGCACAAAGACAGTTGTGATAATGTAAGTTATATAAAAGGTGCCAAGCTAAAAAAGGGAAGGAAATAAAACCATCAACAGAACAGTGACTTTAGCCACCTTCCCACTGTCCAGATTATTCTTCCTAATTTATGACATTTGTATTGAGTTTCTATTCTGATCAGTAGCTTGCAGGAAATTTTGCATTGCAGTTTCCCACCAGAGAAGAAATCAGTGACCTAAAAGTGTAGCATATTTTTATGACAATTATTAAAATTGCCTGAATTGTGCTAGCCCTTGAACAGCAGAAATGGCCTGCAGCAAGAAATCCTCCTTCAGTGTACTCAGCCCCAAAACTAATACCCATTTCCCAGCCAGCATTAATACAGACTCTTCCCATTTGCCCCAGGAATTCCCTGCTTAAAAATACATGAAAACACCACACACCTGAAGAACATGGCAACATTTATGGAAGGCATAAATGCTTAGAAGTTGGCATTCACTCCCGTGGGGGACTGTGCCACCCACCAGCTTGTGGGTACCCACTTTTGTGGGTACCTCATAATCCCACCTGGAGCTCTGGACTTCCTGACACTGGCTGATTAACAGACAGGTATCTAACTGGGGTAAGGACTGAATTATTACATGATTAAAGAGGTGACGTTATAAAGCAGAATTAAAGATTTAGGGAGAGTAAAAAGTGTTCCTGGCAGATAAATGGCCCAGAGCCATTTAGCAACCGATCAGGAAGTGAGGGAAGAGGATGGCAGTGGAAATAAGGGACAGTCCATCAGCCACCAGTTTAATCCTAAACATCTTGCCTGGGAAGGCAAATGGTTGTCAACACACAGAGGAATTAATGTCAAGTCTAAGTGGGACTATATTGAACAGTTTGGGAGACCAACCAGGATCTGAAGGATAATATTATCGTGTTGCATAGCCAGGTTTGCCTCAACTAGCCACTTTCAGTCCACTTTTTGTAAAACAGCCACAACCAGGTCAATCAATCACTGAAAAAAAAAAAAAGCAACCGAAGCCACCTGCATCTCTGGAGGTTTGGTCTTATCTTTCCACTCCAGGCAGACTGGAAGCTATTGTGTAGGTCTTCTTCACATTTCCACTCCACATTGAAGCAGTGGGTTAAGATTGCCCCCAACATTTGCTCTTTCGTCGTTGTTTAACCCCTTTGCTACCTTTCCAAAATACACCTGTACTCATGAATATAGGGGTTTGGCGTTTTACCAGGTGGTGGCAGTGATGAACTGATGTTACCTAGCTCTACGAATCCTGTTGATATAATAATAATAATAAAGAATGTAGCCAAACAGGTTAGTCCTTCAGGGCTCAATTTTTAAAGTTGTGCATAGGGATTTAGTGTGATATTAATTGGAACTGCTTGGTCAAATCCCTCAGCAATGCTTTGACAGTTTATCCTGGACTAGTGAGGGTTCAGGACCAGTCCTGAACTTTGCATAATTTTTAGATAGGTTATAGCAAAGAAGATTGGAATATATCCTGAATATATTATGGCTGTATAATAGTCACAGTGAAGGCTGCTCTTGTGCATTTCTCAGTCGCTTCCCTGCAGATGTGAAAACAGTTTCAAGAGAAAAAATTGTTACACCAACCATGTAAATGGACAATTTATTGTACGTTCTGTGTATAAATTGCATATATCGTAATTACATATAGAACATTTTGTCATTATTTTGATTGCAGAAATTAATTTCTCAGTTGAGTTGGAGAATAATAGCTCTATTCAAATAATGGATACCTGCAATTTTCTTTGAATACCTTACCTTGCAACTAAAGCACAAAATGTGTAGAATAGAGGTGTCAGTGTAGAAGATGGAGTTCCTCAGGACTTCCACATAACACTTTACACTCTTTTAATTTTAAAACGAATTTAAAATCTTTGGTTTTGTTTCTAATTATCAATAAGATTCTTTCATTAACCACTGCAGTTCTGACTCTACAAAATGCTGATCATGTTTCACACATTAATGTTGTTATCCCACCTCGACAAATCTTTCAAAGGGTTGTATGCAGCAAGTAAGAAACACCCCACTTGCATAAAACCATGCTTATTTGCTCGCAGACAGATATGAGATGTTCAGTGGGATGAAATCAGCACACAATCCACAGTAGGGCAGTTTATTATGCTGCTACCACCTCCCATTCCAGCTGTCAGTGATCTGGGACAGCATCCTGAATCTCTCTGAACGTCTGCCAGCATGGAGGACCACAGGACTGTAGGCCTTTCATATAATTTAATACAAAAGATGTGAATAATATTTTCAGTCTCCATCTAGGAGAACTAAATTGAAAGGTGTTCTTGTTGCTGCTGCCCCCAATGCAACCTCCTTGTCCTACCCAGCTCAACATCTTTGTCATACTCTGGGATAAAACCCTGCTTGTAGTTCACTTGGAGCTGTACTACTGTACATGCAAAAGTGTGACCCTCCTATATTGGCAAGTTGGTGACAACCAGAGAGACATTTCCTTCACAGCTTAGAAGAAAGATGTGCAATAACTTCTAGAAAGCCACAAAATCTTTAGGCAGGACTTGACAGGTAGAGCATGAAACATCAACAAATTTCCCTCTGGAAAAAGTCAATTGCTTTCAGTCATCTTTTCCTTTTATTCTAGCAGGGCAGGTATTTTCACTTAAATTAACTAATCAATTAATAAAAATAAAATAAAAAAAGACAAGCTCCTGGATAAACATCAGCAAAATTAAAGAAGATGTGGATCTGGACCACATTGTGCTACACAGCTTGCAGCTTCCCTCTTTGTCCTGCCCAGGCAAAGCAACATTTTTTTCTTTTTTTTTGGTGGTGTTTTTTTGTTGTTTTTTTTTTTCCCCAGCAGGACAAAACACTGACAGAAACAAAACGAAATGTGACTTAAAAGATGAAATGCTTGTCTTCCTCTCCGCCTCCTCATTTTGGTAGTAGTTAACCAACTTACACTATAACCACTGTAATCAGAGTGTAGCTACACAGTTTTGCTGATACAGAGTATTGCTGGACTTGGAGTCAAGAATTGATTTTTACGACCCCAGAGACTTCAATTATTGGACACAAACTCTGCTGACACCAAGACTAGCACTTTTTATGTGGGTGGAAACAACACAAGTGAAACAACACGGTTTCGGGTCCGTGAGTGAGCACGGAACAGAGAAGCAGGGTGCCGGTCCACCAGGGCTAGCAAGGACTCTAGTTTTCTTTACCAGCTCTCCTTAAAATACGTACTTAAAAGTGGTGCAAGGGGAATATTGTGTGATGTTTACACCCATTTGCTCTTTGATCATGCTTAACCCTAAGCCGTAGTTTCAAAATCTATGCCCTTTTTGTTGAACACCTCATACAGGTAAACCCTGTATCCACACAACATGAGGAATAGAACTGTAGGTCTATAGTTTTAAGAAAGGTAGGTTTTTCACTGAAAGTTAGTTTCTGGAAAAAGCAGAAAGGCTTTGGGCACTCAAAATTAAACTGGTTAGCCTGAGGTCCTAAGGACCCTTTTTTTCCAAGCCCTACCTGCTGCCCCCTACCTGAGCTGACATATAAGAGGTGATTTCAAGGCAGGAAGCCACCCTACCCCCTGGGAGACACAAGAACTGCTCTCTCAAAGCCACCAGGAGGAGTTCTGTGGCTTTTACTGCTGCAGGGGGAAATGTGATCCCCTGACCCTTCCCAGAGATTTGGTAAAAATACACAAAAGGCTGACTGGATCCACCTGTCTGTTTAGCACTTTACCCATTTTTCCACAGTGCTATTGACTGAAACTAATTTACTTGAACAACCTTTCACACAAACATGGCTGTGAACAATTTCACAAAGAGTAAATCATTGCACCCCTCTGCCTTGATCAGGTTGACACATGTCATTCACGTGAAAACCCAAGACAGATATGGCAGGGTGTGTTTGTATATTTGCCTACTTAATGCCTTTTAAGCTATCATTTGCTAGTTATCTGGTTCAAATATCTGGACAAATGGAAAGAAAACACTAAATCAAGTCAAAAGCGCAAAATTATTAATCAAGTTGAGCAAACAAATAAATCTCAGTCTGGTGGTTACCCACAGACATATTTCTGGAACTTGTGCAAATGAAGCTGAGGAGATAGACAAGCTCTATTCCTTATCAGCACAGTTTATCTCAGCTTCTTGTTTACTCTTCATTAGCTCTCAGCAAAAGATGAAATTGGATTGCAAAGGGATGCACTAGGCCCATCTTGTGCTTTGCTTTTAATTGCTAACGCCATTCATTAATCAAACAAAGAGTAGCTATGCTTGGAGGTACCGCTGGGGAGCTAGCAGGTTTAGACCTACCTAGTTGAGTATGCTGATGTCAACTGGTTTTCTTAATATGCCAGTCAAAGCCACTTCCCCTAATCTGTTGTAAGCTGTTGTGACAATGGGAGGGCAGGGTGACAGCTGGGAAGTCGGCGTGCCGAGTCCTGCTCGCACGGGCGCGAGGCTTCCCTCGCCTCTCCCAGGGAGCCTGGACACATGGTGGATGGAGCCTGGGAACGCCGCAGCCTGTGGGCTCTCACATCCTGCCAGGTTATGGATTTCAATCAATACGTAGTCCCAGTGGAACAGGGCGCAGGGGAAAAAAAAAAAAAAAGAAGGAAAAAAAGCATATTTGAGAGTCAGAAAAGCAAGAAATAACCTATGCTATGACTTAATATGCATAATGAACAAATCTGCCAGTTTTATGTGTGATCTTTAGGAACAAGGAAGCAAGGAAGTAATGTATACTTAAAATATGTATCATTATTTAAGCTCAGTCATGTCACAGCTCCTTTATCACCCCTCACAGCGTATTCCAGGAACCTCCTAGAAAGAGTGCAATTGCTTAAGTGGGCTCATAATTTCTGCAACATTAGTATTTGGTATCTTTGCACATAATACCCATTAGTGTTAATGGAGGGTATGGAGCATTTGCAACAGTGTAAGACTCAAAACTGTGGCTAACCTATGACCTTTGCCTGCTGGCCCTAGGGATGGCCAAGGTTAGCACACTCTGCTGATGAAAGACCCCCTCCGTAAGGTCTTCCCTGGGTAGTGCATTGCTCTTCTAGCATACCGCCAGTGCTACAGGAGTGTGGTGCAGTACCAAAGGAATAGCCAGGACCAGTTTATAAAGTGATTTAGGTATTTTAGTTTGCTCCAATTGCTGATAGGAGCCAAGGCCAGAAATTTATGACAGCTTTTATGACATTTCAGCCTGTAGCTTACATTAGGGATGATGCTGAAACCCAACATCTGCAGACTTTTGACCATCTCCAAACAGAGCAGGAACATTTTAAACAAGTTATATGAGCATTCCTGCTCTAAAAACCTGGCAAATATATAACTTAATGTATTTGAGCATTAGCTGATGAGTTGCGTGGGATTTCTGCACTCTGAGCTGCCTGGGCTGCCATCTTAGAAATAGACTCAGCCTATGGATTGTTAGGAAAGGTCATTTATTAATAATTCTGTGCTTGAAAACACATTGATCCATATATAACCCCTTTTGGGGAAGGTTGGGAGCAGTATCAAATTAGGAGACTTTTTTTTTCTTTAGTTATCCCTACCCACTTGTTACCCTTGGGGGAAAAGAAATGGAGAGTTATTTCTTTATTTCATCAAACAGATATTTCTGAAAGACAGAGAATAAATGGTTGAAATTACTGCATTTTACATTATAAGAGCTGAGCTCCATCATATGATCCGTGAAGGCAAGCATTAATTTTTTCTCTGTGAATACCTTTGTAAGACAAGGACAGTAAAAAGACATGCTTTTCTCACTCTTTCTATACAGTCAGGTATTCCAGAAAATTCCTGAGGAAAGGGATTCAACCTGGCTGTAAAAATGGAACAGAAATTAGATTTTTTCAACATCTGACAGTGAGATGCTTACAGGTTCAGATTGTATGTTCTTTTACCTCCTTGCTTCTATTGTAAATTAGGTTTAATCAGGAAAGAGAAGCAAACCTGGTTTTCTATCCGTTTAACTCACATTGTATGACAGCCAAATCACTCCTTCCTTTGCTAGCTTTGTTGCTTTTTCTAGCAGGAAAAAATCTGAAGGTTACTGCTGTTACAAGGTAGTGGTGTCACTAGGAATCCATATAACAATGATATGTACTTCATCACTTCTCCAACATACACTATTGGTATAACTGAGGCAGACCCTGCATTGATAACATCCTTCTCATTTGCTGTGGCATTATTTTTCTGACTCCTAGACTGGTCTGATATAAAGAAAGAGAAAATTTAGAAAACAAAGTTAAAATTTAATTTTTAGTTCACAATTTGCAGGGAGAGGGACAGATTTAGCTTGTAAAAAGTTTCCCACCTGAACAGCCAGCATCTTAAGCTCTATTTACAGAGCTTCTCATGTTCTTTCAAGGTCTAGACTCATTTTTAAATAGCTGCGTTCCTATGCAACACTTGGGAGCGCTGGCTTTTCAAAGGGCAGCTGGAGGTCATTGGTTGGGTAGAAAAGCGATAACTGGCCTGGAAATCTGGGTTGGCAAGTGATACTTGTCATTAGCAAACAGACCTGCTACAACAGCAACAGGAGTGTCATTCTTGCAACCCAGAGCAACGCCGCAGCTGTTTTGCTGCAATGGGTGACCATCCTCTTTGGAAACTCGTCAGCTGCAGATGCTGTACCCACCTATCTGTCACACAGTCACTTGCTGTTCTTCCGGCTCTTCCAGGAGTTATCATCTGCCCTATCCTGGTGGAACTTCATTTTCTTTCTTGCTTCCATCATGAGCTATTAAAAAGATGAGAATGTAGACTGATAAAGGCAGATCTGATCAGACCACCTCATGCCTTCACACCATCTGAATACCTTCCTGTGGTATTTGGTGCCCACGCTCTGGAAATAAGGCCCATCATGCCAGATGCCTGTCTCTTCCTAGTTTCCCAAGGCTGGAAAGCTCCCTGCCTGTGCATGCTTGTGTTGGGGTGCCCATGGGGGACACCATGACAGGCCCTTGAACCACAGAGGAGTAGGATGGTGATGGTCGGCCCAAGAGAAGGAGTCTGGTTCCCACAGCCCCATATGGGTCAGGTATTCCCCCAGGAAGGAGCAGGCAAGTCTTTGCCCAGTTGCACAAAACTGGAAGCCTTCAAACTCTTGTCCTGTCACCGTAGTCAGGTCTGTACAATTTCTGTCTTGCTTCTGTCTGCCAGCCTATCTCTTGCTGTCTTGGTGGTGCCTGTTGCCTTGTTACTTCTATTGGCACTGGTGTTTTATTTCTTATCAGTGCTAGGAGCTGCCTGTTTTCTTTCTGGTTTTATACAGATCCGAATCCTACATTTATCTTTCTTTTATCAGCAGCAAAGCTTGCAGATACTTCTGCCATCAGCCTACACTGAGTTTGGCTCCATATTCACTTGCCCTCCATTTTTAACCCATGTTTAACTTACTCCAGTGTTTTAAAGCAGCAACACTGAGAAATTTGACTTTCAATGTTTTCACAATAGACCTAATTTTTCAGTATAATTTTTCCTGTTTTTTTACTTTGGGAGGAAAAAAACTATATGCAACACTAGTGGGATAATTATGAAAAATCTTAATTTTTCAAAAGTAATATCATAAAAGGGATATAAAAAGAGATCAGTAACTGCTGAAACCATTTTATTTAATTTTCTAAAAATAACCAAGACATAGCAAAATGATCGCTCTACAAATGTGCAAACACTGGTTTAGGAAAAATGCATTTTAAAAGTCATATTTATAGATCTAATTTTTTCAATTTCAGTTACAATTCTTTTCATTGCCACTCTGCTTTGAATCTTTTGACATGTAAAGAGAACTTGGAAGATTGTCTCTCGGTATCAGGGGAGGTTCTTTTTGCTGAACAGTTTGCAGAACAAGAAGCTCACCCTCCTTGGCAGCTGCCCGAAGACAGATTGAATGCTGAGGGAAGCTTTCATAAAGGGAAAGCAAGCACTGGCACAGTAACTGATAAATCTACTCCTGCCTCCTGAAAACTGCTGAACTGAGGGAAAAGCCACCATCAGAACTGCAGTCCTCAGGAAGGAAAGACAAGTCCCAAATATATAAGACCCTGTTCTTTCACCACCTCTACCTACAGACTCCAGAATGCCTGTATGACAACTGTTATTAATGGCCCTCCTTTTGCTCATTTCACTTCACTTTTCACAGAATCATAGAATGGTTTGGGTTGGAAGGGACATTAAAAATCTTTAGTTCCAACCCCCCTGCCATAGCCAGGGACACTTCCCACTACATCAGGCTGATCAAAGCCCCATCCAGCCTGGCCTTGAACACTTCCAAGGATCGGGTATCCACAAGCTCTCTGGGCAACCTGTACCAGTGTCTCACCACTCTCACAGTAAACAATTTCTTCCTGATATCTAACCTAAATCTCCCCTCTCTCAGTTTAAAACCATTATCCCTTGTCCTATCACTACACTCACTCATAAAGAGTCCCTCCCCATCTTTTCTGTAGGCCCCCTTCAGGTACTGGAAGGTCTCCCTGGAGCCTCTCTTCTCCAGGCTGAATAATCCCCAATCTCAGCCTGTCTTCACAGGAGAGGTACTCCATCCCTCTCATCATCTTCATGACTCTCCTCTAGACTCGGTCCAACAGGTCCATGT
>VXAK01020869.1:7404-43409 GCA_013399435.1 Arenaria interpres
GAAAGAAAGAAAGAAAGAAAGAAAGAAAGAAAGAAAGAAAGAAAGAAAAGAAAGAGAAAGAAAGAAGCTGATGAACAATTTTATAAATTCCCTCTGTTCTACTAGGAACAGAGAAACCTGAAAATCCAAGTAGGTACAAAACCTGGAATTTGTAGGAAACTACAAAACTGTAATGTAAGAACAACCTAACCTGTAGGTGTAGCACACCTCCCTATGCTATTGTCTGTGGTTCTTTTTTCTAATACGTTCCAAGATATATTTTCCATATACGCATAAGGAATGTGGGAGAATCTGTCGACCTCTTGTCAGAAATTCTGTACCATAATCTCTGGCAATTATTATGATTCAAGAGATTTACCTTCCTACCTGACTGTAAAATATGAATGGATACAATAAAGCTTGGGCTTTAATTTAGCTTTTAATCATACAAGAAAGCACCAGAGAGCCAAGAACACTGTCAGTCTCTACAGTGTCTTCTCTGCCAGTTCCCTATGGTGGTGCAGCTGTGAAACTTTACATCAGACTGCTGTGTGTGAATGACCTGTGAGGTGAGCTGTGGCTCATTAGGGTTTTACCCTCTTCATTTGAGAACTGCACTTTAAGTTCAGGTTCTTGCACTTAGTCCATACCTACAGCATGAGTTATGTTTTAGGTATACCTATGCTTGGATTGGCTGTTCCTGGCTGCTGACTTGACATCCTGGCTCAACCTTATGCCTGTTTCATTCCCAAGGAGTCATCTGGCACTCATTGGACTCTTGGTTGAAACTGGTTATTGCCATTGGGCCTCCTCTGCCCTTCTTGCTTAGGTATTGTTTGCTGGCAGTCCTATCAAGCAGCTGCCTGCCCTGCCTGCCTTGCTCTCCCCTTTGGCTCCCACTTCTTCTTCTCTTGGGCATTAGATTGCTCTTTCTGTCCCCTTTGAACAAGAAACACAAAGCAGCATGCACATGTGGGGTATACGTGGTCAGTAACACCATGTATCCCTTATGGGTAAGAATTACAGACTTAATTATTATCTATCTCAGTCACTTTTTTTTTCCCCAAACATAGCTGAAGATGCTATTGCATAGTCCACTTCATGTGCGCAAACTGGTTATATCATAACAGTATTTTTTTTTTAATTAATAAATGCCAAAATGTGAACACCAAAAACACAAAAAAAATTATGAAAGGGGAAGTTGCATGAGTGAACAATAACTACCCAGATGTCCTTACTCAATAGTGGAAAGAGCTATACAATGAAGGATGCTTCCTTTTTGTGAGACTTTGTTTAAATACATCTCCCTACGCTGCCTTCAAAAATGCCTGGAAAAGTGGCTTGATTTAGTTGGAGGAAACGTGAGACAGAGCTAAGCAATCAAATAGCTAACTTCAATCTCAGTTCAGGAGGAACCTAATGCTTTCAGCACAAATACTATTCTGTGCAGATTTTTTTCCTTTACAGACTTCTAAAATTTATCCATATCATTACTTTACTGTGCCTACTATCCGTTCCAGCTCTCACTGCATATTTTTCCCAAGCTTCTTATCTGTCGCTCCTCCTTTTATCTCACTCTTCCCTTAGAAGAGTACAAACCAAATTACTCAAGCCTGAGCTGACTTTTCAAGCCCAGGATTTTCAACTGGGTCAAAAATTAAAAATGAATTTGCCTATCTTTATCTAGCAGAAACCTTTTTCATTATTCCATTAGTTATTTCCTTTCACTCCAAATTTATTCCATTCTCAAGTACTGCAGTACTTCCCAACGGCAGTATAATATACCAGGCAACCATTAATCCTCTGAAATAGCTCAGCGCTAGCACTTGGCACTTGGCCAATTAGTCTCTTGCACATCATGATATTAATTTTTTTTTTTATATATAATTAGGTAAGTTATGCTTTGTCCCATGTCCCTTTTTACTTTATCAGATTTTTCTGGCTTCATTGAGTATGAAATTTAAATTTTCTTTCTTATTGTTAAGTTTAAGGATGACTTTAAACTGAAGCTGCAGACTGATAAACACTGTAGCTGTGTAAAAAGAAGTAGATCATTTGCATGTGGCATGAGATTGTAAAGCTGAGATCCACACCCTTTTACCTGACTATTGGTACATAGGAAGGTACAGAAAATTTCTTGACTTCTAAAGTTACCAGTGATCACTTTCAAGATTAATGGAATTTTCTGGATAAATGTAAAACCAGCTCAGAATGCAGCTTGAGATAAGCAACATTTAAACACCTATAGAAATTTTTAGTTTATCCTTTTGGTTTGATTTGAACTAGAAATATAAAAAAAATTAATGACTTAACATAAAGGTAACAAAATATGTTATCATGTTATAGTGTATTTTTTTACATTATGAAATATTTATTTTTTCTTAGTGGAACTTTATATTTTTGTATCTAGTTAATACAAAATCAGTGGCATTCATAATTAAAAAAAAAAAAAAAGGAAGAAGGAAAAAACCAAACCAGAAGACTTTTTCTATCAGATTGGGTTTATATTTTATGCTAAGATGCAGAGGAATTTAAATTAGATCCAAGCAAAACCTAACACTTAGAATCAGTTTCACTAGCATACAAAGAGGCTTAATGTTTTGTAACATTACTAAAGATCTAAGAAGCAATTTAGCATTCAAGACATTTAGCTTTGGACCTAATACCTTTACATTTGGCACCTACAATCAGCTAAGTGTCTCAGATTCCCATCTCAAATCAGTGCAAGTCTCAAGTTTCTCAGATATGCTTGGGAGCCTGTTATGGGTTTTTAACCGCAGTGTTCTGACTTAACATTTCTTTTTCTTCAACAGAGGGTCTCAATTTTGCTTTGATACTTCTGCTAGGTCAAGGGAGCACTGAATTGAGCTGATCATAACTTCTAAGCTGTTGCTTTAATACTAATGTGCAGCTGAAAGGAAATGTTTTGATTGTTTTCTACATCCATGTCTCTGAGTATGCTGGCATTTTATCTTTCATCTAGAGTATTGAATGCCATGGAAAAAATTACTCCGATGACTGTTTTTTTCCATTTTTACTTCACTTAACTGAATGGAAAGTAAGTTTTCCTAACCAAAATTATACTCAAAAACCCCAGCCTATATTTTGCCTTCATTTCCTTTCATGACATATATTTAAAAATCTAGACAAAATTGTAGGTTAAGATAACATTTTTACTAGATCATTTTTAAGGAAGCTAGCTCTGCTGCTTGCTTAAAACTTTCAAATGTTAGTCAATGCCAGAATGACTAACCTTGAATAGCATAGTTTTAGTTTTCAGTTCTGAGTTTGTGGGTTAGGGGAGTTTTTTTGCCTGTTTGTTTGTTTTTTCATTACTTCTGGGGTTTATGAGGTTTTTATGGAACATAGCTTGCTATCTACACGTACCAGGGTCATTTTCATAATAATTAAATCTATCGTATGAGATGGTTCCTTTCAATATGTTAATAAATAATAATAATTTAATAATTCTTGGTTACACCACTGTAAAAGTAGTGTGAAGGTTTCTGAAGGTTTGAAATCCTATTTTCTATGAACTTGATATATGAGTCTCATTTTTGCATACATACATGAAGTCTCAGTCTGCAGAGAGAAAATGACGCATTTAGGAAAATCTCAGTAAAATGATTGAGCCATAATTACAGTTTGAGGGACTGTGTTGGTTACCTCTCTTTCATTATTGCCATTTCTGCTTTATACTCATGCCTACAACACAGGAGTTTTAACTCTTTACATATGTCTTAAATAATAATTAAAGGCAATAGAACAATACATGCTCTTCAGTTGATACTGAAGATCACTCTTTTATCTTTCATCAAAGATCACTCTTTTCCATTATAAAGTCAAACACAGCCTACATTCAGCAGGGGGAGTATAAAATTGGTTATAAGAGATCAGATACCTTGTTTAATCTGTAGAACACAAAACCAAAGTCTAGTCTTCTCCTCAGTTTTCAATTTGTCCTTATTTGACTTTTTATCAGTGTCTTCTATGAATTAATTCTATTCATTTCCCAACTGGCATTTTAAGCTTCAGTTATCATGTACTAAAAAATGAAACACCAAAAAAAAGCTAATCAAATATAACCAAATTTCATATTCATGACTAGTAAAGAATTTTCTTTCAATGTTCAGAGGTACAAGCATCATATATAAAACATTTTCAGAAGCTCCAGAATGTAAGTAATCTTGTGGGATTTTTGCAGAAACATTTTAAATAATAAGATGACTTACCACCTGGATCACTCAGTTCCATGCAGATATGAGCATATCTGGATCCATTTTGGAAAGCAGTTAAATCACAAGTAACAAAGATATCACTTGGAAATTGCAATTGAACACATATGGCTAGATTTTTGACGGCCACACAACATTTTTGTGATAAGTCAGAAGGAACAGTTTTTCCAAAAGTCAGGAAATAACTTCACCTCTTTTAGGGGGAAAATAGCAAGATTTCCTAAATTGTGTCTAGAATAAGAAAACAACAGTTGAAATCTAACAATGAATTGACTTTCTGATAGAGATAGTCATGGAAACCTGGTGGGGTTTTTTATTTATTTATTCTCCTTAGAACTTTGAGGTTGAATAAACCTACTCACTGCTGTCTGATGACCTGTGTGCTAACAGAATGCTCTCTCCTCTATTTGAACTGCCCTCATCCCACACAGGGGAAATTTCAAAGGGTTCAAACATTTTATTGAACCCTGGATGTGCCAAAATATTAGATAAGAAGTATTTTAGTTAAGCAGTACCTCCATGTTTGATGCTTTCTTTTCTGATCTTCTTGCTTGACTTAGTTAATTACTGTCCCAAATCACATCTTGGCTGATGACTTGCCATGAGTCATAAATTTTTCACTTCTTGTCATGAGTTACTCTTTCAAAAAATTCCTGCCATAATTATGCTTTTTCTGCTTCTGGTTTCATGCTCTTTGCAGCATTAGGTGCAAAGGTGGTATATAGGTGTACTAATTAAACTGAATTTTATTAGTTCTTTCTGGTGCTAGTTAGCCTTTCTTAAAGATCTTTTATTATGCAAGTTCCTTGTAGAAAATTAACGCCATGCTCTTTGAAAGAAATTGCTTGAAATTTCCAACTCTGCTATTTTCTCACATGAAATAAAGTGAAGGAAAATATAATGGTTAATGGTTGGACTCGATGATCTTAAAGGTTCCTTCCAACCTAGACAATTCTGTGATTCTATGATACTATTCTATAAACAGAAAAACTTTTCTTTGTTTTCTCTGACTGTGATTACTCCTGGTCTAGTCTTCCACTTCTGAAATACCTTGCAAACAATGTGAAGTAGAAGTGAAGTAGAGCTACACACAGAATAATTAGCACAGCTGTGAGTGCTTGGTCAACCTTTCAGACAGGTCACATCTTCCTGGGCTGGCTGAAGAGGAAATGTGACACAAGACAGCTTTTTTCCCATGTGTTCCTCTTGGGAATGTGAAAGTAGTCTGTGGAATTTTTTAAGACTCTCTAACTCAATAATTCACCAAATGATATACCAAAGTAAGTGCCCTGCATGCAATAATGTACGGTTTTTTTTCATGTACAAGACCGTTTCTGAATTAAATTCCTCCAGAGACTATGGCTGCCTTAAAGATTATTTTGATAACAGCAAATTCATTCCTATGATGGACCTAAGCTTTTTTTATTTTCTCTGCTATTTGGTAGGAGGACTTATTTTGTTGAATCTATACCTGTGTTTAGCTCTGTTCAACCAGTTACACCCTGAGTAAGTGAGGAACTTGCTACAAGTTCTTGAAGAAGACTAACTTCATTGGAATAATTTAATGCAGTTCTATTTTCCCTTTACTGTAGATACTTAAGAAAGTCAGGTTAGGCTCTGTTTATGATCAGTGAGATGAAACAGACATTAGGGTGCCAATTGTTTGACCTTATATACACGTCTCATTTAGGATGAGCTGAATCAGCCCTTAGACTCCATGGACTAGATCTCTGCAGGCTGTGAAAAGAACCTAGGAGAGGTTCTTTTCAGGCTACAGACTCAGGCTACAGACTGCATATCTAGTTGAGTGACTCACACCTACGAATTTGAAAACAGTTCGAATCTCACTCCACGTACCTTTATCTCAGCTTTCAGAATCTATGAAAGCTATTTTTACTGAAATTATGTAGTATAGCTCCAATTAGAAGCATTTTCAAACTTGAGTACTGTATTCTCCTATTCTCCTAAGGCAATATAGACATATGTGACAAGACATTACAGTAATTGTCATAAATACTTTAAAGAATACTACCAAAACTTCACAGTTCCCCACAGAAATTCTCCCACACTCAGTACACTGCACAAGATCCAGAGTCAGCAATCGTAGTTGTAATCAGAAAACAAGTAATACTCAACAGCTGTGGGTGGCTGGAATGCAGTTTTGCAGAGAAGGCCCTAGAGATCTTGGTGGACACCAAGCTGACCATGAGCCAACAATGTGCCCCTGTGACAAAGAAAAGGTACCCTGGGCTTCCCTAGGAGGAGTGTTGCTGGCAGGTTGAGGAAGGTGGTCTTTCCCCTCTACTCAGTGCTGGTGAGGTCATATCTGGAGTGGTGGGTCCAGTGTTGGGCTCCCCAGTCCAACAGAGACATGAACTTAATGGAGTGAAATTTGTGGAAGCCTGTAAAAATGTTGAAGGGACTAGACTATCTCTCCTATGAAGAAAAGCTGAGAGAGCAGAGACTGTCCAGCCTAGAGAAGAGAAGACTCAGGTAGATCATATCTATGTGGATAAATACCATTGTAGGGGGAATAAGATGGATTCAGGCACTTCCCAGCAGTATTCAGTGACAGGGCCACCACAAACAGGGAAATCACTTGCCAATTCCTGTCACACGCAAAACAGACTCGACTTGGGAAATTATTTAATTACTTAAAACATGTAGTAACTGATTTGTGTATTGGAAAACAAGGAAGATAAATATTTAAAAACTTTGTGAAAACACATTTCCTTCCTTCTTTCCCAGGTTCAATTTCCCTCAGCTTCAATCCTCTCAGACACCTCTCCTTTCCCCTTCCCCTTCCTTCCCCCCTGGTCTTCTTCCCCTTTATACAGTCATAGATTACTCTCAGCCCCTTTGGTAGTGCTGCCTGTGGTGCAGGAGGTTGGGGTCATGACAAAGTGTTTTCTTTCTGCTACTCCTGGTTTCTCACTTCTTTTTTTTTTCCAGCTTCTCCTTCCTTCTTACCCATTTCCTCTGCTCCAGTGTGGGTCTGTTATGACTTAATGGGTTATCTGGCCTGCAGGCATGTAGAGGTTGTGACTTTGGGTTCGTAGGATTCCATAATACACAACAACACAGAGGTTCTGAATTTCTCTGGCTTATTTCAGACTACCACAAAATCCCCACTAGCATGTATGCTTATGATTAATAAAGTGAATATATATAATCAAGATATTACAAATTGCTATCAGCAATAATGTAGTATAAATTAATAGTATGGCAGGATTTAATAATAGCAGCAATCAATCATCTAGCAACAAACAATAAAAGCAACAACCAAGTAGGTATATACTATTACAGGGTACTACAAACTTATTATTAGTGATGCAACTTATTAGCAATGTAACAGCGTTACATGTTTATGATAGATTACTTATATGGTGTCGTGGTTTCAGCCAAAATCACTGCAACTGGACTGACGGATGGCCCTTCCCCTCCCCCCACAAAAGAGGAGAGGAAGTGATAAGGATATTAAAAAGTTTAGAATTAACTAAACTACTTTAATGAAGAATTAATATTAAAATAAAAAAAAAGATAAGAAAATAATGAAATAGTTACAATATTATACAAAACCGTATCAAGCTCCGAGGATGACAGTCCCATCACTGGCAGGCACTGGGGAACTCCCAGACTGGACTCAGTGATGGATGGGAACTGGATTCCAGCTCTGGAGTCAGGAACACGCAGATCGGGATCAAAGGCAGATGAACAGACAGGGTCCTCTTCGGACATTGGCCATTGCAGGAAGAACCTTGACCCTTTGATCCCTCAGCTTTTATACTGAGCATGGGGCAGATGGGATGGAATACCCCTGCTGGTCAGGTTTGGGTCACCTGTCCTGTCCGTTCCTCCCCACAGATGTGACCCCTCTATGTCTTTTCCATTTCCAACCCTCTAAGGGGCAAATAATGAAAATCAGCTGACCTTGGTTGTTATAGCAATAAGTATAAGCAAGGCCCTCTCTGCATACCATTCCTTGGCATTTAGCACAAACATTGGTCTTATCATTCTGAGAACGAGCAGTTTTCTTCACAATATGCCGTTAATTTCAGAGAGTTAGAGGAGGCCTAGCTAAAATGCAAAATTACAGAACACAAAATTGGTTCTGTTTTACTTCAAACTGGGACATATGGATATATAATACCAGTATTAAGTGATTTAGGCAGATTTCAGAAGGGCACAAATCATGCCAAAGGGGAGGACAAACTGATCCCAAAGGGAGGACCCACCCATTCCAGAGGTGGGAGGACAAACCAAACTGATCCCAAAATCTGAAGCCCAAAGGAGGACCAATAAGATAACAGGCAGCATCTCACCTCAGAGGTGATCCACGACACAGTCTGGAGTCAGCCAGATGTCCCTAGTGAGTCCAAGGTCTTACAGGGGTGTTGTGCAGAATTCAACCTGCATAGGAAAGAAAAAGTACAAGCAGCACAGGAAGTTACCAGAGAGAGCAGCTCCATTTTGGATAAAAATTAAGTCCTTTTCATAACATAAAGACATAAGAGCACATAGAACATCATACTTCAGTCAGCCTACTTTGATGCTGTTAATTCATATTTCTCACCTGCAACAGCCATTAAATGATGCTGTTTTTAGTTCTTTCAGACTCATTTTATTTTACCAGACTATTTTCCACCTTCTCAGACAGTAATTTGCCATTACAGTTCCTTGGTTTTGCACTTAATGGTATCTCAGGACCTGTTCGGTTTCTAGGTACCCCAGGTGGTACTTCAGTAGTCCAGCTGCAATTTTCAAGGATTTTTCTGGTCCCAAGGCCTAACTGCCAGGCTCACGGCTCCCAGGGTGGCAGCCAATTTCTCTGCCACTACTTTCAGAAGGCATTTTCTTCTGTTCAGTAATTTTCCTCTTCTCACCTGGCTATCTTTACAGCCGTTCACATCAGGGTCCTCCATGGGCACCAGTCCCTTCAGGGTGTGCCCAGCCGCGCCACAAAGCACCTCCTTCACATCTTGTCTCGCTCTTCCTTTTTCTCCATTTACCATCCTTTTTTCCATATCTTTTCCCCGAGGTGCCACCACCATGTCTGAGGGGCTGGACTCCACTCTGCAGGGACTTGGTTGGAGCTGGCTGGAACTGGCTGTGTCTGGCTCAGGGCAGCCCCAGCCCCTCCTCACAGAGGCCCCTGCAGCCCCCCATTGCCAACACCTGGGCATCTACAGACAGTATATATTTACTCAGTGCCTTTGTCTATCAGCTTTTGGTTATTGAAGCTTCTAGAGAAACTGTATTCCTACAGAACATAAGGATCTAATTTTACAAGAGGAAATCCCTGTGTAAAGATATCCACCAGTGTGTTATTTTATGAGAAAGAGTATTCACATGCTGCAATATGGTCTTCTCTTGAGATTGGGTCTGAAAAGCAAAAGTATTTGCAAAAAAAAACCCACCAAAAGTACAAAATTCTGGAATATTACCAATATGATCTAAAAAAATACAAAGCCACACCCATATACCAACCAGGACAGCTTTTGTCTACTTGCTGGTTAGTTCTGTTCAAGCTATTCTGCTCAGAAGCTTTTCATTATGACATAATGCAATGTAAAAATTCCAAATCTTGGACCAGTTTTTAATTTATGCTATGCATCTTGCTTTTTATTATAGCCTTTTCGTCTACCACCAGCAAAAGCTACTTTCATTATATTTTTAAAAAGAAGAGTTGTTTTACAATAAAATCTAGAGGTAAAAGCTAAACAAGAAAATTGTTTGCCATTTATGACTATTTCTGCATGATGCTACCAGCTTGTTGAATTATGAATGATACTGAAGATACAACACACCCTATTAATATATTACCACTTTAAACCTAACAGTGTTCATTTGAACAAGTCTTGACATTATGTTGCTGACTTCATAGTGTATCAAATCACATTTTTAATATTAATAATCTACTGATAATTACATACTTCCAAAGCTGAGATCTTCTGAATTTATAACCCCATGTTAGAGTAGAGATTTCATAGCTATTTTTATCAAGAAAGCAGTGTAAAGGTCTTTTTTTGAAAGTGTTATCACTGAACATGAGCTTTCATCTAGTGTAAACTACTTAACGTCACATATAGTTCAATCAAATTAAGTATAAACAGAGACGTTCTTTTAAATTGATGCAATCCCTTCCTGCAGATAGTGAAGTGAGATTAAACAGCTCAGTGTTCCTGTCCTCCATTTCTACCTTCCCATTCCCATTTTCTGTAAAAAGCTAAATGGAGATGTAACTGAATAGCGTTTTGTTAAAATGTAAACTGTTCTTTCCAACTTTAATCATTGTGTTGGCAAAAAAACATCTGCTGACAATGATTTGCTATGGGAAATGCTTGAGAAGTCAGTTAATGAGCTGAACCATTTGTTATTTGCTTAAGCATACATGCTTTCATGGTGGTGTTTTAAGCAATTTTCACTATTTGTGTTGAATAAAGTAAGATTTGTATTGATTAAAACATGCAGTATTAAAAATCTTAAGGGATAGATAGCTCTTCCTGCAGATCCTGGCATGGAACAGTTTTTCCTGATTTCATAAAAAGAACAAATTGACTGTCAATTGACTGGAATTAACAATGTAGATACTTCAAAGGCATTTAGAAATAATCATTTGTTTCCAGGCATGGTCTGGTATATGCTGTGCAGGTCAATTGACAGTCTGTTGCTGTAGTTGAAAAATAGGATAAGCTGAAAGAAAAGGAAGCATTACAGGTCAATATAAGATGAAAGTCCTGTGCTTTGGTCAGCTATTAACTGTCTCAGACTGACTTAAAAGATGATCTTTTGCATATGGTTATGAGCAAGCTCTGTCTAAGCAACTAATTCCATGCCTGCTCTGAATATCCTGATGTCTAGACCATTCCCGAAAGTGAATTAAATTTATCTGCTTTATTTTGCTGTAAAATGTCTAGTTACTTGAGACAGTTATAGTGTCTCCACCATGGTAGCCATCACTACCAGCTGAGCACAACAAGGCCAGTCCTCCCCACTGCTTACATACTGCACTTGCCTCTCCATCCATTCTTTCAGCATCTAGGATACAGCGGGGAAAAGAGAAGAGACCAATGTCTCATCTCTCATTACTGTCTTGCATTTAGATGCCATATATATATGTTGCTTAGTGTAGCATGACTATTTTGGTTAAACTAGGGCACATTTTCACCAAAGTGCAAAAAATAGGGAGTATCAAGAACAGGGTAAGGTTTATTGGGTAATTGGATGCATAATTATTTCAAAGATAAAGTTCAGTTGTCCAAGGGATCATATGAAAAGCATCAACCACTTTTAAATAACCAAAAGTGCAGATGTCAAATGCATCACATAACAGAACATCTAAATCTTTTGAAATTCTCCCATTCTTACATGTGATTGCAGCAAGGACAATCCATTAAGAAAAGGGGCACAGGTAATATTACTCCTAACCAAAATCTACTAATCTGACCACACAGAAAATAAAGGAATGAGAAAACACCTATGGCATATTTCACTACTGTTTATACCCTGCAGTGAAGCAGATGAAAAAATAAACCTTTTGAGCAGAGATCAAAACAGACTGTCTAGGAAAACACTTTGGAAACCAGATAATTACTTTTGAAACTGGAAAAATTTCTATTTTGACATCCCTGCCAATTTCAACCATTCAAAATCATGAGTCAAACCCCGGATAATCATAGGATTGGCATAAAAATAGAACACTAAAAGAATACTTTGTGTTTCTTTTTACTAGCCCTTTGATTTCTGAGATCTTACAGATTATTTGTTTCATTTTGTCATGGTTTTATAAACAACCATTAAAACTTGAAACTTATCATCTAAAATAAAGATCTCCTACAATCTCTTAATTCCAGCTGCAGTGGCTTTATGAAAATACTAAATATCATGAGACTTTTGTTATATTTATGAGTGCTGGGAATATAGACAATTAACCAGCAACATTTAAGACACACATTGACAAAAGAAATCATAAGAAAATGCGTTCTTAAAACATCCATTATCTTCACACTTATTTTCTTGGCACAAGATAGACTCAAGACTGGTGTGAGTCTGACTCTTTAATCACTGGGTAAGAGTGAAAGCAGAAATCAGAAATGATGGCAACTTCTCTCATTGAAGTGCCGGAGGAGTAGACGGGCAGTAGATGGGCAAAGGCAGTCCCTTTGGCAGAAGCAAGAGATCTGCATTGGACCTGAAATCTCCATGTCCTGGTCTCACTTTACTTTGATTTGCTGCAGCTGATGTCAGAGGGACGTGTGAGGTCCTTGGTCTCAGCAGCCACTGGGCAGCCCTGCATTCCAGCCGTACTGCAACCAGCCTTGGTTCACCCAATATACAGTGCCCTCTCAGACTAATTATAGCACAAATGATCTGTGGCAAATCAGGCAAACGCTGCTGCCTAACTCTCCCCCTTCTTCTCCCACCCATTTAGATCCTTTCTACATAGAACATTGTAACGATATAATAACAATGTAATTCTTAAATATAAATTTTCAGGCATAATCTAAACCACAATAACTCAGTTTTATAGCAGTATGACAGAGTCCAGACAGAGAGTCTAAATCCATTTAAATTAAAAGATTACAATAGAGGAAAAGATAAGACTTTACACAGTAAGCTTTCTAGAGCAAAAGACAATTCCTCACCCTGAGAATCTGCAGATCCTTGAAGAAAAAAGGGCTTGACTGTATCTGTGTTTCTAGATGGTATTGTAATAGAAATAATAGCAATATTAACAAGCAAAAACATGAAAAATAGGCCACTGAGTCATTGTTTTGTTTTCCATTTCATTAGTGGAAAACAGTTTTTTGGGATTTTTTTGACAATCAAAATTTCAAAGATTAAAACTTTGGGAAAGCATTTACCTGTCAGTGTTGTCACTAAAACTGTTAAAAGTTCTTCAAATGGATGACAGGAATGAAGGCAATCATCACAGTCAGTATGGTAGATCATCCTGATCCATAATGCCTAATACCTCTGTATGAGAAGCAGTGACAACTTGTGATTACAGTCAGCTCCATCTCTTGGAAAGTCACTTACATGTGGACAGATATAAGACCCTTTTATTGCTATTTTCCAAACTGCAGAAAATATTAAAGAATGTGACTTCTCATCATATCTCAATGTACATAAAAGTAATGAGAACATTGATTCATTGACTACATATTTTAGCACTTATTCTTGGAAGCATTGCAATACAATATAGTAAAATCCCATTATAAAAATAAGTGAACAACAAAGTCAACATTATGAACAACATAATGGAAGACAAGATCTGCTCTGTGATTCTCACTGTCTTAAGACAAAAGTTCTAATTTATTCCGTTTCATTTTACATAGTCTTTCATCTCTCTTTCCTTCCTCCCAGTTTTCTGGGTTATCATTGTCATTCTGTTTATCTCACACGCACACAGACTTCTTTCTCCTGAAGTTTGAGAATGTTGATTTTGTTATTATTTATCATGCTAGTCATGTCTTCAACGTTTTGAAAGGACAAAGAAAGAAAAGACCTTTATAAATGAGATTATTACCATTATATCAAAGCTGGGAGAATGCAGAACAACGACAACAGTGGAGAGATTTCTATTAGCTTCACAGTCAAATACCAGTGCAGAAGATTTTGTCTGTGAAAAGGCTGATGTGGCAACTGCATAATGGACAGATTAATGTCACACAGCTGTTGTTACAGTCACACAACATAATAGGTCATAGAAGTTACAAGTTTCATTAGGTCTGGATGAGTTTTAAATCGATCAGTGCCCATAGACATTAATGAATTCTTTCAAAATCACATATATCATGCCAGCACATGTGTAAACCCTCAGTTCTTTAGACATTATAAATCCAAAAGGCTTTGTTTGCAAATCTCAGTACTAATAATCGTTCTATCACTTCAGCGAGAAGAAAAAAAAGATTTCATTTCACTCATTTCTGGAGATGGGACTGACAAATTAAAAAAGATTACATGCAGCAACTAGTGTACACATTATGTTAAGTTGTAAAATACTGGGATCCTATGTTATAAAATATTTCAGACTGAAACCTTCTTAGATATCAAAGTCTGGCTATTCTGCAGTCACAGAATGATAGAAAATGCTGTTGGAAGAGACTGTGAAATTGTCAAATCAATTTCAAGGCAAAATTGATTCTATCGATATTATTCCTGTCAGATTGTTTTATACCCTGCTTTGTTTATTTCCAATGGTGAAGACTTCATGATCTCCAGTGTTTCATTATTCTTATGTTCTTCAAGACCTCCCTTGCTACAAAATAACGAATCTTATCTTATGAAGAACAGTTTATTCCTTGCCTTTTGACTGGTAAGGGAAATTTAGAAGCCTCAGTCCGAATACATTTCAGTTGCTCAAGATGGAATTGGGGTCACTGCAGTGTGGAAATTCAGAAGTTCATGTAGCAGAGCTAGGATGAGATGAGCAGCCATTACTGGAGCCAACATGCTATCTTTTAATCCCCCAAAAGATTCACTGTTACCTCCTCACGTCTGAAACAGGTTAGCTTTCAGCAGTCATAGGATATCAACCAAAATCAGGCAGTGCTTTATGAGTTCTTTTGAGGGTTTTATAAGGTTTTATCATGTTCCTTTCACTAAGAAATATGATGAAGGAGGAGTTTCTAAATGGGACTGTCTTTATTCTGCTTCCAACAATGTGTCAGCATCAAGGAGAAAGTAGGTAATGTAGTCCAGGTTAGTCATTTGATAATGACCTGATGATGGGGTCAGTCCCCTATATCTTTCTGAAGTGACTGTGATCACATCATGAGGCTTTTCAGAGGCTAAACAAAAGAAGACAATACCAAAATCACTTGCAAGAGTGGAAAGTTTACTGGTTTCATTGTTCATATTGTTGCTTTTATTGTTGAATTAATTTGCACATCAACTAATTTAATGTACGGAAAATACCTATATGATGAACACGTTATTCTTTAAGTGTCTGTCAGAGAGCTAGCCCTGATGGCCACATCACCTCAAGCTAGACCTTTGAGGTCTCTAAGAGATTTTTTCTGGTTCATAATTTGCTTAGTTAAAGCACTTACAATAAGCATTTAGTCAAGAGCTAGATATAATGATTTGATGTCTTATACTAACTGTTCCCTATCTACAGAGTAGTTCATCTCGAGAAGCACCAGTATGAATGAGGTGGATATATTATACTGGTGAGTCCTTTAAACTCTGTTTATTNAAGAAGACAATACCAAAATCACTTGCAAGAGTGGAAAGTTTACTGGTTTCATTGTTCATATTGTTGCTTTTATTGTTGAATTAATTTGCACATCAACTAATTTAATGTACGGAAAATACCTATATGATGAACACGTTATTCTTTAAGTGTCTGTCAGAGAGCTAGCCCTGATGGCTTTAGTATAGGACTTGTAAATAAATAATTTGGAATAGATTAGTAAGAGAAAAATATATCATTTCATATGACAAAATCTTTTCGAATAAACCTCACCTGCAAACGGAAAGAGGAGTTGGTCTCACTGGACCACTCATCAGTAGAACACTGATGCTAATAACCAGGTTCACTACATAAATTAAGACTTATTCTCAAAAGGAAGAATACAATTAGTCTATAATTGGTCTAGCATCTTGTAGACTACATTATCAGCCAGAAAAAAACCATCCTCCCTCTCACTTGTCCAGGACAATTTCTTACGTTTCTCCTGTCTTAATCACCTCAAAGTTCAACACATGTGAGCTTATGTTTGTCTGCTGCCAAATTCCTAGACATTTATTTACAAGATATAGGTGATGGGTTTTCTTACTTTCCCTAACAATTAGTTTAAAATCATAACTGACATAGAACTATAGAATCAATTAGGAGGAAAAGATTCTTAAGGTTTTTGAGTTCAACCATAAACCTAGCACAGCCAACTCCACCACTAAACCATCACAATTTCTCAAGAATAGAACTGGAAAAAACGTGCAAAAAATGGATTTACTTTTTACTGTGTAAATATAATGAAGAAATATAATGTTCTAACTGCAGACACATGAAATCTTAGTCAGCACTGGATTGCACTAGCAAAAGCAAACCTGCAAATGCCTGTATGGATATATATGTGAATATATAGTTAAATACAGATGTTAGTGGGATTGGTTTCAATTTGTTTTGAATGTCTGCATTTAAGTTAGCCATCTAGAATGTTTTTATAGTCAGAGAAGAAAAATAAACTTTTCTGCATTGTGAATCATCTGATATAGTTTAGATTTATGCATTAAGCTGAAATAAATTTCATTCTAACAGTCATTTTCCTTTAATTGATAATAACAGAAATCAAATGGCTAAGACAAAAACATGTACAGTATAGGTAGCTGAGATTAATTCTAGCTTTGATATTTACTTCTTGCTAATAATGTAGAAGCTTCTTAAAGCACAATAAAGAGCAATAAGTAATGGATACAATATAGTACAACTTTTTTAAGATTAAATTGTTAGAAAAATGTAGAGGTTTCCTCTTCAAAATAAGAATGAACCTAATTTCTTCTGTTGTGCCATCAACTTGGTTTGAAAGAAAAAATATGAGGCTTGAAGGTAACAAGAGATAGGACATGATAGCCTGGCAGAGATAATAGCTACCTGCAGCTGTCATAGAATGGAGTGGATACCAATAAGTAAAATGTTTACTGGTCTTTGGGATTTGTAGCTTAAAAACACGGATCCGAGTGACTGTAGCAAACTGCCATAGCACAGCATATGTTCAAACTATATTGTTTGAAAATTTATCTAATGCTGATTTTCAGATCTTTGTAACCAAACGGAAGAACAATTTCTGTGAATGTCTACTTCAGACCTGTGCCAAAGCACAGAAACCAATTAGCAAATCCTTGGCTACTACAGTTGTATGCAATAGTTTTATTGGATAGTAAAGGAGAAAAGAGAACATTTCAAACTTTTTTTTGCATTACTTCCAATTACATGGAATGTATGGTAAAGTTTATCTCCATGCAATTTAATGAAAAAGGGCAAACTTCAGTGACTGACTGTCATGAGTAAATACTTTCCCGGTCCAAGGTGATACAGCTGTGGCTGTAGTCCCCACAGATGGGACTAGCAGGCACAGGAAGCCTAAGCAAGTCAGTAAAATAAAGTTTTCCACTTATTTTAATTGGGTGCTTTTGAAGTGTATAAATGATGTTATAAAGAGAAGGGAAACAATTTTTGGGGATACCGTTTGCTCATTATATAGTAATTACATAATCAGTACTTACACAGATATCTCACAATAGTGAGATTCAACCTCCTGCTATAGTGAAGCAAGTACTGTTTTCTGTCAGTTTCTCTCCTGCTGGTAGGTGATCGAAGGGTGACAGCCCTTCATACCATTCAACTATTTCCTCACACTTGTACTTTAAGTCCCATTTTAGGCTAATGGGACTAATTTAGATTAATTTAACAGTCTTGTGATTAGAAAGCTATGAGAGTTTTATTATATTGTTACCTGAAAGCTCAGTCAAGAATAATTTGCCAAGGCGGAGCAGGGGCTCAGGAAATGGCTTCATTTGCTGAAATAAAACCCAAGTTAGTACACTGTTAAAGTGTTTGCCAGAGATAAGGTTCATCATTGACTGTCTGGCATAGTACCTTCAATTTAAAAACATCATCATCTTGTATCAGACAGTCCAGCTGATTATGCAGGCACCTATATCTCGTATTTCCTTCACTCTCAGTGGATCAGATGCTGGAGACATCAGTGGTAGGAAGGGGCAGGAGAGAGAGAACTATCTCATAATATCCACCAGTGGGCAGAAACTGTAGAGTGCCATCTGGAAGCTGGTTTGTACCCATAACCTGACACAGTGGGACCAGCACCTCTTCACTGCTCCATACCACAGTCAAATTTTCACTTGCCCTGTGGTCTGCTTGCAGTCATTTCATGGGCTGGAGAGTCACTACACACTGCTGCAAGCATGCTAGGGACACCTCTGCCCACTAAGGAGCATGGAACAAGAGTTAGCTGAATCTTTTCCATGTCTATTAAATGAGCTATGACCTAAAACGAAATTCTGGCACACTTTTGTTCTAAATTTCAGACTCGCCAAATTCTTACTCAGCTTCCATCTCTCTTCACTCACTTCCAGACTAATAAATGAAAGATTCCAATGACAGCACTTGCAATCTGTATGATTAAATCTTAAGTCTTTTTTATTTTTATTTTCTTGTCTTGTTTCTACTATGCTATATAAGAACAAGAGAAGGCAGTCTCTAACAAAGCCTGCACCTGTCAGAGTTCACTTCCACTTGTAGCTTATTATTCAAATTGATTTCCTATCTCTTGCAGGAAGCCACTGAATCTTTCATTTTCTCATGCCAGCAGACTATTCATGAAGTAATTCAAACAGTTATTTCCAGTCCTAGCTTACCTTTTCACCCTGCACAATGTGACTTTTAGCCTAAAGGAACTGCTCACAACTAAGCACATCCCCAGAGTATTGCTATGTGAGCTATTAGCTCTGCAGAGCTCTTGTTAGCGACTAGATGTGAAGACTGTTTTTGCAAATACAATGACTGAGGTGACCAGTGTTCACCACAGTCATGCAAAGACAAGTCATTCCTAGGTGATTTATGGAAAATATGTCATGTAAGTAGACAAGTTATCAAAACAGAGAAATTCAGCAAGTCTGTAAATTCCAATATTCCCCCGCTGCAGGTGGCCACTACCACATACTTTAGGGAAAGTCTAAAAAAATTTAAGAAAAAGCATAACCTTTCCTCAGAACAAATGCATTTTTTAACTCTCACTCTTGGGTGACTGCTATTGCTCAGAATCAATGAAACTCTGTCTTTGTCACAATAATAATAAAAACTGAAGAATAGCCTATGGTTAATTTTGTGAATGGTCCCATGGGTCACGTAAAAGTCTGATTCATTTAAAGTCAGCTACATTCTCAGCCTCACTAATAGTCTATGCCATTCCTCCTGTAGGAATGAATTCCAGAGGTTAATTATATATTATAAAGAGTTATATCGCTTTTCAGTTTAGCTGAGTGCTGCTTTTCCCCACTGCATCCCCCTGACCTTTCTTCCCTTTCACTGTTTTGTACTCCTCTAGCATATCTCTCTCACTTCATTTTTCTTATTCCCAGCATAAGTCCCCATCTTAGTTTTTGTTTTTATGGAAAGATACAACAAGCAGAAAGACTCTAAGGGCTGTTTACTCACTAATTCTGGGGGTATGGATGCAAATTACACTTTTGGTCAATACAATCTTATAAAGTTTAGTATAATGAAAATTAAAGAACATTCAGGCTGTGAAACTGTCAGCATGGGGTCCATTCCAATAATTACAACAGCTCTGACAAAAGCCCTGAAATCAAATTTCCTGGATGAATAAATTCAGATAGTATTATGAGAAGATTTCTTTTCCAAACAATGCACAATGAAGTGATCACAGATACATCTGGCAGAATCCCTAATGAGTATTGCGTTCCTGTCTACTAAGTGCTGAACTCATTTTTACTATTCAGTGATGTTATTTAGACTTTAGAATATGGTCACTGTGTGCCATGTGAAACGTATCTCATTAAAGTGTTTTCTGATTCAAGGTGAAATTGATACTATATAATCATAGTTATTACGTTTTGGCAAGATCCAAATATATTAACATTTGCATATGTTAGGCTTGCAAAAGTATTGAGTAAAATCCTGGTTCCATTTTTGTGAGGACACTATATAAACCATTTTAAATTAGATTTTTTTAGATGACAGCAGTATATATTATTATGCATATTTTCTTCATTTCAACTCCTAAATGCTTAAATAGATCTCTTGGGTGGTGTCTTTTTAAAATTCATTTAGTAGCAATGACCGGGACACTAAATGAATGTTAAGGCAACAACCACTCCTTCCTCCCCCACCCCCACTTACCCTCACTCAAATGGAGGTCATTAATACATGTTCTATTGTCTGCTCTCCTTTAAAAAAGCATTTGAGTCAGATAATCTGATACCAGGAAAAAGAGAAGGGGGTGTGTGAGTGAACATAAAGGGGAGAAGCAGGATGTGAATGTAAGGACAGAGAAATGTGAAAGAAGCAAACATATTTCCTTCCGTGTCAAGCATGTAAAATAATGATTACCTGGCAGTTCTAGGGCTGTGTGTAGAAGCAGCACACAGAGATAGCTGCACAATCTGAAACAGATGAAGATTTCTCTCTTGCCATAACTGTCTTTCTCAAGTTTAGATTGCTCAAAAGTAGTGTTTAGGTAATTACTTATCTGAGAATTGAAGTCTTGATTGGCATAATTATATATGCTGTCATCAGAGAGAATATTTACTGCATGCTCTTAGTTCCACGTTGCTAATGTGCTTTTAATGTTCACTGGAAAAGAAGAAGTTCAGGTTAGCATTAATTTTAATGAATATTCTGAATATTGATGAATTTGTTCAAATGGCAATAGACATTCAGAGATACTCTTAGGTGTGGGTCCTCATTCTGTTAACTGTCTATTCTTGAGTATGTATTCTTCATCTGAGCAGTTCCCTCAGAGTACAACATGAAAAGCAGCAGATATTAATCTAGCCATAACTGCACTGGCTGATAAACCAGAAGCACTGTGAAAGCATAAAACACGTTACAGTGAATATTATAGCTTATTTCTGGTCTGTTTTTATCGTTTTCTCCTTTACATCATAGGTTTAAACTAATATTTGTTCCAGAGTCATGTCCCATGGAGCAGAATGGAAAAACAGAAATTTTACCAAGGAATAGAACACATTCACACATACTGTATAGGAAAAAATGAAATAACAGTGTTATGGCTTTATGAGGTGTAAGCTGTGCCCAGTACAGCTAGACAATGCATATAGACCCGAAGTTTTAAAACGCTCTGTCTTGCAAAAAAGAAATGTATTTTATGTGAGTAGAACTCACCCCCCAGGGAACACAATTTCCTTTATGAAAGAGAAATTTTACTCTCAGAACTTTATGGATAGCAGGGTTTAAGAGAACTGAAACCTCTAGATGAGCACATAAAATCACAGTTGGAAAAGTCTAGAAGCAAAAACATGAATAAAGAAAGAAAAGGTTCCTAAAATATTTTGTGGTCTTAAAAGTTAACTTTTCTGAACTTACTGCTGTAACAGGAATCATTAAAACTTAAGATCTGCTCAACAGATATTGTTTTCTATAACTTAAAATCACAGAATAAAGTAGACTGAAGAATATCCCTGGAGGTCATCTGATCTAAGGTCTTTCTCAAAGCAGGGCTAAGTTTAATGATTGATCAAATTGCTCAGGATCTTGCCCAGTCCTGTTTTGTCTCTGTGTACTTCAGAGAGGAGTATGGCTTCACCTTCTTTATAACAACCCATTAGGTAGTTGAAGACAGCAGTAAGACTTCACTAGCGCTTCTTCCTCAGACTGAAAAGAAAAACCAATACCAGTTTTCTCAGACTCTTCTCATAAGGTGTATTCTCCAGCCCTCTTGGTAAGACTCCCATTGGGCTCACTCCAGTTTGTGAACGTCTTTCTTGTACTGGGGAGCCTAAATTCCGATGCAGCACTCAAAATGTGGTTTCAGGTGCCAAATAGATTGGGGTAATCACTTTTTTCATTTTGCTGCCTACATTCTTACCACTGCTGCTCAATATGCAGTTAGCCCTCATAACCGCAAGAGCGCACTGCTGACTCATGATCAACCTCCTGGCCACCAGGACTTCCAAGGCCTTTCCCTCAAAGGTGCTTTCAAGCCAGTTAGGCCTGCCCTCTTGCAGCTGGTTATTCCACACCTATTATTGTTAAATTTCATGAAGTCTCTGTTAGTGCATTTTTCCAGCACATTGAAATCCCTGTGGATGGTCACATTTCCCTCCAGTATATTGAGTACTGCTCCTAGTTTGGTGTCATCCACAAACTTACCGAAGGTGCTTTTCATCGAGTCATTGTAGCTGTTAATGAAAGACATTAAATATCATCAGCTAATTATTGTCCCATGAAGAACACATTTAGTAACATAAGCCAGCCTCTTCAGAAGCCTTCGATGCACTCTGTTTTCCTATTAGGGTCCTATGATCTTCTCACTGTCTTACTGACTGTGTATATCCAAAAAATATTTTTATACTGCTTCAGTCCAGAGTTGCCTCTTCATCTGTGCTTGCCTTCTGCCATGCTTGCTTGCCTTCCTGCACATGAGGATGGACCATTCTTGTGCCCTGAAGAGATGGTCCTTGAGGGTCAACCAACTCTACTCCAGCAGAGTTCTTTTGCTCTTCAGGTCTACCTCCCAGAGGACTCTGCCAAGTATTTCCATGAAAAAGCCTAGGTCAGCTCTTCTGAAGACCAGGGTTGCAATTATGCTATTCACTTTCATAGAATCACACACTATTTGAGCTTTGCAGGGATTGCAAAGAGATTAATGAGTCTAACATATTCTACTGAAGCAGGGTCAGTTATGGCAGGTTGCCCAGGACCCTGTCCAGTCCTTACCCCTGTCTCTCAGGATCTTAAACATCATATAGATAGTGGAGGCTTCCATCAGTCTTCGCATCCTTTACTAGTTCTTCCTTGTTTCTGTATAGTAGGTCCTGTAGAGTACATCGCTAAGTTGGCTTGCCAAATTCATGTGGCTTTGTTTGTGATCTGCATGTCAAGCAGATATCAAGATAAAATTTCCCATGAGTACCAAGGCTTTCAACCATGAGCCTTCTTACTCTATAGTCCATAAAGAAGAATTCATCTGTTTCCTCCTCTTGTGGAGGTCCTCTGTAGGGGATGCTCACCACAGTTTCCCTCTTGATGTTTTCTATTCTTCTTTAACCTGTGAGTTTTCAACTTTCTTGTTACTCATACCAGAGAAAAACTCCACATACTCAAGTGCTCGTTTGCACAGAGTGCAAATCTCCATCCTGTCTTCCTGGTCTGCCTTTCACAAAAAGCCTACACCTACCAATGTGCCTCTAAGTCTCTGTGAGGCTAATGAGATTATATGTTTGTGAGTGCACAAGGATTTGTAATTTCTCCTGTTTGTTTTCCATGCCGCATGTGTTCATGTATGGGCAGTTGGGATGGGCACCCAGATACACATCTTTGTTTGGGGAAGTGTGATAGCTTCCTGCATCATACTGTCCGTGAGAGTCTGCTATGTTCCACCCCATTCTTCCACTTTTCCTTGTAATTTATGTGCTTTCTCCCTCTGAATCTCCTTTTAAGCCCAGACTCCATTACCTTGGGAATCTATATCCAGTTGTTTAAGAATAATGTCTGGCCATCTGTCCTTCCATGTAATATGGATTCAGGGTTTTTTTGCCCCTGTAAGATCTCTGCAAAGATCCTTTCCATGTCCTCCCTATCCTTCCTGATGTTACAACATGTACTCACCTTCTCCCATAGCTCGTTTACTTGACAACCTCGTGTATCTGCTAGGGTGCACATTGCACAAGTGTTCGCCCTGGGGCAGAAGAAACCACAGGCCCTTCTGCCAACCTAGTACCTGGGCAACCTTGTCCTTCCTTAGGAACTGTGTCTTGGTCAAAACCATGTCATGGAGGGGTCACTGCAGTTTCTCTTGGGAACCACACTCCCTAATATACCTTTGCCATTGTAGCACCACCTCCAGCAGGCCCACACAGTCCCTTACGCAGTGCCTCTGGGCATCCTGCATGTCCTATCCTGCACCAGCTGCTGAATGCTGATTAATATACCCTGTTCATATGCTCCTCTTCTACAAGCCTGGTTTAAATTATTTTTGGCAATTAATTTACGGTCAATGATTCTTAAAAATACAAAACCTTTATTTTGCAACAGAAAAAGGGGAATCAAGAAGAAGGACCTCCCTGTAATCTAGTGACAAATGGTCCTTCACTGCTGAAGAAACATTCTGTACCCACCTCCAAGAATTGCATATCATAGAATCATAGAATGGTTTGGGTTGAAAAGGACCTTAAAAATCATCCAATTCCAGCTGCCTTGCCATGTTTTTTTCCGTTTAAGAGTCTTGGGATAATATGTATAAATAGAATGAGCAGCAGACATGAAATCCCAGGACTTCTTTCTTGAAGAATATTCTTGACTACAAAGTTTTTTTCCCTTTTATTTCACATGTTCCAGCCTCATTAAGATGTCTTTCTCAGCTACAGTAAAGCTGCTTAGTAAGCTGCTTCCTCTTCTTTAGTAGAGTAGACTCAACCATAGCTGTGTCACAGAGTAGTGTTCAGGATTCTAAAGAAGAACATAAAATTTCAGTGTTCAGTCACTCTCAGGCTGAGAATGATTTGAGTTCTTTTTCTGATGAATAATTTGATGCTTGATAACTAAGATGTGGTCCAAAAAGGGGGTGTTACCACTATCACCTTGAAATGATCTCCAATTGAGGGGCCTTTGACGGGTTCTTAAAAATTAAATGATGCTTGACAGTAGGTGGTATCTGTTGAGAAATAAGCTTGGAGTTCACCAAATTCTGACTTTACAACCATCTGAACATAGTCCTGTTAGTGCATTCCTCAAATTCCTTATCATCTCAGAGAGGTCATGATGCATTCTTTTGGTCTGAACAGGTGTTTCTGATGTCAATGGCAATACAAAAATACAATCTGTTATTAAAAATGATGGAACTTTTTCTTCTTCGTTTTTTTTTTTTCCCCATAAGATTTGGTTTTGGCTGGTTTGAAATTTTAAAGGACAGATTTTCCATACCCTTACTTTCCTAAGAGTTTCAATGGAATGTTAAAAAATGACAGGCACATGGATAACATTTTTCAGCAACACAGAGCATCATTTTATCTTGTCAGTAATTGGCATTTACTGTACAAGAGATATTACTTAAAAAAATAAATAAGTCATGCCAGTGCTATTCATTGTTCTTGGCTATGAAGTAATTTGGGTTGGATAACTTGATGCTCATCACAATCTTCTATGAATGTAAATTAGGCTGAATAATATTAAACAGAAGATTTAAAATACACAAAAGGAAGTACAATACATGGTAAAAATATGGAAGTCTTTCCCATAGGATATTGTAAATGTCAAAACATAGACTTAAAAAGAATTAGGAATATTCATGGAAGAAAATACCCTCAAATACAGTTAAACATAAAGATACAGTCTATAGCTCAGAAAATGTTAAAACTGCAGATTTTGCAAAGGATTTATCTGGGGAAGTATCACTAGACGGTTACACTGAATGTATCCACTATAAATTTTTTTCTAAGATGAATACTGGACTAGACAAATCTTTGGCGTGACCTAGTATGGTTGTATTCTTACAACTCTCCTTGGTCTATGGTGACTGCAAAGTCATGCTTGCCAATTTATCATTTCATCAACATTCCTCTGCTCCAGTCCAAGGTGCATAACTTTTCTAATGTAGAAAGGACCTCTGATTGAAACATTTTACAAACACTTTTGAAAGCTTGTGAAAGCACTGATTTAAACTAAACTAAATCTTATTTCATCTATACCTAGTTTGAGGTCACTAATAATAAAATACCTTTGTGACAAATATACCTCTGAACTACTGTTTACAATGTACATGAATGTGACATAAAATAGATATGTCCCCAGTTTGAATTACTATATTCAAATTAATCTCACTTCATTGCTAACACACAAGGCTTATATTGCACAACTCTATGATTCAGTTCTTGTAATTACATTTATACATCTATATGACATTCAATATGCTAAATCCTTTTTAATCCTCTAACAAATTGGTATTTCAACTAGGAAGCACAGTAATGAAATTATTGCATTAACATTCATCCTTGAACTGAAATAGACTTGTTTCCCAAGAAACCAGAAAACATTTTCTTTCTTCTCCAAATCTATACCCTTAAAATCTGAGCTGAATAATTTCTAGAGCTGGATAAACAGTTGCACTGATATTTCTAGAAACTGGATATTAAGCTTGCACACTTGATGGTTCACACCGGAAAGGTTATAATTTATGTGAAATGAGATAATGTTTTGGGTAGTAAGAATCCCAAATCCCTCAGACTCTTGACACAAAGGCAATTAAGTGAGCAGACAAGAGTCTGACTGCATCTTTCACAACTACAACCAGGCATGCACACACAATTACTTCACAGCACTTTGACACATTACATTTAAACTCTGTACCCAGCCAATAAATCTTACAGAAGCCTATTTTTTTCCATCAACATTGCCTTGGGCAAGGCCTGTGTGACCTAGAAAGAAAAAGATGTAGCAGTTTATAAAATTTTCTGATGCTGTTTACCTGATACCTCTCATCAACCTTCTTCACTCTGTAAAAGATTCAGTTCCATGACTACTGCAAGGTCTCCTCCTAGTAATAGTATCAACTGGTCAGGAATCAATAACAATGCAAAATGTGCAACTGTCTCTATTTCACATTATCGCAAATATTGTACTATATGTGGTAAACCCATGGCACCGTTTAAACCAGTAAAAAAACTGCCACTGACTTTTGTAGGACTACATTCTTCAACTTCACAGGTCTTTGTTTAAGACTTGATTCCTTGAGTTCCATATTTTTGTAAGAGTTTCAATTGTTTCTTAATAGGGTTACTCATAGACATTATGATTATAGTGAGAAATTTGAAATTACAAACTAGAAAGTGAATAAAAATTTTAAAGGAAACATTTTTGTTTCTGCATCTATTTTCTAGCAAATCATATTATTTAGTGATTTTTTTCTTTACAAGACTTGAACAGTTTGAATATCTAATACCGCTTATGACCTTAATGATCATTTGTTAATAGTGGTCTGAAACTGAATTACTGCGTTTTCAATATCATGTTCAAAATTTATAATGAAGTAATAAATATATTAAAAATTCCTTTTATAGCCAACTTCTAATAAGTGTGAGGAAATCACATTCTTTCAGAGACAAGTAGTTAAAGCAATTATGTAAATTACTTAGCTGACTGTAATTATTTATAACTTCTAAGTTGCCTTTCATCTTATTTGTAGCAAATTTTCAGTGTTTAAAATGAAATGTCAGGATTTATGCTGAGCTATCAAAAAAAAAAATCCAGTAAATACACTTTTCTGATATATATTCTCTAAACTGAAGCCAAATTACCAGACAGCTTAATTTATACATGAGCTCCACTTCCTAACAAGGTTAAATTAACTTCTGTTTCCTGTATGTGGGGTGTGTGGGAAGGAGGGGGGAAGGAGATTTGGGTGGAGGAAGTAACCCAATTTTTTAGCAAAAACCCCAATTTTAATATGAAGATCAGAAGACAGCCACTGAATTGTTAACTTCTAGTTGGCCATAGTGTTATAATTGTACTTCTTTCTATTTCCATTGGCAGTATTTCCCATTTGCTGAATTCATGTTTTACAATAGTTTTCTTCTTTGACATATGCTTGAATGAAGCTAACTGGTTACCAAAGACAGAAAGACTTCTGATACAACAGTAAGGAGAACTTAGTAATGATAATTTTCTTTTTCTTGAAAACTGTTTTTGGTATATTTTCTGAATTAAAATTAAAAGTTCCAATAGTAATTTTAAATATAACAAGATATAGAGATGTTTTTTTCTGATTTTCAATGTTTATGCAAAACCATCACTAATACACACTGGTCCATATAATATGGTGCATTGATTCAGCAATATTTTTTCCCTCTTGAAATCTGTAATAGAAAGTGCCTTTCATGTGCTAATCCACATCTCTATAGCAGAAAACTAGAACACTCATTTACTGTATTCTCACAATAACTATCTGACATGTATTTAAATGTGTTATGCCTATTAGAAATTCTACTAGAGACAAAAGTCACACCTTTGAAAAAAGGCCAATCCTATTTCTTTTTTACTCATGTCTTTCTAATCACTGATTCAGGGTCAAGTCTGTGGGATGGGGGGGGAGGGGGAGATGTGTGTCCTTCTGTCAAACTTCATAGATAGCAAGCTTGAAATAAATATATTAATTTTCAACCAAAACTAGTCCAAATGTACATATTCTCTGAAGATAAGTCCCTCTCATATCAAAACAACTGCTGACCTATTTTTGCTGTATATTCAGACGTGCACCACAAGCAAATTTCTTGGATGAAAACCTACTGTTATTCTAAGGCAAGGCACTTCGGCACTTTCCTGTGCCTCTCTGTCTTGCCTATACTATTGGAGATCTATGGTTTCCCTTTTTGAGTGAGACTAGCAGAAAATGTGACTATAGCAGGTGGTAGCAGGTCTGAAAGATTTGATTCCAATTAAGTACTCTGCTTAGAGACATTTGCCTGACATTTTCTGATTCAAGAGTCTGAAAAGCCATGAGGGGTTCACAGAGGGAAATAAGAAAGTAGTAGCTATTCAGGATCCTGGGATTATTAGCAGTCTGTTTTTATCGAAGAGTGACCTGGGAAGAGATAGGAAAGCATGGGGTAATAAACAGCAGGGATACAACAGGCTCGAACAAGCTGGATACATTCAAATCCCTGGAACAAGACGGAATTCACCCAGAAGGGCTAAAAGAGCTGTTGGCTGTGATTTTTTAATTCAACTGTCTGTCATCTGGGAAAATCATAGGTGATTAGGGGAGGTGCCTGACCAGTAAAAACCAGAAAAATAACACTTTGCCCATCTTGCCTTTAGAAAAAGAAATGTTGCCCGTGTAGGTCCAAGGAACAAGCTGATCAGCATCACCTCAGTCCCTAGAAAGATCACAAAAAATTCACAATTAGCTTCTATTCCAAGCACATGAAAGATAAATGTGTCTGGAGTGGTTGGCACAGATTTACAAAGGGCTTGACCGACATGAGTATTTTCTGCCATACAACAAGGGATTATGTGGATGTGGAGAGACTAGAGAGACTCTACCTTATTGTTAGTAAAGCTTTTGACACCATCTTTAACAATGTTTCCATTTGGAAATTGATAAAGCACAGAACTCACTTTGGAAAAATGAAATACTAGATGGATTGAAAAGTGGCTGGACTGCCAGGCACAAATAGTAGTGATTATTGACTTGATTTTGGCTGACAGCCAGCAGCAATCAGAGGGTCCCAGAGGCCAGTTCTGTGCCCCATATGTATTCAACATCTTCATCAGCCACTTGTGTGATGGCACAGTGTACCCACAGGCAAATTTGTAGATGACTAAACTAAGGGGAGTTGTTGGCACAGAGTTTCAGTCCAAAGTGATTTTGGAAAATGTGAGGAATTGGGCCAACAGAAATCTCCTGATCTTTGGTAAGACAAAGTTCCGTCAGACACTATGATGGAAAATCCTACGCATTTGTACAGGCTAGGGACTGACTACCAAATAGTAGCACTCCTGGTAGGAGCTTAAAGATTACAGTGGACTCCAGGTGGAACAGTGCATTGTCATTGCATAGGTGCCAAACAATGTATTAGTCTATGTTAAGGGCAATATGCCTAAAAGATAAAGGAAAGCTGCGGTCACTCTGTATTTAGCATTGATGAGGTTACATGCAGAATATTGCATACAATTTTGCCTTCCATCCACTTCCAGTGGGCTATGAAGAAACTGAAGAAGTTCAGCAGAGGGCTGCCATTATGAACAGGGACCAGAGGACATATGCTGTGAAGAGAAACGAGGGAACAAGGGTTGTTGAATCCAGAAAAAGAGAAGACTGAGGGGAAATCTAACAAAAGCCTATGGCCATTTGAAGGGCAGCTACACAGACAACAGAACTATGCTCTTCGTAGTAGCACCAAACAACATAACAAGATGAAGTTGCTGGTAAAAAATTCATGAACAGGGTAGTGCAGTTAGCAGCGTAACACAGCACTGGAAGGATGTCAAGGGACCTCTGTCCTTAGAGATTTTCAATGCTCTGCTAGACACAGTCATTGCTGAGATGACCTGATGTTCGCAAAAGTCCCACATCAAATGGGAGGCTGAACTAGATGACCTCCAGGGTGGCTAAATCTCATTATTTTATTGAAAATGTGACAAATTTTATAGGTTAGTTAAGGGCTGTGATGAAGATCATGAGAAATCACAAGAGATTTTGATCGTAAGAGAATCCCATCTTTCATTACAGGAAAAAAAAGTCTCGGAGAACCCTCATAAAAAAACAAAACAAAACAAAACAAAACCCACTGAAAAAAACTGAGAAAAGAAATGGAAAGAAGGCCACCTAAAAATTATTGTGACATTGCAGATATTCTCCTGGTACTTAGGAGCCTTCCCCATGTTTTGTGAAATCCAGAACAAGATTTCTGCAAATCTAATGTAGTATGCAAGATTTTATGCTGGCACAACAGTGAATGTCACGCTTCAGAAACAGTGGCGATAAAATAGTTATCTAAGGTGATTTTTTTTGCTTATTTTTTACTGGTATAGATACAATTTATTTTTTGTATGCTGTCCATACAATGAACCTAGTACATAATATGAGGCTTTACAAGAAAAGTAGCAACATCCTGTGATGTTCAGAAGTCTTAAAAGAAAGAACAAGGCATTAGATGAGTAAACATAAATCTGCCACCTCATCAAGTGCATAATAAAAAAGAAATTGCAAAAAGGTTTGTATTACCCAACAACACTATACTTTTAGCTCATTATTATAAAACTTTTTCTGGGATTTAAAAGCATTGAATAAATACGTTCCTTCATCTTGCAGGAGTGCATGCAGTCCCACATGCAAACATATTGCATTGGAACTCAGATTTTACCCCCAATACTTAAAAAAATTAAGAAATAGTCTGTTCTTTTTCTTAAGTCTGAGATTTGCCCAAAACTATGCAGTATGCATTAAATAAGGCTACCGTTTTGTTTCAGATCTGAAGACATTCTTCTCCATTCTGGAAGACTGGTGTAGAGGTAATTGTCCTTGCTTCTGCCTTCTCCATTTCAGATGGTTGTTTCTTGGAGTGTGTAAGCACCAAGTTGCCTGTGCTCATAGGAACAGACATCACTGGACTACACAAGACAAAGAGGATTCTGGCATGCCACTGCGCTTCTGTTTGCCAAAACTACCTTTAGTAACTTCAGTTGACATACACTTTTTTGGACAGCAACCCATCACAAGATGTGCATATGTCTTCTGAGCATTGTGTAGAACTAGGATGCAGTAAATAAACTCCTCCATTTTCCCTTTTTTCAATATCTATATACAATTCAATGAGTATTACCTTGGATACTTTTCTAATATAAGTTTCTGGCAAAATGGCAAATGATGCAAATAGAAAATCAAATCCTGATGACTAGTCAGAAGCCTGAAGTTTCTATCCCATAGAAACAGCTGGGATGGGAGTGCTTCCAGAGGTTTTGGCAAATTTTGGCTGTTACTGTAAATTTCTAAGTACAGTAATAAAGAAAATTTTAAACTGGAGACTGGCAGAGTGGTTGCTTGCTGTTTGGCTTCCTGTGGATGCAATCAGAAATGACTTATTAAAGCAGCTGTGGTTCAGGCTCTGTTTTGTGATTTTAACGTTATCCATAAAATAACAAAATTATACTAGTCTGTCAAATTTCATTCTTTCACCTGCTCCTTGATGCAATTTGCTTGCACTCTCTTCTTTAAGACACAAACCAGAAAGAGGATTATTGAAATTCAAAGAGGCAGTATCAGTGCCAGATGAACATTAAGGAGCCTTATGACCCAGTTCATGATCCAACATGAACTGATTTTGCCGACTTCCACCAGCTTTGAAACAGACCCTGTCATATAGCTCATAATAAAAAAATGTCTTCCTTATATCCAATCTAAATCTATTCTCTTTTAGTTTAAAGCAATTATCCCTTGTCCTATCACTGCAAGCATTGCTAAAAACCCTCTCTCCTTTTTTCTTAGAAGCCCCTTTTATATATTGAAAGGCCACATCTAAGTCTCCCTGGAGCCTTTTCTTTTCCAAGCTGAGCAACCCCAACTGTCTCAGCTTTTCTTCATAAGAGGTGTGTTCCAGCCCTCCTCTGGACTCACTCCCAGGTGGATGTCTTTCTTGTACTGGGGATCCCAGAGTGGATACAGCACTCCAGATGGGTTCTCACTAGAGTGGATTATAGGGGCAGAATCACCTCCCTCAACCTACTGGCCACGCTTCTTTTTATGAAGCCCAGGATACGGTTGGCTTTCTGGGCTGCAAGCACACATTGCTGGTTCATGTCCAATTTTTTATCCACCAGTATCCCTAATTCCTTCTCCACAGGGATGCTCTAAATCTGCCCATGCCTTAGTCCATAGTGATATTTAGGTTTGTCCCGACCTAGACGCAGGACCTTGCACTTGGCCTTGTTGAACTTGTTGAGGTTTGTGCAGGCTCATTCCTCAGGCCTGTTAAGGTCCCTCTGGATGGCATCCCTTCCCTCTAGCAAATCAACTGCACCACTCAGCTTGGTGTTGTCTGCAAATTTGCTGAAGGTGTACTCAGTCCCACTGTCTATGTCATTGATGAAGATATTAAATATTTTTCGTCCCTGTATGGAACCTTGTGGGACATCACTCATTTCTGGTTTCCACTTGGACATTGAGCCATTGACTGTAACTCTTTGGACGTGGCCATGCAGCCAGTTCCTTTTCCATCTACCAGTCCATCCATCAAAACCATATCTCTCCAATTTAGTGGCAGGAATGTTGTGGGGAACTGTATTAAAGACTTTACAGAAGTCCAGATAGATGGCATCCATAGCTCTTACCTCATCTACTGTTGCAGTTACTCCATCATAGAAGGCCACTAGACTAGTGATTTGTGCTACACATGTTCACGCTACAAATGATTCTGCAATGCCAAAGCAATTGTTGAAAATGAATCAGTGGCTTAAGCTAATTAATTGTTAATCATTACAGCTCCTTGGATTTTGCTTTGCCCTTCCTAAGAAGCTTCAGAGAATTTGTTTCTGAAAATCTAAAAGATCGTCTGATATTTCCAAAGCCCTGCTGATCCTCACACCAATTCTTGATTTTTTAAGTTGTGAAAAGCCATGCTGAGAGTGGAACTAAAGTCTACTAACGTCAGTGGTTGTTTCTGCTTATTTACATATTAAGCACATGGATGTATTTAATGAAAATAACAATTCAAGTACTAATATCCTTACCTTGTTTCTGTGAAACTAAATTTTTAATCTGAAATCTTATTTCACTGTGTTCAGATAACTCATACTAGCTCTTTAGTATTTGTTGATCCAACAAAACACTCTAATTCAATTATTAAGGGATAATATCACATAACTTAATTTCATGGTATACCCTTGTTTTCTTTAATATATATGTTATAATGTCAATTAAATTTTAACATGGGAAATAAAAGGAAATAACATGAAATTAATAGCCAAGAAGGAAAAATCTTTTAAAGTCCCTGATCTGAACCAGGCACAAACAGTCTCTTACATTACCTATGAGTGTTGTGGCCATTAAAGCTACTCTGAAAGTTTATGCAATTTTCCTGCCTCTGTCCTTTTGGTCTAGGAAACTGTTCTTGTTATGAAAACTAACAGTAGTTTTGACAGGTTTCAGTTCTTGCAAGTCTGTTTTTTCTGATGGAAATTCTTCTGTCTAAAATTTCCTAACCAGACTAAAATCTTACTATCTTCAGCAACACCCTACTCTGTCTCACAAACCCCCCTAATTTTCAATTAAAAAATTGAGGACTTTACATAATTTATAAAAAGGATTAGACAAGAGATATATAAAGGGCATCATTTTTGAGTATGGAAAGATGAATTTCACAGTTTCCAATTTTTTTTACAGATAACTTGAATGGGAAAAAAGTCAAACGGTCAAAATGCAAACTGTTCAAGCAAAGAATTCAAGTCAGAAACATACGGAAATTGATTATAAGCAAATAGTAAATAAAGGCAATGAAAATGCTTCAAATAGAATAGCAGATCAATATCATGCAGAATGTTAAACATGAATGTCAAGAGCCTCATTTTCTGAGAAAATTTCTCAGTCGCTCTGCTTATGTTATTTTATTCTGGAAAAAATTTGCACATCAAAATACAAAAAAAAACCTTTTATGTTATAACAATAATATATCCAAGATAACAGTTTCATTTTTTCATGAAGGATTAACAAATCATGACCCTCACTGTTGCACATTGTACCTTAAACTGTCAAGAATCATAAATCCTCTACACCATATTGAAGGAAAATTGGTTTCCAAAGACTGATCTACATTTATTGTTTTCAGGTTTACAGTATTTATAAATTAGATATTCAATTCCATTTATGTAACTGGCACCCTGCTTTAACACACAATAGTCAGTAAATATCTCTTGTACCTTATTAAAACATTTGCAAAACAGGTGATTCGCAGAAAGGGCCAAAATCAATAACGCCACTTGATCCCAAATCAATGCTCATGAGTTAAGCCAGTGTGCCGAAACAACAGCTCATTGCAAAATATTTTTAAATACATGAAAAAGCATTTGGAAATTGGCCAATTAATTTCCTGAGGAACTGAAAGAGTAAAGAAATCTTCTGTGTTTTCCAATATACTTACAGAATTTAACATCTCGCTGTAGAGAGACGCAACACCATGCCTCCACTGAAACCTATGTAGGCTATATTTCATACCTGTCCGGGGGTAAAAAAAAAAACCACTTCGATATCACTGTGCTTGGACATCTGATGATCAGGTTAATGGTTAAGCTTTACATTATTCAGTAAACCCATTACTATTAATATAACAATATACTAGGTTCTATTCTTTAAAAATAAAAAAAAAATCAGGGAATTTTTGGATACACTTTGAAACTCTAAGAAGAAAGACACTTTCAAATAGATCATCAAAGTTGAGAGTAAGCTTCCTCAATCCTTCTTTTGCTCCAGTTTTTCAAAAATATGTTAGGGCTGTCTTATCTTCCCCTTGAAAATTATGATATTACCTTATATTTTGAAAGAGACTATTTATATAAAATTAATAAACCAGACAGCAAACATTTTTTTGCTGTTACACCTTTTTTCTTGGTGAATCCTGCTAAGGAGACAGGGGGTGATTTCTGTGTTATGTTTCCTGCTTTGCCTGTCTCCTCTGGAGTACNCTGCTTTGCCTGTCTCCTCTGGAGTACTCAACTTGCTTACCTAAGTTGCGTTTGTACATGCTCTACCTGTGACTACAAAGACTGACATTTACTTACTGAGTTACTTTCTCCATCTTTCTGCAGAAATCTCCTTTTTGTCCCCGGTAGCACTGAGAAAGACAAAGAAAGGATTTGCCATGTTCTATTTATCAAGGCTGTTCTTAAAATGTGGTGCAACTCCAGGTGGTTCCCATGAACTGTTCAGAAACCTAGTTGTTACTTTGTTCTTTTACAGTTTCACTTTAAGATGCTTCATATATTTCCAATTTTGTTCATTTCCCAACTTAAAAGACAATTGTTAACTTTTATTTGGATTCCAGGATAGATGAAATCCATCCTGGAGCCAAGAGGATTTGGATTTTGAAAAGAACAAATTACTACAATTCAGAACAAATATATTTAGCACCAAGCAGCCTTTGGCACACATACCCAGTGAAAAAATGCAATGGTAATCAATGTTAATTATTTAAGTACCAGGGATATATGTGGAAGTACACTGGCCTCTTGTAAAACGTACATTGAGGGCTCCAGTGCATGCAGAAAGAACAGAGGAAGAGCATTTTCAAAAAGAACCATCTTTGGGGTACTGTTTTTGAGGATTGGGTGATCTGGGGTTTTTTTTTCTTCCTTTTGTTGCACTGAGTGGCTCCAACAAACGGAAATCAAGTATTGGGTTTTGTTGGGTTTTTTCCCCACCATTTAGAATTTGATAAGCTGTATTGGTAAGAAGTGTCACTGAATTTTATTCCTGGGTATTGTTTTTCGGACTGGCAATATGCTAAATTCTATATAACTTGGAAAAATGACAAGGATTTTGTCTAAAATGACTAACAATCCCTGTGGACTCAGTCCTACTA